>CAIGQV010019356.1:12962563-13028635 GCA_903798115.1 Danio jaintianensis | reverse complement strand
CACGCACGCACGCACGCACGCACGCACGCACGCACGCACGCACGCACGCACGCACGCACGCACGCACGCACACACACACACACACACACACACGCACACGCATCAAAGAGCCCTCACACACACCAGCACTGCAGTTTTCCCTGAGCCAGCCTGGCCAATCAGAAACAAAGTCCCGCCCAGCACTGCTCTGATTGGCTAACAGAAATGATCTGCCATGATGCCACTGGGTCGATGTTTAGCACATGTAGTTCAGCAGTACTGGATCTGTTATGTCTAAACTGGGTCAAGGTGACCCGGTGTTTGCACAGAGAGCAGGACAATGACAGGAGAGCCCATTTAATATCAATCACCAACATGTCACTTTCTCACTGCGCATGCACCATTACTCAGTCAATCCTTGACTCTTTGCTAATTCACTTCGAGGGCCAAAGGTAAGTTCTCAATTTGAGCTACACGTGATGACAAATTACTGCTGACATTATTTTTCTGGTTCAGTCACAGCATGCTAATTAGTACATAAAACTAGCAATGCTGTTTGTTTTCGAGGGAATTACCAGAGGTTTAATAAAGCAATTTTATTGAAGCGTACACACATATATGCACGTGTACAAGCACACATACAAAGGGAAACCATTACATCATCTGGTGGACTGCATCTATTCTCTGGCTGAGTGGCTCAGCACTCAGAAGAAGCAGTAAGGCAATAAATCACAGGAATAGCACAACTCAACATTCTTATACTGCCTGCGAAGCCTTAATCCACCCATACTGCTGTAATCGACTACTGAGACAGACTTCATCTAGTCTACGCTCTACAAATACACACATCGTCTCATCATATTACTCCATTTAATTACAGTTTCTCCTTTGAATCATTAAAACATGCATAATTCATTTAGCCGCCAATGTATCACATAGAAAATGACAAGTACAAGTTAATGCAGTTTTTTTTTATAAAGCCTCAGGAAATGTATGAAGAGATGCAATGGAAAGTTACACAATCATTTGAAATGTGCTAGGAAAGAGAAAGCCTGTCTCTGCCAGCCTACACAAACCAACTCTTTCTAAAATAAAATGAGGCAAAAAAGCAACATGGACTCAAAATGATGATCCCTGTGAATTCTGTACAGTAAGCAGTAGTAAGCCATTTTCAATTCCTCAAAGAATACTGTAAGGGCTGTACACAATTTTCCACAGCTTTGCTTCAGCCTTATAAGGTATGCTGTATATAAGGCTTATAGCCAATGCAGCCATATGATGATTATCTTAAATGTATATTTTTGTATATTAATTATCATTAGTTACTAGTATTCTATTATATTATATTTACACAACATTCAAGCATATCATGTAGGGCTATTTATTTTTTATATTAAACAGTTAAAAAGTTAATTTGCCTATTGTCATTCAAATAAGGAAAATGACACTTTATATACCATATTTAATTATTTATTAAATCTCGTTTTAGCATTAAAGTAAATATTTAATTTAAATATGGGTAAAAAACATTCCCAATTAAAACAAATAAATAGCATTATCAAAGCTTAATATCAAAGTCTTCAAATTTGCCATTGCAACACTTTCATCCATTATTTACTTCCAGCGCCCTGCCATGATGTTATTCCAGATACATTTCTGCAAATGTGAATGATGCTTTTGAGCAGATTTCTCCGTGTAAGTCAGATTTACATTTGTCTGAAAAATAATTAAAGCCCTTATTACTATGAATGTGTAAATCTGCAAAGTGCAAGAAGGAGAATGTAGAATCCTGCCTCTACTAAATAACAAACCTGATTGCCAATTAATGTCAGTTTCTGATGCTCAAATGTAAACGTGGCTATCAGATTTTAAAATTTGGTCCTACTTTATATTAAGTGGCCTTAACTAATATGTACAGTGCTCAGCATAATTGAGTACACCCTATTTTGAAAATGAATATTTTGAGCCATTTCTCTGTGAATATAGGCAATGTATTTTAGTGCATTTAAACAAAACAAATTTATTAAACAGATATATTTATTCAAATAATATTTTAGTCACCAAACATATTTAGAAATTGAAAGATAATACAATTAAATTCAAGAAAAATATTGGAAAACAAATTACAACCTACAAAATTTCAACAAAATTCTTTAACTTTTTTGCTGCTCTTGATTTTTCCTCTTTTTAAAATTTGTATTTAATGTTTTTCTATAACTATAATAAACTATAAAACTATAATAAATTTGGGTGTACTAGTTTTTGGACCATTATCGTAAGTTATTTTGTTAGATAAGCTCCAGATTTGGCTTCAGTACTGACTAATCTAATGTATATGCACAAATGTAATATTATAAAGCTTCCTTTTAAAAACGTGAATTTAAAAGATACATTTGTGAGGGGTGTACTTATATATGCTGAGCACTGTACTTACACTGAAATTAATCGTGTTACAATGTACATATTGTGTAAATACATGTTTTTACATTGTACTTATGATTGATTAAATACATGCATGTAATTTCTGTAATTAAATCTTTGATTACACCGCTGACCATCCCTTACAACATAACCCACCCTTAAACCTGTCCCTAACCACCAAACCCGTCCCTAACCCTACCCTTATCCCACCTCAAGACCAATAAAAGTGATCTGCAATATATTACGAACACATTAAGTACATTGTATTTATTTTTTGATGCAAGCACATAGTAGTTAAGTCCACTTAATATAAAGTGCTACCTAAGATTTCAGTATTTTCCAATTCAAGTACACATTAAACTTAGTTGTTGCAAACAAGGCCAACTTCATCGAAGGAACTTTAATAACACTCACATCTTTGCTATTTTCCACATCCGATTCGCTGCTGAAGTCCTCCGTGTTCAGATTCTCAAAGTCAGACTCTCCGACAGCGATGGGAACTCGTACGGTCAGGTTGGGGTTGTGGATGAAGGACATGGGCTCCTCATCAATCATGTACTTCCCTACGCTGCTCCCAATGCCGCTTGTGGTGCCATTCCCATTCTTGGGGTAGATCAGATCGCCACATTTGATTTCCACGCCAGTGTGGTTGCCCATTAAGTTGAGCTTTTTGTCATACATGTCATCGAGCGGTTTGTCTTCGTCTTCCAGAGGTTTCTTCTTCAGGATGTGAGCCACCAGCAGCCGTACATGAACTTTGAACCAAGCAATGCCTTTCTTGATGCGGATGACGGAGATCTGCAGGTTGTTCATCTCACCGTCATCATCTGTGGCTGCCAGATTATCAGCACTAAAGGAGCTCAGCAGCAAGGCTAAGAACAGGTTCAGCACCTGGTCAAGAGAAACAGCAGCGCTTTAGATTTCACATTTACCCACTTGTTATTTTCTGTTTAATACATCCACTTTAATGGCCACAGTGAATCCTGGATGCATAGTTTTTTTATGATTTCCAAATAAGTGGCCATTATTTTATCAATGTGGAAACACTAAAGGGGCTAATTATAGGTCTGCACAATATTGGGGGCAAAAATTATATTAAATAAATACAGTATTTCAATAAATGACTTGAGAAAATAAATATAGAGAGAGAAAAAAATACTTTTTTTAGAGTGAGATGACTGTTGGAAAATCATCTGCAGAGAAAAATAAGTCCATTTAAATTTAAAAAAGCAAAAAAGATTAACTTTTTTAATGGCAAACGTTTATTATGACTGAAAATTTTAGGACAAGCTACACTATAAAAATTATAGAACTAAAATACTTAACTACAAAAACAAATCCCACTGTTTTGTCCAGCTCATATTGTTTATCAATTAATAATTATTTTTATTATTCAAAACAAAAAAAAATCAATCAATAATTAAATTTTATTTATAAAATATAATATATTGTAATAACCAAATTCTGCAATAAAAGTAATTTAATTATACTGTAAAATCACACTAAATATTTTTACTTTTAATTGATTTTCTTTATTTTTATACTGTAACCAGATTATCTATTATTGCAGTTTTATTAAATAGCAGCTAAGCAATATTGTAATGTCGTTTTACATAAAAGATACCCTTTATAATCAGGGAACATTTCTTAAAGCTAGAAAGGAAATGGTAGTAAAAAACAAGTAAAAAAAACTTACAGACAAACTTTATAACTCACCACCAAGTTTCCGATGACCATCACCATCATGAACACAATGAGACACATTGATTGTCCTGCCACCTCCATGCAGTCCCACATGGTCTCAATCCACTCTCCGCACAGCACCCGAAACACAATTAGGAAGGAGTGGAAGAAGTCGTTCATGTGCCAGCGGGGCAACTCACAGCTCTCAGCGATCTTACACACGCAGTCCTTATAGCTCTTCCCGAACAGCTGCATTCCGACCACAGCAAAGATGAAGACGATGATGGCCAGCACCAGGGTCAGGTTTCCCAAAGCTCCCACTGAGTTACCAATGATCTTGATCAGCATGTTCAGAGTAGGCCATGATTTAGCCAGCTTAAACACCCTTAGCTGTAATTCACAAATACATTCAGAATCAGAAAATATCTACACGCAACCAAAATGAAAATTCTGAGCCAAAACCAAAACTGAAATTGAATATTCTGGATCCACATTGCCGAAAACACTTTGTAATAATTATTTATTATTTTATTAAATATTTTAAAGTCAAGGAAATCAAGATTAAAAAGACTGAATGTATATTTATAAATATATGTATTCTTCAAGCTAAATGGATTATTTCTTTAAATTGGAAAAATGTATGTACACCAAATATAGGATGTTGGCTGAAAGACATGGTTACAAACATGACAATGGAAAAGATAACTTATATATTAAGAGATAAATACAAGGTCTTTACGCGGGTTTGGGGAGCTTTTGAAATTGTTCCTAAAATGTGGTGGAGTTGGAAATGTGTTGATTGAAGAATAAGAAGAGAGGTCATAAATACTGATGTAAAATACTGAGAATTTTTTTTACTTCTGTATTATCTGAGTATAAAGTTAAATGCAATAGAGATATTTAAAAAAAATAAATAATATTAAGTCAGGCTGCATGGTGGAGCAGTGGGTAGAACGTTCGCCTCACAGCAAGAAGGTCGCTGGTTCAAGCCTCGGCTGGGTCAGTTGGTGTTTCTGTGTGGAGTTTGCATGTTCTCCCCATGTTGGCGTGGGTTTCCTCCGGGTGCTCCGGTTTCCCCCACAAAGACATGCAGTGTAGGTGAATTGGGTAAGCTAAATGGTCCGTAGTGAATGTGTGTGAATGGGTGTGTATAGATGTTTCCCAGTGATGGGTTGCAAGAAAATGAATGAATGAATATTAAGTCATTTTGTAATTTAACTCAATAACTTAATGATTTTATTTGAAAAAAACACCAATAATCACATTTTATTGAACGAACAGAGAGGTGTCATTTTATCAGCGTAAGCGCAATGCATGCAGCAGGAACAAGTATACCACATAGAAATGTTCTGTAGCATGTTATTTGGGTAGACTTTGCTTTACCGTTGAGCATGTTTGTAAACTAGTTGTGCTATTTATTATTTTAGTTATCTTTTGTTCAGGATTCTATTATATATAATGTCTTTAATGTCAGGTTTGATAACTTTTTTACATTCTTGCCGAATAAAAAAATGTATGTCTTTAAAGATATATTTTAAATGAACTACAAATAACTATTGCTTGCAAGTTTGTGGCATGATAACGCACCAATCTGAAGGATCTGAGCACAGACAGACCCTCTACATCCGCCAGCCCTAGCTCCACTAAACTCAGGCTCACAATGAAGCCATCAAAGATATTCCAGCCCTCCTGGAAGTAATAGTATGGATCCATGGCTACCAGCTTTGCAAACATCTCAGCTGTGAAGATACCTGTGAACACCTGAGATAGAAAGAAGAGAAAGAAGACAAAAAAGTTCAGTGAATTGTAGATGCAACATGGTTTTATCATGTTTTCAGTTGTTATGGAACAAAATCAGTGCCAAAAGTATTGAATTAAAAAGCTTGTTGAATAGCACAAACTGAAAAAAAATTATACACCGAATTAACAAGTGCTTGCATTTTAATGACTTGAATTCCAGAGTTTGAATTTTTAGGTCCTGGAATTTAACAAAGCTGTATATTTAAGCTGTGAATATTTCAACTAAAAATATTTGCGATGTATAATATTCAAAAGGCAATTTTCAGTTCATTTTATTTTAGTTTAAATATTCGCTTCCATAAATTCAGCGGTTCAAATTCGACTTAAAATTCGACATTACATCCGGGAACTGCAGGAAAAGCAATAGATTGCAGAATGAAGATCGCCAGCTGCTTTTTCACCAGCAGATGGAGATGGAATAATTTAAGATTTTTAACCCAGTAAATAGGCGAGAAAAAAAGCTAATAAAGGCACAAAAGTAGCATTTAATATATCAATGTTTTGGACATTATAAGTAATAAAATTAGTATGAGTAAAATGAGTAAATGATGTTTTGGACATTTATATTTGCCCTTATGTAACGGAAGCCAGCTGGTGATCGCGGAAACCGTAAACCTCATTCCTCGGATCTCAAGGTGATCCAGCGACAGACGTTGTTCTGCAATCTTTAGAGATGCTGCTCGCTGCAGAGCCACTTGGGCTCCAACGAGGGGGAGCTTGAGCTCCAGCTCCTCCTCCTATAAGCTGTTTTAATGCGTTCCCTCACCTCACCCCACCCCTAACCCCAACCCCCAGTGACATCACTAGTAGAAGAAGTGCAGCAAGGAGGAGCTAGAGCTCAAGCTCCCCCTTGCTGGAGCTCAGCTCTGCCCATGTGGCTCTGCAGTGAGTACCACTTGAATATTTAGCTTCCTCCTTAGAGCATTTGTCTTCCATGCCGGTATGGCCGGTTCGCGCCCTGCTCGGACCGGTGGGGTTACATAAACCGTCTTTTGACGAATATGATGTTACACATTCTCTATCTTTATTAACTCTTTCTTCCATAGACGTAAAGTATTATTATTATTGACTGCTAAAGAATATAAACGTAAGAGAAACAGGAAATAATATAATACAAAATAGATAAACATAATTGCCAGGTCTAAGGACAATTAAGAACAAAGATATTAGTTACAAAACCAGAGAAATTTTATGAGAATGCCACACAAAATAGTTTACTTGGAATTGTTAGACATGGAGTGTTCAGGTATGATTTAAGGTTGGGTATGGGTGGGACGTGTAATTTAAAATAATTTAACATTATCGTCTTCAGTTATTCATACAGATCCGTCTTATATGGCATAACCATTACGGGGTTATTAGACTATGAAGTGTTTGCGCTGTTTAAAGGCAGCTAGGCTATGTCAGGATTGGGGTAGGCTATATTTTTATTATTTAAATTATTGTTGTTGTTGTTATTATTATTATAATTTTTTTTTTTTATTATTATTATTGGACATTTATTTAGGATATTGCGCTTAAAGTCATCCGTGATTCTAAATCAATATTTTTTGTTATCCTCATAACTATCACTCTGCCTGCCTTTCTCTTCTTTTTTCTAATTTTTGGGGTTCTGCCACGAATAAACGTTTGCTAAATGTCTTTAGTTTGTCCAGATTAATTGTTTTTATTGTTATGTAGCCTAGGCTTGCTGCACGCCTTTTTACACATCATTATGAACGAAAGAAAAATGGTTGCTTTTTTAAAAACTTTAATATTTAAAATGATTAGCGACCTCTAAAATAGAGACTAAGCAGAAGGAAAATGAATGAATTGATGAATGGATGAAATGATTGGCGTTTTTTTTATACCTGTGCAGCTTGCACTCGACAAACACAAACGACTAGAGAGGCCGCGATTAGCTCCGGTGGCCAGTCAGAGCCAGCGCTGCACGTCAAATACTGGTTGAGAGATACTGGATGGCTGCCAATATACGATGGGAATTCTTCCGAAGTTTCAGATGATATCTGGGCTTGTGCATAATTATGAATGTGAAAAGTGAAAGTGAAAGTCGTGACATTAGGCCAATGAGATTAATGATTAATTAACAGATGCAATACCTCTATTAATCGCATTCTTTCTATTTCATAAGCTTTGCAATGATTCGTGATAAATTGTATATATGTTTGTGAATTGTATTTTGTATGTTTGCACGAGTGTTATTTAGGTGTTTATACATGCATTGAGTTTATTGATATGCGAGTTTAGGTGCATCAAGTTTATATGTAGGCTATATGCGAGTAAAGGTGTGTTTGGATGCAACGAGTTTATATGTGTGCCTGTGTCAATGTGGGTGTTTATGCAAGGATCGAGTTTATATAGGCTATGTATATGCGAATGTGTATAAGTGTGTTTGCATGTAACGAGTTTATGTGTATGTGGGTGTATGCATGCATCAAGTTTATACGCAAGTTTCATATATATTGTTTTGTACATCCAATAGCATAGGTGCATATGCGAGTAATTTATAAGTATATGCACGTGTTTTAAGTATGTGTTGATAAGCGAAGTTCAATTTATTAATTAATTTAAATCCTACAGCGCCTCATAGCTATTGACCAATCGGCAGAAAAAGTTGAATTCCAATTTTTTTGGTGTTCGTTTTTTGATCAAACGAATAAACGAATAAATAGTTTTTTTGACTCATTATTTCGTTTTTGTTTTGTGTTTGTTTTAATTCTCCGTTATGAGTTAAAAACAGGATAACAGATGAGCTTTTTTTTTTTTGTGTGCCTACAGAATGAACAGAAAAACGAAATATTGACTGTTTTTCTGGTGTTTTGTTTTCCAGAATAAATGGAATAATCGAATGAACGGATGATACACGGACCCCATAAGTTATCCTATTACAAAAGAGAACAAGCTCAAATAGTTTGACACACCTGTATTTAAATGAAGTATTGTCCACTTCTAAACTGGTACTATGTAATCAGGCTTTTGGATCCCTTATTTGTTTTGGTTATTATATGTGACCCTTATGTCAGATACATTTTTGTCAATAGCCAACAGTACCATGTATGACTCAAAATGATCAATTTTTAAAATGTCAAAAATCATTAGAATATTAAGTAATGATCATGTTCCCTACAAAAATCATTAGAATATTAAGTAATGATCATGTTCCCTAAAGATTATTAGTAAATGTCCTACTGCAACTATATGAAAACTCAATGTTTTATTAGTAATGTGCATTGCTAAGCACTTTATTTAGACCAATTTAATGGCATTTTTCGTAATATTTAGATTTGTATTAACCCTCAAATTCCACATTTTCAAATAATTTTGGTAACACTTTATAATAACTACACACTATAAATCATTTATTAAGCATTAGCAAATAGTTAATTTATAATTTGTTAAGCATTAACTCTACATTATTAAGTAGATAATTAGTATTCAGTACATTAGTAAGCAGTTTATAAATACAACAACAAATGCTGTGTTCTTGACAATATTATTATATTATAAATGTGCTTAATAATTTTACTTTCATCTTTTGTTACTGTTTAATTTTTCATTACTAAATAAAGTAGTGCATTATTCACAAAGCATTTGTATTTAAGAGTAGTCTACAATTTATAGTGTGTAGTTATTATAAAATGTTACCAAAGTTTTATCTCAGCTAAATATTATTTGATTCAAATATCCCATGCATCAATTTCAGATTTCAGGTGATATATAAATCTCAATTTAAAAAAAATGAACACAACTGATTTTGTGGTCCATCGTCACACACAGTATTTGTTTCAGTTTGGTTCAAACAGTAACATCAGAATATCAGAATAGATAGTCTTTTAAAAGTAGCTGGAATTCACTGGAATGCACCATTTAATGAACTTTCCTACACTATTTATCAATAAAACACTGCATGCTATGGCTGTGAAATAGGCTAGTTTGCTTAATTTTTTTCAGTGTTTCTACCACTGATCGTGTTCACCATACCTTTACAGTGCATCACAGTACTAATCCACAGAGCTGCCTGAAATATTAATGTTTTGCTTCCTGTACAAGTGCCCATACATATATCTTTCAATTCAGTACCGTAAGCATGAATACTGCGAAACCGCTGAATCCAATATGAGGAGGAGTGGAAGGGTAATGGAGGATACTAGAGAAGGCCTGGTGGTGGAAGATTGGTTTAATGCAGACTGCATTTTCACTGTAGGCATATCAGATACCGAGGAGAAAACATCAGCGCTGTGCTGCCAGAGACATAACTTCAAATGGAAATGTGGGAAAGGGTCCAGTGTTGCTGCTCATTACAGAAATGGGGAGATGCTTAGGGCTAAGAAAGGAAACCACTAAATTTAGGGCTGCCAGTTGATTTAAAAAATGCAATCAGATTAATTACATGATTTTCCAATCAATTAAATGCATATATAAACGTTTGCTGAGTAAAGTCCTCAAATTAACGATCGAAACCGCATTTTTTGGGGCAAATGAAAAGTGCCGAAATGTTGTTTTGTTTTAAAAAAAAGATGTTTACACTTCATACCATTAATAGAAAAATGGTAACAGAACAGTAAAACATTGAACATTAAAGAAACAATATGTCTAGCAAGAACACTGTAGCTAATTGTTTCTGTTTATAAATGGTCACTGCGTACTGTGCTTCTTCACTTCAGGAAGCGACCTAACAGATCTAAAATAGTTCCAGTATAAACACTTATTATAGGCTCACTGTAGCATTTCAGGATAAGACAAAAACACAGTTTGTACGATGGATTCATGAAGTACTCACTCATCAAAAAGACTTTGTTCATTTTTAACTAAAAATAGTTGCATACTACAGATTTAGTTTTTTATGGATAGACACAGGCTGTTCATTCCGCTGTGGTGACCCCTGATAAATTAGGAACTAAGCTGAAGGAAAGTGAGTTAGTGAGTGGTTAAATACATGTAATTATGCATGTATTAATATATTAAGTGCATCAAATGTGTCATATGAACAGCAGAATAGTGTAACTTTATATATATATATATATATATTGTATTTTTAGGAGATTTTAATTTTTTTGTGGCAAATTCCAAACCTTTATCGAGTTACATAGTGTTAGATACATGTAGTTATGCAATTATTGCTATCACTACATTGAAATGTGTCATTACTTTTTAATATTACATTTTATATAAGGAGATTTCCAGTGCATTTTTTATGTATATAATATATAATTCATTTGCTTGTTTATTTCGTTTGTGGTAAGTTCCAAAACCTTTATCAGTGTTTTACAGTCCCACATTTTAAAACATGCTTGAGACATGGAAAAAGACAAGAACGTCTTAAAGTAGTACATCTAGTATGAAAAAACAGCCCACTGTAATGCTAAGTGTTCTGTCTGATCGGTTCCTTTCTTATTTACACACACTTGACTGATTACATTTTAACTGGGGTCACTTTTGAAATATTTCTGCATCCAACTAAACAGATATCACTGAAAATTGCAAGATTGTGACCTATGAAACTACAAATTTCTATGAGAAATCACAATGCCATTTCTCTCATTTGAAAGTTTTGCATTCACATGACTCTATAATTATGGTCCATAATTATATGTAATTTTCCACATTGTCTGAAAAAATAATAAACAAATTCTCACCAGGTTTCCAACAGAAAGCACGTCTTCGAAGCGTTGAGTCATGGGATAATGCTCCATGGCCATGAAGACTGTGTTTAGCACAATACAGATAGTGATAGCCAGATCTACAAACGGATCCATCACTATGAGGTTCACAATCTCCTTTATCTTTATCCAGATTGGACAACACTCCCATATCAAGAATGTGTTGGCAAATTTATACCAGCAGGGCGGACATTTTCTCTGAGACTCCTCCAACTCTGTGGATGCAAAAAGACGTAGAGAAAGAGACAAAAAATATTGAGGCTAGTATTTTTTATATGAAAGTAAACTGTAAAAAAAAAAATGCAGGGTTTCACACAATTCATTCATGTTGTTCTAACACAAATCGATTAAATTAACTTAACAAATTTAAGTGGACTAAACATAAAAAGTCCCAAACAAAATCTCAAGAATTGTGTTGTTTCAGCTCATTTTAAATAAGTAGTTTGATCAAGCATCAAAATACTTTTTTGAGTGTATATGATTAGAGAAATAGATGGATTGGAATGGATTGATGAATGCATAAATGGATGGATGGATGGATAGATAAGATTAGATCATACCTTCCACCAGTGTGTTTGTGACAACAGTCATTGCACTGTTTGCTCGCTCTTTCCTGCTAAAGGACGTGTTGAGCTGATCCACAGACACCATAAGAGAACCTGAGTGTTTCCTTTTCCCCTCTACCTCTGTTGTCTGAGGACAGGAGAGACATGAGGGCAGTCAGAGATGGGAAATTGTCAAGAAACATTTTAACCCATGCCAACACGCATGCACATGCTGACAAAAAACACAAGCTCCAACTGTAACCTGCAACTCACACTTAAGCTTTGTTGTGTTCAGTCATATTCCTGGAGAGGATTCTTTCTCTAAATCATGCTGCAGTTTAATTCAACCAAACAAATGGTTTTGATAGATTAGAATTAGATTTTTGCAAGATAACGCCATGTGAACCTACACAGCCCATTAGTGATCTAAAGTAAAACGCTTAATTAAAGTAAATGCAAACTTTCATCTTTAACTTTATCTTTGCTATGTTTTTAATCACTTTTTAGGTTTTAAATAACTGAAGACTTTGAGTAGAAGCATCATATTAAAGCTTGGCATATAAATATAAACTTTTTATTTATTTTTTCAAATTCACCTCCACAAAAACTGTTTTTCTCCAATTATAAACCAGTTTTCACACTGAAAAATGAGGTAGTCTTACTAGAGTGCAATTTCTAGACCTGGAAAAGTCATGTAAGCAATAAAATATTTTAAATATAAAACTTTTTACAAACACACATTTTTCTAGTTATACCAAGCTCTGAAATATTCTATAAGGAAATTAAGAGTAAAAATATTTAATTAAGAGTAAAAAAAATCCTTGTCCTTAATCCAGCAGTAAACAAACTAAAAAAGATTAATGGTGCCACTCAATGGAGCCAAAGTACTGTGAACCATTGCCTTGGAGGAACATTTTATACAACAATGTAAAATAAGTCACTGTTTGTTTGTTTGTTTGTTTGTTTGTTTGTTTGTTTGTTTGTTTGTTTGTTTGTTTGTTTATTACTTTTTCTTTTTGGAGTTTGACGAAAACATTATTTGTTTAACTCTATGATATCTGAGATAATAAATAAGAAAGACCATTTACAGTATATTTAATTTTATATTTAGAAAATTAGAAAATAATTAAAATTAGATAAAATTAGAAAATGTTATATTTAAAAAATATATGTTTTATATTTAGATCAAAAATATGTTTTATATTTAGAGCTTTTATGATAGGTCATCCCAATATTAAAATTAATTTACTGACCCTTGACGTTTTTTCTGTTGGACACAAAAACGATATTTTGAAAAAATGCTGTAAATCTAGCCATTGACTTATATAGTACTTGTTTTTCCTACGATGGATGTTAATGGTTACAGGTTTTCAGCTTTCTTCGAAATATCTTTTTTTGTGTTCAACAGAATTCAAGGGTCAGTCGATGAAAACAGAATTTTCCTTTTGTAATGAATTATCCCTTTAATTCAGCTACAAGACAACAGATTCAACACTGCAAGGCGATTCAAATGTTCTTGTCCTTCAGACAATATCATCTCTTAAGAAGAAAAGTCACACACACTGTTTAAGGCCCAGTTTTCACTGTCATTAGAATATCAGTTCAGTATTAGTGTTGGTCAAGACAATGTTTAATTTCTTCTATCATCAATGTTCTTTAAAGTTTAAGTAATTTTACCAAGATTTTATTAAGCAATAATGTGACAGCTGCATATTCAGTTGAATGTCTGAAAGTGCATGCTGGGTGAAAACTGAGCCCGACATCATGCTTTCCACACAGGAGGAGAAGGCAAAGAGAGTATAAGGATGTCAATCCACCATGCTAACTAAAATGAGGCAGAATGCTGTTATTGGAAAGGTTAGGATAGCTTTTTCTTGCATCACACATTTTTAGGGGTTAAATATGGCCAGATGAATATAGTAGGCACCTTATTTGATGTAATTAGTATGTAAATTATGTGATTTCATTTGTGATAAATGTCATTTTGGCTTTTATTCACATGTAAACATTGATAAGCAAACATAAACACAAAGTCAATCATAACTGCTTGACGTGTGAAATTGAAAACCGCATTGTTTCTTGTAAAAGTTCACGTCAAGCAAGCAGATCTGAGCTTCTGTGACCAAATTTGAACGCTGTTTAAATGTGAATGAAAGCCTAAAATAAATCTGTTCATCGCATAAAGGCCCAGCATGAACAGAGCTTAGCTTAAGCCAGGACTATGCCGCCTTAGTTAAACTAGGGCACTTAAGCAGCTTTTATAAAAATGGCACTGCACATTATTGGTGTCCATCTTGAGGCTAATCATTGGCGCTGACATATTTTAAGATTTAAAACTGCAAGTTATTTTCAGTTAAGACAGCTCAAACGTGCAATTTAGTCTAGTAATAGCCTAAACCCTTGACTGTGAAACTGGGGGAAAAGCGATCGTGTCTCTTTGGAAGACTTGGATTAAACTACTAGATTCATATGGATTCGTTTTTTGATCTCTTCAGGGAAGGGACAGACATTTCTCACAATTGTAAGATCTGAAGATTATTGTTATTTATACATTATATGTTATTATGTATATACAGTTGAAGGTAAACTGATTAGACCTCCTGTGAAATTTGTATTCTTTTAAAAAAATATTTCCTAAGTGATATTTTATTATAAGAGAGCAAGAAAACTTTCACAGTATTTTCTAATATTTCCTTTTTTTCCTTTATTTGTTTTAGTTTGGCTGTAAATAAATGTTTAAAAACATTTTTAAAGCTCAATATTATTAGCGCCCTTAAGAAAATATTTTTAAGAAATTAGATAAGAAATTATTAAGAAATTATAATTATACCACTGTTGTCCAGTGATCTGCCTAATTAACCTTACTTGCCTAGTTAACCTAGTTAAGCCTTTAAATTGCCCTTTAAGCTGAATACTAGTATTTTGCAAAATAACTATAAAAATATTAGTTACTGTCATTGTGGCAAAGACAAATGTTTAGCTATTAGTTATATAGTAAAGTTTTATAGTTATTTCTAATTACCATATAACTATTCATATATAAACAGTTATTTATTTTAGTTATATAGTAATAAGAAATTAGTCATTAGAAATGAGTTCATAAAACTATTATATTTAAAAATGTGTTCATAATTTTGACTATATACTCAATTTCTGCTTGTTTTATTTTTATTTTTTGATTGGTCATGTCTTTCACAGAAGGGGAAACGCTGGCAGGGAGTGGGACTGGTAAAAACTCAAAACTTGCGTGAAATAAGAAAAATAGAGACAAAGAAAAGGAGGAAAAGGGGATCGTTTAAGAGTTGAGAAAGAATAGATCAGAAACCCAGAGACTTAAAGGAAAGGACAGAGTCAAAATGCAGTTAATGAAAAGGGAAAAGTCTGAACTGGAATCACAGTCGGCCACTCTTGTCATGCCTATACTCTGAACCTGCCCCCTGTGGACGTCCTTACACTGTCATCAGAAGCTGCCTTATCTATTTTCACCTCAGGCAGTAGTCGGCCGGGTCCAGGCCCGATCAGAGACACCACGCCGTTGCAGTCCACCGTGCTGTTTCGCTTGCAGCCTGGGTGTGGAGCCAGCGGGTTAATTCGAGAGGAGCCCTGACTGTAGCCGCTGTAGCTGCTGCGCCTGTACGGGACGAAGAGAGAGCCACGGCGGTCCTCGCTCTCCTCCACCGTGCTGTGCTCATCGTCTGCAAACTCATTCTCTGAGCCTTTGAAGCTGAATATACTGCTGCGGCGTGACATGAAGGGTGAGCCAGGGATGCTCAACAGCGACTGGGGGAAAAAAAGAGCACACACGTGAGAATGGGGGATTTTTAGTGCTATGTATAAACAGACATTTGAGTTGAAATGATTCCTTCCAAAATATTTTTCTGATCTTCTTGTATTGACAGGGACGTGGGGAATGATAACTGCTGACCAGAGTCATTGCATGAATAATTGAAAAGTTTCTGGTATTCGGAAAAGCCAGCCTTCACTATTCTTTCAGAGCACAGAAACAGGTAAAGGTGGCCCTGAAATGAAAACAGACCCTGAAGTCTTCATATTCATAGTGTTATTTCCCTGGAAAGATTTTATATCAGCTAATTATTTTCATTTATTAGCTAAATAAAAACAAATTAAACTCATTGACTATAAAAACCAATGGTAATGTAATATCGTAACTGCCCTGATACTATACAGTATATTTCGAGGCAAGGCAAAATTATTTATATAGTACATTTCATACATAATGGTAATTTATGGTGCCTTAATTAGAAAGCAATTTAAATTTAATTTAAAATAGTTACGAATAAAAATGAGTATACATGAAATACAGTGCAATAATCTGAAATTAGATTTCAGTAATAATAATAATAATAATAAATTCAGAACAAAGTTTGTTTTGTTGTTTCACAACAGCCTGCCAACCATGTAAACTTCTCTGAATTCCCATTAATTTGTCTGTTTCATAGAAGTGGGTGTGGCTCTGAGACTTTTTTGACATAAATCTTTTTCTCTGGCTTTATAGTAGAATTGTAATCCTATATGAAAGTGAAACAGACAGCTTTATCATGTTTAATACTGTTAAGCTGTTAAGCTTCTTTAAATAAACATGATATGATTGAAAAGCTTGTTATGGCCAGATGCTTTCTTAACATTTGTTTTTATCACAGCTGTCATTTTCTTAATGGGCATGCAGTATATGTTTATATATTTATCTTAAAACAGATTATTTTATTATTTTATTAATTCTGTAAAATTATGCAGGTTTACTCTCTTAAAAATTAAACATTCTTTATTTGCAATGATGTTTATTTGCAAAGTTTGTTTGAAATAAAAATTTTCAATTTTAATTTTGCTAGCGCATGTTATTATTCTTTAGGTGAACAATTAATCCATACAAGTTAAACCACTGAAATTTTTTTTTTTTGTAAACTAACAATTAAAGTGACCATTTGCTTCCGCGTTTGGAGTGGCGGTCCTTCGGTTGACGTCTAATTGACACAAATAGTCTCACAATATTCATAACCACGTCCCGCTTACCATTAGTTTGCTATGGGGGAATGATGTGCAAAAAGAAAGCCCCGTCCCCTACTCAATATTCTGTTTCAGATGGAAATGCATCAACATACTGAAATAAAATTTTTGCAACTTCCGGTTCATGTGAACTTTAACATCCATATAACTTTTATATTCCACAAAAGGAATTAAATTGCATTTAAAAAAAGATTTTTTAATTAATAAAATGCTCCACACTAAGAAAGCAAGGGTTATTTTCTGTTAACTAAAATGTTTTTTAAGGAACCCATTACGGTTCTTCTATAGCTTGTGGAACCTTCATTTTTTAAAATACCTTTCATTGCACAAAAGTTTATTTATATTGTACATGTTCTCTTAACGTTAACTCAAAATATTCCTTAAAATGTTCTTTTAGGAACTCTTCACTTAGGGAAAGAAAAATGTAATCACTGCAAAACCCACTTTATTTTTAAGAGTCTAGTGTGTTCTCATATTATAAATACACTGCACATATACCAAAGCGAAACACTGGCTTCTGGCTAAAACTCACTTCCCATCTGAAATTCACAGATGATCCAAGATGCTAGTTGAGACCACTAATATTGCAGAGTTCTAACTGTGCTGCTAAAATGCACTGATAATGCAGAATGCTAGTTGCTAGCGCAGGCGTTTTCTCTGCGGCGCGGCTGAGAGCCTTCTCCCTAATGGAGCGGTTGACCACTGCAGACTACGAACAGCAGAAAGAGGCCCAAATGCGTTCTCAGCAGGGACTATTTTTCTCAGATCGCTTGCTGAGGAGAAGTGGGTTGATCTGGTAAAGGCTTGAGACTGCAGTGCTGCAATGGAAAAGTCCTTTGGAGATTGCTTAGTGTTATTTAAATATCCAGAACAATCTCTTATACAGTAGCTTTCCATAGGGGGAACAAAACACTACACTGGGTCACAATGTAATAACTAATATCGTGAAACCAGCTTCCAACTAAAGGCAGTGTAATTGCCTAATAAGGTGCTTTTTTGTCCATTATTACGAGCAGGCTGATCTGAGCAGGATTTGCAGGGTGCGGCCCAGGAGTATAACTTCCTGCCTAAGCACACTATATTACAGCTCTTATCAGATGAAAGATTTATAGCAGGCGGTTAAATAATTCACGGGCCCAGTGAAAGTATGACGTTCCCGTGCCATACCTCACATCTCTGCGCAACAACATACACAGATCCCGGCATTTGTCTGAAACAGGTGGCTAAATCAGACGAAGGTGACAATGTTTACCGATGACAGAGAGATCAAATAAACAGATTCGATTTGAGTAATTCAAACGAAGCTTTTAGACATAAAGAAATGCGTACAATCATAAATCCATAAGCTGCAGCCCAAAGCAAGACAATGAGCGAGATGGGAAGAATTACAACGATAGATAAATGGCCACTTCCTCTTCTTCTGATCTTTGAGTATAAGACTCAAGCACTTTGTCTAATCACCTTGGTGATGTGGACGATGACTCAGCGGAAAGTGCTAGAGACTGCACAGAGCGGAGAATGGGAGTATCAAGGGCTGGGCTGTGTGCGAAGGGGCCGTACATGAGCAAACACCAGAGGTTAGTAAAGAGGCTGGATATTGCAATGTAACAGAAGAGGCAAGTCAGTGTTATCAGAGAGCATATTTGTAAAGATAATCATTAATGCTAGTAATGAAATACTGCCTGTCAAATAAACAAGCAAGAGACAACATGCTACTTCTACTTTAGTGTTTGTGATTAAGATTATACAGGGCATTTTATTGGATAAAACATGCATAGGCATCAGTGTGCAAGATGAGTCATCGAATATTTGAATGTTCCCAGAAGTGCATAACAAGTCTATGAATAGATAGGTGGTGTTTAAAGGAAAATTAATGCCGGCCATTTAGATTTATGTCAGCCATTTAGTCACAGTACATACTGTATATTGAAACAACATAACACAAATGTATATATGCTCTTAAAAGCTAAACGTACATAATTTGAATTGAATGTTACACTTTTGTTTTTGTTTTTTTAATTAATTTATTTACCATGATACTGCACAGTGGCAAATTTGTAAAAAAAAAAAAAAAAAAAAAGAATATTCCATATACCATAAACTAATATAAGGACATAAAAGCTTCATGCATCATCAAAATTATAAAAAATAGTTTTAGAGTATAGTTTCTACCCAAGACAGGACATGCCAACTACCCATATATCTGATCAATGCCTCAAAGCCCTCAAACAGCATAAAATGAACAAGTTCTCTGTATCTATTCATATAATCACAGTGAAACAGTTTACTCCAGAATGACAAAAAAGTTACTAGTTTGTCAAAACAACAAAAATATAATTAACCTATGAGCAACAAAGCAGAAGAACAAATATTTTGCACTTCAGTGTACTTCTTAAAATCTGAATGAACATAATAACTATGACTGTACATATTCTTCACCGAGAGATCATACACATCCTTTAACATGATCTCATGCGGAAGATGCTTTTTATGTTTTAACTCACCTGATTCATGATGGAGGCCTTCCGCCCAAGCCTGTTGTCTCTGAAACGAAAGCGGCTCCTCTTGCTGCCATCATCAGATTCTGACTTTACTACTTTCTCACTGTCTCCCTTCTCCTCCTGCTCTTTCCTCCACTTCTTCTTTCTGTTCCTGCGCTCCTTGGCACTCTTGGAGCTCAGTTTGGACACCTCAGAGGAGCTGCGGGACAGATGCCCTCCGCCATCGTCCTCCACTGCGTCCTCAGACACTGTACCTGCTGAAGTAGCCATGGCATTGGCCTAGCAATGAGAGACAAACGGAAAGGATTGAGAATGAAATTAAGAAAACAGGGACACAAGGATAACATCATGAAACTGGCTGATTGCATTCGTGTACCTGTGCATCCTCTTGTTGTTTCTTCAGCTGCTCCAGCATAGCTTTAAACTCCGCTTCCTTCTGTTCGGCCTCCTCTATGGTGGCCTGATTCTGTTCTTCATAAGCCATGGCCACCACAGCCAGGATCAGATTCACCAGGTAGAACGATCCCACAAAGATCACCAGAACGAAAAAGATCATGTATGTTTTTCCTGCGGCTCGTAGAGTCTAAGAGAAAGAAGGACAATGCTGAAATAGCACAAATACCATGCATGCAATATCAGGGGTGTATCCAGACTGTGTAATCCCTAAAAATTTGATTGACCACCGCAGATCCATATCAGAGGGCTGACTTTTTTCATGTTCATTAATAAAACCTTACAGTACCAACTTTTACCCAATTGTTCCGCTCAAAATACCTCATGCCCGTTTCGGGTTGAAGCAAAAACACAGTTTGTTGACTTATGTGCTTACATTCTCCCAAATGTTTAGAAGAATGTTCAAATCCAGAGAAATAAGCAATTTTAACTACACTGTAAAAAGTGATTAGTTGACTTTACAGAGAGTAAACTTGCCTTATAAGTATTAAGTAGCCAAACTATGTGCATAATTATAAAAGTTAATTCAATGGGTTTACTGATTTTTTTAAGCAAAATCAACTTGTTGCTTTTAAGGCAACAGGTTTACTTTTTTAAAGTAAAGTAACTAATCGATTTAACAATGTAATGACACAGACCATGTCCATGCTAATGACGTCACGCTCGATTTCCAATTTGTTTGTTTTTTCATAGAAAACCACATTTTTATAGGCTTTAGTATGTTCTGAGTTTTATTAGCATTATAAAATTTTTAAATGTATTTAGTATGATAATACTCTGCCGATTGTGACATAATAAAACCTCTGCTGCTTTCATGCTGTGTCGCAATTCGTCTCTCATCAGCAATTGCTTCAACAATCGAATTTCGCTTTGACAGCTTTCAGCCTTACTCTGCTTTATACTACCATGATAATAAGATTTAAGTACTTTAGCTCATCCATGAACATGATTTCTGCAGGAGTCCAGTAGGATGTAATGAAGACGACAACTCCCACGACTCCAAACTCAGTCACGAAAAGTGACAAAAAAAGAAGAAACTCATCCAGTACAACATAAACTTGGAAGACAGGCAACAGTGTTAAACAGAAGAAGCATATTTATATATATATATATATATATATATATATATAAAGCAAGATTTAGAGAAATGAATGCGCACCAGCTGGTACAGATTCTCCCAGAAGTCTTGTGTCATCAGTCGGAAGAGAGCAAGAAAAGCCCAACCGAAGGAGTCAAAGCTCGTGTAGCCATAGTTTGGGTTACGTCCAGCCTTCATGCAAGTATAGCCCTCCGGACACCGCCTACAAAAACACACAAATAAATGCACCAATACTCCACACTATAAAAAAAATGATTAGTTACTTTACTTTTAAAAAGTAAGTAAACTCATTGCCTTAAAAGCAACTAGTTGATTTTACTTTTTTTTAAAATCTGTAAACCCATTGACTTAATTTTTATAATTATGCAGATAGTTTGTTTACTTAATAATTATAAGGCAACGAGTTTACTGTCTTTTCTTTAACAATTTCTTTAACGCATCATATCTTGACTTTGAAAGGTCACTGCGAAGTGCTTCACGTGTGAATGCAAAGGACATGCAGACTTCAAATAAAGAAATACATTTTGCAGATTTAGAAGTGGGAATGTTAAATAATTGTAGGTGTATGTTTTCACTCCTCACCCTGAATCTGAGCTGTTTCCACATAGCAGTGCATCCAACATGCCTGGCAGGAAGTAAAAGTTCGCTGAAACGAGAAGAGAGACTAGTAAAAACCTGAAAACTATGTCCGGAAACGGCTCTCGAAAAAGTCATTTTAGATCTTTTTATTATTATTATTATTATTTTTATTATTGCTTTTCAACAAAGACAAAGTACAGAGAGGAGGTTTAACAATGAACATGAAAAAACAAAACAGTACAAAACAAAAGCACAAACTGATATATGTGTGCAATTATGTGACGTGTTAATGTGTGTAAGTGTTATGGTCATTGATTGTACATCTCTAAATTGTGTATGAGTTTTGAATTGAGAAGTTAAAGAGAGGAGGAAATTAAATGATAAGAAAATACAGATAAAGAGAATTAAAACCATTAATAATGACAGAAAGCAATGTTGTGTGTGGAAGAGTGTATGGGTTTAGTTCAGGGCGGTTGAAATATATTAAGATATTGACAAAATGGATTCCAGACGTTGGTAAAGATGGACATATTTTTATGTGTGAATGTAATTTTTTTTATTCTATAAGGGGATGGTGGTTAATATAAATTTTTAGTTTTCCAGTTTTTTTAAAATGGTTTTCTTGGCAATAGTGAGGGAGGTCATTTTAGATTTGAATGCCTTTTACAATTATTTCTCCCATACGAAACGGATTTTAAGCTTGTTTGTAGAATAAGACACTCACATTTCTTTGCACAGATATTTAAAAAGCAACAGTTTGATGCCAAAGCAGTCAAAGCTTTTCGACTTACTATCATTCATGATGTAGTCGTTAAAGTCAAAGCCCTTGCTGCCGTTGGCCAGGTAGGATTCGGTTGAATTGACTGGCCAGATGACACACTTTTGCCGAAGATTACCCATAAACAGCTGTAGACCGATTAGGGCGAACACACTCAGACAAAACACAGTCAGAATCATCACATCCGACAGCTTCTTCACTGACTGGATCAGAGCTCCCACAATGGTTTTCAGCCCTGTTGGAGGAAGAGGAGACAAACACATCGAGGAATATACAGTCTGCAGGGAATATTTTTAACCTGATAATGCTCCTACCTGCGCAAGAACACACACTAACACACACACACCAAGCCGTTTAAAGAACGATATGAGAGCACATTCACACCACACGCAGAACATTTATTTATTTGTTGCATATTCTACACTTATACATTGTACATTATATACTCTTACTAGAAAAACTTCATGTCATCTAATAAGTCTGTTCCCTCAATACAGTGCGACAATAAATTATTATTTCATTCTGTTCTTTTTTTAACTGATGTTTGATATTGATTAATACAATAATTCACTTGTCAAACATTTGGGAACAATAAGATTTTTTTTTTCGAAAGCAGTCTCTAATGCACATCACATATTCAAAAGTAACACTGTGAAATATTATTACAAATTAATAACAATATTATTACAAATTAATAACAATTTAGCATTTTAATATTTATATTAAAAAGTAATATATTTCTGGGATGCCAAAGCACAATTTTGAGCATCAATATGGATTTAGTGCCACATGGTCTTTCAGCAACCACTTTAATATGCTGAAGAACATTTTTTATTATTAATATTTTTATGGAGACTGACTAATGTTCCATTATAAATATAAAAATTTTAAAGAACGCAATTTATTTGAAAAACAAAGGTATTTACTGTAACATTTTACAAATTTAATGCATAACAAATGTATTACTTCCAAAAAAAAATCTTAATGCCCCAACACTTTTGAATGGTACAGTATATTTTGATATATAAGGGGAAAAAACAAGAGCTTCAGCATAGTAAGATACCCAAGCGATAACAAAGTAACATATTTGGTTACCTTAACTTTTTTTCACACATACATAAACACATCATAAAAAATAATCATGTATTTGTTCACATAAATCCATGATATACATTAAACAGGCAGCTTAAAGGCTCTCCCATGTCCTCAAAGCAACTGTACACAAACTGTCTCAATCTTAGAGAATTAAAGCACAATGTTAACCATGTGGATTTTCAAATATTACACCAATTTAGAATTTGACTTGTAATTTGACTATAATTATTATTATAATACAACTGCTACCAGTTCATTATGTAAACTGAAATATCATGCTTCAAAAAGAAAGGTTACAAATAATAAATAGCGTGTACATCGCTATAGAATTCCAATACTGGCCTAGGTTTTTGCTACAGTATAATTTATTACACTTTTTTAATGAGTCTACTTTTACATTTTTACAGTACTTGTATTAACAGTGTCCTTATCTAAGAAAGTGCTAGTGATAGGGAACCTAACATGGGTTAAGGTTAGGTTCAGGGGTAGGTTTATGGCTAGTACCTATAGTTATTAGCCAGTTTATGTAATGACTAAGATAAATACATATTACGTGTGCGAAAAATGTACCAAATAAGTGTAGTACTTCATTTTACAGTCATATGACTTAAAAACACTACTGAAGGGCATTATATTAACTAATACATTTTTATAAGTGCATCATATAATGTAACGGTTACTAAAGTAACCCTCGTTCCCCGAGGGGGGGAACGGAAATGCTATGTGGAAACTTCCACTATGGGGATTTCGTCAGAAAGCCAATCATTCTGAAGAGTAATTAAACGGGCCAATGAAATGCCAATGAGTTGGCGGTGTCAGCGTGCACAGCTGGCAGCAATCATAATCAGCTTGTGAATAAGAATGCCGGCTGTGCCACACAACCACACCTTTTCTAGCTGAAGAAGCCGAACTACAGCTGTCAGCTAAGGCGCAATCCCTGTGGCGAAGGAACATAGCATTTCCGTTCCCCCCCTCGAGGAACGAGGGTTACTTTAGTAACCGTTACGTTCCCCAGCGGGAGGGGAACTACAATGCTATGTGGAAACTTCCACTATGGGGAAATCTATGGAAAACGCCACAGTGATTGAACCTTACCACGTCGCTGGTGAGAGGTTTGCCAGGCTCCGGCGTGAGCGCACCATCATCACCAGAGACGCAGCCCACCAACGTGTTCCCTGGCCCTAACTTACCTTACTTACCTGTGAAGCGCTTAAAGGCTTATTTATATTTTTTGGGGAGTCGTAAGAAATACACCTAGTTAAGATTCTAGGAATTTTAAATTACGACAGTACGTTGGGAAGCGTGCAGTCCCGATAGGGAGGACGCTGCGGAGGCCACCTGGTGCCCAATGGGGAGACCTGGTGGCAGGAAGACATATGGACTAACCCTGAAAAGGGGGAGAACACATATGAAGGATGGTTAGCGGGGAGGGAAGACACGGGCCCGCCTAAGAGGAGGAACTACACCGTGGCTGAGTGAAGCATATGGGATCGCCAGCGGGGATCGCGCATAGCAGGCACCTATACCCAGAATGCGGGCTGACCAAGTGGGCATGCCAACTACGTAATGGTCCAGGCACCTGACTCCTCCGCTGAGTCAGATGCTGGGGGCCTCGGAGGAACTCTGCAGGGTTCGCCAAATGGGGAACTCAACTGAACAGAGTGAATAAGCGCACGAATCTCTGTGTTAGAGAGAAAGGCGCAGCAAGTGTGTTTTAACACCGTACTGAATTTCCTCATTCACTGGCGTATCCAGCACACGTGAGGAAAATCAGCCCACTCAAAGATTATAGAATCTTTACGAATGTATTAGGTGTCGCCCAGCCCATCTACAGATGTCTGTTAGAGAGGCGCCGCGTGCTTACGCTCAAGAGAAGGCGATACTCTTAGTCGAGTGCGCTCTCACTCCCGGGGTACGCGGCTCACCCTGGCATAGAAAAGCGAGGGAAATGGCATCCACTATCCAGTGGGCCAACCTCAGAATGGATACGGCCCTTCCCGTCTGCCGATCATAACAGAAAAGGAGCTGCTTAGAGTCGTAAGCTCTAATGCGGTCACATAGCGCTGAGCGCGAACAGGACACAGCAAAGAAAGGGGCTGGGTCTGCCTCCTCCGTGGGCAGCGCTTGCAGGTTCACTACATAGTCTAAAGAAACGCTGGAGGAACCTCGGGCACCTAGGTGGGCCGGGGTCTCAGGAAAACGTGAGAGTGGGCCGGCCCGAATTGCTGGCACACTTCGCTGACCGAAAATTCCTCCAGATACCCGACCCTCTTGACCGATGCCAATGCGACCAGCAGAGCTGTCTACCTGGATAGAAAACTTAAAGATACTGAATCAAGTGGATCGAGCAGACCTCTCCTAAGAGAGATCTCCAAGTGGGTATGAGACGGGGACAGGATTGATTTAATTAACCAGCGTCTCGCGCCTCTGGGAACTGGATGATGAGGCGATGCTTTCCCAGCACGCCACCATCCCCGCGTCCTCAGAGCGGGGATGATCGTAACGCCAACCCCTCAGTGCGAAGGGGACAGCCTTAGCTCCAGCCAACTGAAGGAGGAAAGCATCACACTGATCTGGCATGTCCGGGGTCCTTCCCGGAGAGAAGTACACCACACAGCGAATAGACTCCACTTCAGGGCGTAGGCATGCCTCGTAGAGGGTGCTCTAGCCTGAGTGACGGTTTTAACCACCGAACCGGTAAGTCACCTAAGTCCTCCACGCTCCATCTATGGACCACACGTGATTCCAGAGGTCTGGGCGCGGGTGCCAGATGGTGCCTGTTCCAAAGAAGAAGGTGCTTCTTCAAAGGAATATGCCAGGAAGGGGCCGTCACGAGGCTGAAATACAGGTCAGATTGAGCCAGAGAGGCGCAATAACAGACCTGCTCCTTGTCCTCCCTGACGTAACACAGTATCTGCGAGTAGGCTCACTGGAGAGAAATACGTATTTACGCACGCCCAGGGGCCAGCTGTGTTAGTCAGCACGCAGAGCGTACCTATAACAGCTGGACAGCCAGGGTTGGAGTCTCATTCTCAAAAAAAATGGCACGCAGCGATTCCGCCGCGTATGACTACAGAGGAGCAGCACGTGTTTCCCCTCTAGCACCGGTAGAAACAGTGCAGCGCGAGATACACTGCCAACAGCTCCAGGCAATTAACATGCCAATGCAACCGGGTTCCTTTCCACGGACCCACAGCTGCATGCCCGCAACACATGGCTCCCCAGCCCATACTGGAAGCATCTGTCGAAACGACAACATGCCTGGACACTTGTTCTAGAGGCACCCCAGCCTGTAGAAACAGAGGGTCCGTCCAAGGGCTGAAGGTGCGGCGACACAGCGGAGTGATTGTCACCCGGTGCGTGCCCGCACGCCATGCGTGTCTGGGGACCCGATCGTGAAGCCAATGCTGAAGTGGTCTCATATGGAGCAATCCGAGCGGCGTGACAGCGGCTGCAGATGCCATATGCCCCAGGAGCCTCTGAAAGAATTTCAGTGGGACCACAGTTTTCCTGTCGAACTCTTTCAGACAGGTCAGCATCAGCTCGGCGCGCTCTTGGGAGAGGCGCGCCGTCATGGTGATCGAATCCAGCTCCAACCCGAGAAAAGAGATGCTCTGCACGGGGGCGAGCTTGCTCTTTTTTCGGTTGACCCGAAACCCCAATAGGTCGAGGTGCCGGAGCACCCTGTCCCTGTGCGTAATCAATTGATCCCGCGAGTGAGCTAAAGTTAGCCAGTCGTCGAGATAATTGAGCACACGGATGCCCGCGAGCCGAAGAGGCGCCAGGGCACCCTCCGTGAGTTTGGTGAAAACCCGCGGAGACAGAGAGAGCCCGAAGGGGAAGTATTGCCATGCCTGACCTTCGAACGCGAACCGCAGAAACTGCCGGTGGCGTGGAAGAATAGAGACAAGAAAATACGCGTCCTTCAGGTCTATTGCTGCAAACCAATCCTGAGGACGGACGCACCGAAGGATGCGCCTCTGCGTGAGCATTCTGAACGGCAGCCTGTAAAGGCAGCGGTTCAAAACTCGCAGATCTAGGATTGGCCGTGACCCACCGCTCTTTTTGGGTACGATGAAGTAGGGGCTGTAAAACCCGCTCCTCATCTCGGCTGGAGGGACCAGCTCGATTGCATCCTTCGCCAGGAGGACAGCAATCTCCTCGCGCACGACAGGGGCGGACACAGGGCTGACCCTGGTGAAATACACGCCCGTGAACTTGGGAGGCCGTTTGGCGAACTGAATCGCATAGCCGAGTCTGATCGTACGAATGAGCCACCGCGACGGGCTGGGCAGCGCTAACCAGGCTGGCAGAGCTCGCGCTAGTGACATCATCGGCACGATCGTTGACATACCAGCGGTGGGGCAGCGCGGAATGGGAGAGCTCACCCCGGGAGCCATGGGGTCCCGAGGAAGAGCAGGAGGCAAGAGATTCACACTCACCTTTGTCCCAGTGTCCTGAAGGGGGGGCGAGAGTGCAAGAGAAGGGAGCCCGTCCTCTAACACACTCAGAGCCCGTGGCGAAGTGCACCGATCCTGCGAGCTGGAAGGCATAGCGTCCCAGACTGGCAGTGTTCGGGCTGTCACATCCAGAGAAGGGGGAAAAAGCTCTTTCATTGAAAATTTTGTGGCCGCCGGCCGTGAGGCTGGCAGCCTGGCGTTGAAAAACACTGTTTGATGTTGTGCCCGGCCCTTCACCGAGGAAAGAGCAAGTCCCCTCTTCTCCGGATGGCCCGTCTCAGGGTCGCTTCGCAGTCCGTTTACCGGACTTAACGGCGCCCTGGGGCGGGGGCGCTGAACGCCTGCGAGATGCTCGACGCTGCCGTTTAGCCGGTGGAGCGGGCAGAGGCAGTGGAGCAGGGTTTGAAGCCGCAGGCGGGCGCCCTCGGCGAGGAGCAGCCGAGGTGGATGGTTCGGCGGGAGGAGCGGTTTTACGAGCCCGCCGATAGATGACTCGACCCATCGCACTCGACTGCTCTTTCACCGCTGTGAATTCCTGGGTGAACTCACCAACGGTGTCGCCGAACAGGCCAGCCTGGGATATGGGTGCGTTAAGAAAGCGAACCTTGTCAACGTCACGCATATCTGCCAGGTTTAGCCAGAGGTGGCGCTCCTGGACCACTAGTGTGGCCATCGTCCTTCCCAGGGCACGCGCAGCCGACTTGGTGGTACGTAGAGCATAGTCGGTTGCGGTGCGGAGCTCGTGCATCAAGCCTGGGTCGGAACCACCCTCGTGCAGCTGGGCCAACGCCTGCGCTTGGTAGCGCTGATACGTTGCCATAGCATGCAAGGCGGAAGCAGCCTGGCCCGCAGCAGTGTAAGCTCTGCTCCCGAGGGATGCAGATAACTTACATGCTTTGGACGGAAGATGAGGCTGACCACGCCAGGAAGAGGCACCACGCGGGCAAAGATTGACCGCAATGGCGCGCTCCACCTGGGGAATCGCCTCGTACCCCCTGGCTGCTCCACCGTCAAGGGTGGTGAGAGAGGAAGCGCACGCAGATCGGGCAGAGAAAGGTGCCCTCCAAGACTGCGTGAGCTCACTGTGCACTTCCGGGAAGAAGGGGACGGGAGGCTTAGAAGGTTTGGCCCTCCTCTTAGCCTCCACGTAGCACCCATCTAGTCGGTCCGGCCGTGGGGCTGGGGGATAAACCATCTCCAGACCCACCGCCGAAGCAGCCCGGGAAAGCACGGCCAACATATCTGCTTCTAGATCCGGCGCCTCGCTCACTACCCCGGAGGGAGGGAGCGGGTCCGGATCCTCGTCAGAATATGACAGCCCACCCTCCGATGCCGCGATGGACATCTGATCCTCGGTATCATCGAGTGAGAGGGCGATCATCCGAGAGGATGGAGCGCTTCTCTCACTCGAAGCTTGGATGGAGCGCGCTGAGCAATGGGAGGTCCGCGAGCCCGAGGGCGGCGGATTGACTCCCACTGTAACCCTCAGATCTGCCCGAGTGCCAACCGACTTGCGGGGGACAGCAGGGGTGGTTCGCTCTTTTGCAAGAGCGAGCCGCGATCTTAGCTGCGCCACAGACACGCCATCGCAGTGATGGCATGAACTGCCCGCGAGGACCGAATTAACATGCTGGACCCCCAGACATGCAACGTAGTGCTCGTGCCCATCATCCGGGGACAGGAAACCACCGCATCCAGAAACGCACGGTCGGAACGACATCTTTAAAACGTGTTGCTCTTTTAGGGAAATTTGCTCTTTCTTTACTATACAAACCGCTCTTGTAGAACCGGACCAGAGAAACGCCCAGGAACGGGAGAATGAACCCAGCTCGACCGCCGCTGCCTGCGTTGTAGCTCGCTCTGGGACCGGGAGAAACAGCTCGTCTGAAGCCAGCAGCTCTTTCTCTCTCTCTCTCTCTCTCTCTCTCTCTCTCTCTCTCTCATGGAGATCTTTCAAGCAATACTCTCTCAGTTGCGTGAGGCTTCTGAAAGCGAAAAGGTATGGTTGTGTGGCACAGCCGGCATTCTTATTCACAAGCTGATTATGATTGCTGCCAGCTGTGCACGCTGACACCGCCAACTCATTGGCATTTCATTGGCCCGTTTAATTACTCTTCAGAATGATTGGCTTTCTGACGAAATCCCCATAGTGGAAGTTTCCACATAGCATTGTAGTTCCCCTCCCGCTGGGGAACTCTATATACACTTTCCATTCCAAAAAAGTCACCACCTGGATTTAACTTAACAAATAGCTAAGAGTCTCCCATTGAATAATTACTGTATGAATGATTATGTTTCAGCTGAAAACAAGTTATTTAACCCTAACTGATGCAAAGAGTAGCTTCTCGTTTCTTAAACAATCATGCTGGAAGACACTGTGGTTGTGGAAAAGATGTTCATCTGTTTCAAAAGGGTCAAATTATTGGCACGCAAACAAAGTAAACAGGAGATTGCTGAAGGTACTAAAACTGGGCTAAGAACTGTCCAACTCATTATTAAAAACTCAAAGGATAATCGGGAACCATCATTTTTGAGGAAGAAATGTGGTCAGAATTTTGTTTTCGAATGATCGAGATCGACAATCACTTAAACATCTGGTGAAATCAAATCGTAAAAATAAAACAGTAGAACTCACAGTTATGTTTAATAGTGAAAGTAAAAGCAAGTGTGAAGGGAACTGAAGGGATTGGGACTACACAGCTGTGTAGGCTTAAGAAAACCACTTATCAGTAGGACTCTAGTCAAGTCCGCCTTTCTTGAGTCTGAGACAAGACCAAGAGTCCAAAGAGTCTGAGACCAGCAAAAAACATCTCGAGCTGGAGTCCTGACTTGATTACTACAGCACTTATCAGTGAGGCTAATCAAAAAAAGGCTTCAATTTGCTAAGGAGCATAAATATTGGACTCTGGGGCAATTGAAGAAGGTCAGGTTGTCTGATAAGTCCAGATATACCCTGTTGCTAAGTGATGGGCGCATAAGGGTAAGAAGACAGGTGAATGATTCACCCATCATGCCTAGTGCCTACCATACCAGCCTGGGGTAGTGCTGTTATCTAAGGATGCTGCAGCTGGTCAGGTCTACTGTAGGTTCAGTAATGTTATGTGCCCAAAGAATAAGGTCAGCTGACAACATGAATACACTGAATGACCTGGTTATTCCATCAATGGATTTCTTTTTCTTCCCAGATGGCATGAGCATATTCCAGCATGATAATCACAGGATTAATCAGGCTTAAATTGTATAAGAGTTGTTCAGGGAGAACCAGACATCACAGATTGGCCACTACAGAGTCCAGACTTTCACCCTATTGAGAATCTTTGGGTTGTGCTAGAGAAGACTTTGTGAATCAATCTGATTCTTCCATTATCAATACAAGGTCTTAGCCAAAAAGTAATGCAACTCTGGAGAGGATATTAAAATGATGCCAGAGCGAACGCATGCTGTAATCAAAGCTAAAGGTGGTTCAACTAAATATTAGTTGGAGTGTGTGAATTATTTTTGAATGGGCAGTGTATATTTCAACTAAGAGACTATTGCAATAATACAGATTATCTGCAGTACTGTTAGTAGACTTAAAAGGATGACATACTGTAGAGCAATATTAATTTTGTCTCTCTTTGCTGTGGTTGGTTCTTTGTACGAGATATTGGGAAAGTTGGTAAGTGTGGTATTAATCCCACTTTTAAAATCTGCATGACCAGAAGAAAATGCTAGCGGTTTAGTAGAGCATTCACTCTTTAGAGCCAAACAGTGGACAATTAAATTCTGAACTGCTGATTTCTTATATATAACTTTTTTAATAGTCTGCTAGTTGGTAACAAACTCTTTATTAACCATTAATTAAATTAGCTGCTGCCGCACATCGATAATCACCACAGGGCGGACATGCTTGAATCTAAACATGAGCCTTATCTTCGAATTTTAGCATTTTATTCAAGTTCAATGTACATAGAAAAAGAACACTGTTTATTTTCTCCTAATTATAGTCTAAGCCTTTATAATGAACTGGATTCTAAGAAGATTTCCAAAAAGTGCACATTTACAGTTTTCTCATAAGCACTTTACTAAGGACAGGTTATGTAGGGACCTTGGAAAGACACGAGGAGCACTATTTAAGCACACATACAATATTTAACACATATCAGCAAAATGGACACTGCTTGAAGAGAGCGGCGCCATACACAAACAGTATGCAGAGAGCCAACACAGAGAGAGGAAGAGGAGAGGACAGGCAAGGGGAGGAAGTGCATGCAGGTCATTTAAACGCCAAGGCTGAAGGCAGCAACATCATCATCATCATCTTTGCTTTATCAACATGGTGTCAATGTCTGTTCAACCAATCAGTCATATCCAGAGAATGCATAACCCTTATTCTTTGCTCAGCTAATCTCTTAGCTGAGAGAAACCAGGTGAATAAATGAGTCATTCTCTAATCTAAATGCTACAAGAAGCAATTCTGAATGTGAGGGTTTCAAATAAGTGGCTGTGACTGTGTACATGAAAACTTGCTCAGTTAACTTTACTAATCCTGATCTTTGGCTTTAGCTGTAACAACATGTGCATACAAACACATCCTCTCGTGTCTCATTTTTACTTTCCACTCCGAGTTCTTCGAAATAAGAATAGGGAGGGAGCTACAAAAGAGTAATTGTCCCAAAAAAAGAAAAATAATGCTAAAATATATATATAGAAATTTACATGTGTGTAAGGGATGTGGAATTTCGAGGAAAGCCATTTGTTAAAAAAAAAATACAAAAAACAGAATAAAAGAAGGACAAACTGAAAAAGCAGGTGTCTTCGAAAGCATCATGCAGCAGAAATGTGTCAAACTAGGCTTGGCAGTCTCAGTGAGTGTGCTACCCACAAACCTTTGCTCCATGATGCAACACATCAGGTTCTTTTAACGCTGATGAGATGTTTATCAGAAGACAGTCTATGTCAGCTTTTTTTTTCATGAAATGAACATATGTTGCTATGTCTCCAAGATGCCATAAGGTTGAGTTTTATGATGTCTGCTTAGAATACTATAACTAAAACTCAACACGACAAAGAAAAGACATCTGTGCTGCATTCAATTCTGTGGCTGGATATTTTGAATCTAGAACATAAAGCAGCACACTTTTTTCTTTTTTTTTCTTTTTTACACATACTTAATTGATACCTTTTAACTAAACGGTTACGAATAAACCCAACCACTCAAATAATTGCTAAATTAAATGTTTTATTTAGTAGTTGTGTTTGTCCATATTCTTCCTATTCTTAGAGTATAAGAACTCCATTCTGTCTACAGATGTACTGGTACTAAAGTGCTACACTCTTTAAAATAAAGGTTACAAAAGAGGGTTTTTGCAGTGATGCCATAGAAGAACAATTTTGGGTTTCCCAAAGAACCTTTCAGTGAACAGTGTACAATACGTTTTATTAATATACTGTGAAGAAATTAATTTCACTTCCTTGTAACGCAATGGAAAGGTTCAATGGGTGTTGAAGGTTCTTCATGGGACCACAGATGCCAGTAAAGAACCTTTATTTTTTGGAGTTGATTTATATAAAGTTTATGAACTGTATACTACCACCAAATGCAATCTCCTAACTGGAAAATACAGTTTAATGGTGTCTGAAACATGAAAGTAGGTTTTCAAACTGGTTATTAACAGTCCAACTGGCTGGTCAGCCATCTTGGAACAGAAACAAACTAGCTTGACCAACTTTAACCTTGATCAAGATGGTATGGCAGTTTTACTCAGGCTCCCACCAGTTGTTGGTCCACCTACTGTAATAATAAAGTTATATGTTCCAAATCACAAGTTTAGTTCAAATGAAAACTGTCATATTTACTAACCCTCATGTTGTTCCAAACCTATATGATTATTGTACGTCGTCAGAAAACAAATGAATATTTTTTTAATCATGTCTTCTTAAGAGATATGGTTACTTTACATGATGAACAGATTTAATTTAGAGTTTTATTCCTATTTAAACACTGATCAGTGAACAAATGCTGATGATACACAGGGCAACTGTTTGAGTAATGTTACCGGGCAATTTTGCAAAGCGCTATTGCTTGGCTACTTTTCTATTAAGAATGGGAAAGAATATTGTATTTGTAACCCATTGCCCTAATGGTGGTCCCGTGTCTCACCTAGTTGCCCATTTCTGGCATAATTTCCCAACATTGCTCAAAAAGTTGCCTTGCATATCATCAGCAAAAAAGAAGTTCATCCATACCTGCTAGAGAACAAACCTCATTGGTTCTCACTATTGAAGAAAGCATGCTTGAGCTTCTGTGAGCTTCTGTGGAATTGTATGGAACCCAGGATTTTTTACAGTGTAGGATGTTTTTGAAACGACATGAGGGTGAGTAAATAATGACAAAATTCTCATTCTGGGGAAAACTAACACATTAGAATATGGATTTTCCAGTTGGGCTAGATGCATATTTTAGGGCTTTCCACCGTTATTTTTCATCACGACAACTGACATTTACAAAAGAATGCATTTTGTGGTAAATTAAAACCTCAGATTGCTGAATGAGAATGCAATTTGTTTCTGGCATCAGTGATTTGACTGCAGACTGCAAAGCCTATCAAAAATGTATCGCTACCATTTTTGATCGTTTGGGTATTAAAACAAACAAAACAACTGAAAGTATTCTTCCTGCAGCATCCTCTCGGAAAAAAGTACAGCAAGTCAAGTACAAAAGAAAACAAACTAAGAGAAAAAAATAGCAACAGTCGTAGTAATACTGGTAATAATAAGAGTTTGCGTCGGCGTGGTAAGCAGCTCAGCCTTCGTGTTTAAACGCGTTCTCACCTGGTATGACAGAAATAGTTTTGAGAGCTCGTAGAACCCTGAAGGTTCTCAGGGCTGACACATTCCCCAGGTCCACAAACTCTGTTACATATCTGCAACAAGGGAGGATCACACACAGAACAAACACCGTGACACAACACACACACACACGCACTACACCACAACACGTACGACACAGCACTACCACCAGCACCACCACTGAACTGGGAGGAAGACATCACGCAAAGCCTGTCTAACGGGAGAAGAGAGAGAGAGAAACGAACGGAGGAGGAAGGAAGAGACAGGAGCGTGAAGAGAGAGACAGCGAGCGGCGCCCTCTGTTGGACCTGATGGATGCTGAACTTACCTGGAATCACAGCAACAGTTTTCAAAGCCCTCAGCACCCTGAATGTGCGCAGAGCTGACACATTGCCTAGGTTTACAAACTCTGTAATATACCTGCAGAATGGATCGCAACATAGTTACCAAAGAGAGAGAGAGAGAGAGAGAGAGAGGAGACAGAAGAGATAGGAGAGAGTGACAGGGTGGAGAGGAGAAGAGATGCAATGAAAAAAGAAGATGATTCAGAAGATAAACTGAGTCAATTATTTTACAGGTTCTCATCTCAGAATTACTGTAATTACAAGTTTCAGACCAACATTAAATTTTTTTGATTGCAAGACAATCTCACTTGAATGTACACTATAATTAATCATTTAAACTTTTAAAGTTAGTTACATTGTTTGCTTAATATGTCCGTGGACACCGTAATACAGAACCATCCGAGAATTTGGGGAACATTTTCTTTTTTTAAGATTTTTTATTAAATTCATCTGAATAAATGTATCATGTTACAAAATAAGTCAATTATAAATACATTGAAATGGTTTAAAGGAATATTAAAGGAATAGTTCATCCAAATTGAAAATTTACTCACCCTAAAGTGGTTATAAATATTTATCAGTTTCTTCTCTTGAAAGCTGAAAACCTATAACCACCCATAGTAGGAATAACAAATACTATGGATGCCAATGGTTACAGGTTTTCATCTTTCTTCAAAATATCATTTTTTTGTGTGTTCGACAGAAGAAAGAAACTCAAACTTGTTTGGAACAAGTCAAGGATGAGTAAATGATGACAGGATTTTCATTTCAGTGAAATATCCCTTTAAGCACCAATACCTTTTTTAACATATTCAAAACTATGAACTTAATATTTTTGTGGAAACTGACACACTGGTGTTCAAAAATCAGAGCAAGTCTTTAAAAATAAAACAATAAAAGAATACCTCTATTCAAGGACGAGTAAAGACATCAGTAAAGACATCTCTGATGTCACAAAACATTTGTAATAAATGCTGTTCATCAAAAATATTAAGTAGCAATAAGTGTAAACATTGATAACAGTAAGATTAAGCACCAATAATAATTGACCACCAAATCAGTATATTAGATTCAGCTTGCCATCACAGAAATAAATGACATTTTAATAATAACATTTCAACTATAATTCTTACTGTATTTCTTATCATATAAATACGCCTAGGAGACCTATTTCAAAAATATTAATTTTAATTAGTCTATCTAAAGGTGCAGTAATGTAGTGATTTAATTGTTTTCAACGCCACACATGGCATTATGAGCACTGCCTTACAAACCAATTATTTCTAAAGACAAGGACGTGAGCGGCTCCAATTACAATCTTTAGAGCTGCTATCTCGTAATTACAGTAATTTCAACACAATGTGATCCCAGTGTAAGGACTTAACTCTTGTAGCATTTATTCCCACGTAATGCCTTACCCCATAGACTTAATGGCAATACATACACAGTTATATCCTGCATTTTTATAGAAACGGAAGTATATCACAAACACCGTCAGACATATTCTGAACCTGAAACATTTCTTTACCATCAAGTAAAATCAATCAAATATGAACACAAATGTTGGCCAAAAATAATACTCACAACATATCATTTTAAATTCATAAATATTATATCTGGAAAACACACACATATTCTCCTCCAACTAGAGCTCTTTTCTCTATTCTCACTTTAACTCAGATCTCTCATTTAAAAGATGAGTATCTTTTTAGACTTAAATGTTGTCTTATATATGCATGATGAATGCAGACAGGGAGAGAAGGATGGTCAGATGAATCAAAGCTCTGATAGACATGTATGAAGTATGAGCACAGACATTGACATCTCTGAGCACTGAACTGCCATCCGCCACCGATGAGAGGCAAGAGAAAAAGAGTCTCTGTCGCTCTTTAACACCCACATACACACTCTTTTGTGCAAGCATGGACATCAGGCCTCAAAAGGCATCCTATGACCTAAACAGAGGTCATGGTGTTGATTGATTATTGAATTTCAAGGATTTCCGCCTGTATTAATGAGCACTTTCAATGATATGGTCAGAAGTGGCTTATGACCTAGCAGCAGTGGTGTAAAGTAATGAACTACAAATAATCAAACTGCTGTAATTGTGTAGTTTTTCTCAGGAATTGTACTTTAGTAAGTAGTTTTAAAAATGTGTACTTTTACACATAGAGTATATTTTTAGTTCTATCGATACTTAAACTGCACATTTTCCTTCAATGTTTCTTTATATGTTTATTTTTTCTTATCTACACTGTAAAAATATCTGTTTTCTGTATTTTGTGATTCTCAACTGTCGACTTTTGATGTTGAAAATTCAACTACAGTTTAACAAAGTGACTTTTATTGCCATTTAAGTAGTTTGAAATTACATAGTGTATAAGAAATAATATATAGAGAAATAAGTCTGTAAAATAACAGAAAATGTACTGGCGGTTTATTACCAGGTTTTTGTGCCGTAATATACAACACCAAGCCAGACAATATAAAACTTTAAACTATTAAAAATGTGAATAAAAGTAATTTTTCAAACTTTTCAAGGTTTAAAGTTGTTGGAAGAATAATCAAGATCCCATAATGCAATCCAAAAGCATAAATTAACAGGAAAAATGTTTAATAAACACAGGAATCACATAATACGGACAGCTGCTAATTTACGGATATTTTTACAGTGTATGGTGATTGGCTAAGTAGAATAATCTTGTGATTCCCATCATATCAAATCACACATAGAAAAATCGCATCAGAAAAGACCGACCTCAAGACATAGATGCTTTATAAATGCAGCGCTTTATAAATGTACAGTATGGAAGCATTACAAGTGTCCAAATGGCAAAATCGTTACACGCAAGGACCTACAGATTGTATAATGAGAAGATGAAGGACGCTTATTGTATATGGTGATTAAAATCGGCAAATGGCCTTAAACAATAACTAAATGCACTACAGAATGTTACGTTTTCAAACACATGCACAATTTGCAAGTATTATATCAGTGCTGCATGAGCTTGGTTTGCTTTGCCAACTGCTTGACACTCGTAGCTTGTTAGTCAGGGTTCAATGTGCATAATAAGCGTTAATATTGTCATAGCTAGTTTTTCTCCCCTTTACACAGATTTAACTTCACATGTAAACGTATAACCTGCTTTTCTGTTGGCTTATTATAGGTGAATATATGAATGTAACTTGGTTTCATTTAAATTTATAGTCCATGAATGGCAAATAATTTAACTTACACTTAGAAATATCCTTAAAAGAAAACGGCACTTATTTAAGCTACATTTTTAATTTGCAGGGTAAAAGATGGAATAAATTTCTCAGCATAATACTCACCACTAACTACTTTTGACTACTTTTAGAATGGTTACTTTTTACTCATACTTTGAGTAAAATTATTTTTTTAACTCTACTAATGGTACTTTTACATGAGTAAGATTTTTCAATACTTTTTCCACCACTGCCAATTTTCCACCAAAATCTGAAAGTTTGTGTAAAAATGCGCATCAATCAGGAGAAGCTTGCTTGTTTGAGGTGTGAGAAAACGTTAAAAAAATCAAGCGATATTTTTTTTTTTCTAAAATTATATTAAATTATATCATGATTTATTCCTTAGCTGGAACCAGGTAAAGCGCCACTAGAGCCTAATGTTAAATGCGGCACACAAGAGTGTCATGAACCTGCAAACATTACATCCAAAAACAGATTTAAGTGTATCATTATGAAAATATTTCCTTGTTTGATTTACAAGAACATTATTATACTTACGCCATAGAGATGACCATGAAATCCAGCCAGTTCCAGGGGTCTCTGAGGAAGGTGAAGTCGTCTATACAGAAACCTCGAGCCACAATCTTTGTGAGAGACTCGAAAGTGTAGATTCCTGTGAAGGTGTATCTGACAGAGGGCAATAATATGAGTTCAACATGCAGGTAATGTGCATTTTATAACAGTTAGTAGATACTTTTTTGTATTAAATTAAATGCTAGTTTATATTAAATATTCTCTCGCTTCATCCACCATTTTTTACTGAATGTCACTGGACTGGATACAGAACAGACAACATATATGATGCTGCCTTACATTTTAACCTTAATATCTTAGTGGGTAGCCAAATTAAAGGGATAGTTCGCCCAAACATTCCAATTCTGCCATCATTTAATCAAACCTGTTTGAGTTTCTTTCTTCTGGTGAACATAAAGGAAGATATACTGAAAAATGTTGAAAAAAAACAGCCACTGACTTGTAGTAGTATTATTGTATTGTTCTTACTATGGATGTCAATGGTTGCTTTTTTCCAGCAATGTTCAGAATATATTACGTTGACTTTTTCATTGTGTTTCATATTCTGGGCGAACTGTCCCTTTAGGATAATGCCTGAAAATACTGTCTCTGTAGGCACCTCACCGGATTTTGAAAGAGAGCTTACCATTGGTTAAGGACTCCCATGAAACTTCATTACCCCCAGTTACCCCAAAATAGACCTATCCAATTTTAGGACTGGGCAAATTTCAGCTCACATTGTCTTCAGCATTTCCTCCCACCAAGCCAGTCATTATCTTGTCACTCTACTAACACTCTGCAAGTGTGAGTGCAATGGCTGTTTGGTTCTGAGTTTACATTTATGAAATTTGATTTATTTTTGCCATGCACTCTTTCAAATAAAGGGGCTTTTGCAACTTAATTGTAGTTATATTAACTTGTCACCAGGGTGGTCCCTTGAGAACTAAATCTTGAATCGCCATTTTCTTATTTGTATCCACACCACCAGTATGTCACATATGTGTGACATTCAACAACTGAAGGATGAAGGACAGAGAGGTCCCTGAACTTGGATATTGAGTCAATCTAACAATGCACTTTATGGATTAAAGCTGTATGTATTCAGCCAATCAATGTACTACTCTTGCATCATTGGTATTTATTGTGAGACAGCTAATTTAGGGTGTGTTTACACTTGGCAGGTTTGTTTGGATTAAAATGTACTCTGGTGCAACTGAGTTAGTGTGGAAAGCACACAAAACGAGTGGATCAAGACTACCTAAAAGATAGATCTTTGTCCACCTCCAAATAAACACTGCTGTGATAATAATAAATAAACTTTGACTGAAATATTAATGCAACACTCACCAAAGATACCTAACAAATCCAACTGGACATGATGTCACAAGGTGCAAGCAAAAAATAAAGGACACAATGCTCATGCATACTAGTTTTTCCCTCATAAGAATCACAAAGTTGTCCATTAAAGTTAGATATAGACATCACAAAGGCATCTCCCTGTAGCAGATCCTCATTTGTGTGTAACAAAGAGTTCCTGTCAATGTTTGACTCCTGTACACATTTTATGTCATTCATGAGTTGCCAGCAAATAAAGAATTTCATCACATTCACATTGATCATTTGGTTTGTTCTTAAAAATGACCATGAATGGTCTTTTTTGTGGTGTCGATCAAATACATTAGAACACCCAACCTAAAAGTGTAAACACACCCTTAGTTCCCCGAAAGCTATTCCTATTACTGAAATCTTTTGGTTTCTATGTTGCAAGCATGCCAAAAAGTTGCTTCTTTTTCCCGCAGTTATAGGAACTATGAAACATTTGGTCTGTGTGAAACCAGAAACTGCCATAAAAGAACCTTTTTTGTGGTTCCTTGAAGAACATAAAGAACCATGTGTATTGTTTGTTTTTGTTGTTTTTTATTTTATTATCAAATCTGAAGACCTTTCTGTGCAATGGAACTGTTCCATAAATAATGGGTATTTTTAAGCCTGTACTGCCAAATATAAATAAATCTCTGAAAATGAATCATAAACAGTTATACTTATTGTCTCTCATAAGCAATACAAGTCGAATCTACATTATAGAATAGAATAGAATAGAATAGAATAGAATAGAATAGAATAGAATAGAATAGAATAGAATACTTACTCTACTTGTTTGGACCATTCTGGAGGATTGCTGAATGTCATGAAGACACAATTTGTCAAAATTGTACACATGATGATCATGCTGAAAAGTGTAAGAATTAGTTAAGGAAATACTGAAGTGATGTCATGAATATTAGTCAGATATCAAAGCTATGATGGAACACTAATACCAAGAAATTAGGTAAATCTGAGAACATGCTGTTAAAGCGGTAACACTTTGCATGAGGAAGTACACTGAAAAAAATGATTCAAATACGATTCCTTGGATTTACAAATGTTTTTTAAAGTTAAGTGGTTTAAACAATTTATTTGGGCTGAATTTAGACAAACAAATTAAGTTGAACATTACTAAATTAAATTCAACACAAATAAATTGTTTGCAACAATTTTTCTGACATTTCTTTCAGTGTAATAGTATGTTATTAATCTCCATGATTAATGCTTTTTAAATCATTGCAGGCAGCACTATCACTTTCATTGATTTTAACATTTGATAAAAGGCTAAAATCACATAATCTAAAACAGAATATGATAAAACATAAATCCTACAAAGCATGGTAGCGCAGTTTCAGCAAGAACAACCACAATCATATGGTCAAAGTTTGGAGCATTGAAAAGGATATGAGTGTATCAAAATTTTAATTGCTATTTGCCTGAACAGGTTAAAAGGACTAATGATATATAATGAGGGCGTGGCACTGAACCGGAAGATTGTTTTTCCTTTGTTAAGCACTATAAATGTCTGAGGAGAAAAATAAGGGGACAAAAGGAGAGATTAGCTGCACAATCATTCACAGAAGTAACCAAGATATAGCAGTAAACAACATATATAATAATAAAAAAATAAATAAACAAACAAACATTGACTTCATTATATTTTAAAACACCCACACAACTTTTATTCAATAAAATAAAATCAGGCCATTTCTAAATGACGAGTTTATCTGAAAACACAGCAAGGGATTTATTTACGCGAATGGAGCTAAGACAACCGCAGTGAGCTCTGGCAAAGAGATGGACCTCTTACAGGAACTCAGACTGTAATACTAACGCTAATGCTAACCGCTAACACTGCTATCCATCAGAGGCAGAAGTGCTGACTGCAGAGAGCGTGTGGGACAAGGAAAAGTGAGAGCAAGGGGGAGGGAAGCGAGAAAGAAAGGTGGGTCAAAAGCCCTGCAAAGCTCCTCTGAGCCGACGTAATGTAAGAAAGAGACAGAAAGCCTTCGTCCACATACTCATCACTCAAACCACATGAATCCAAGTCTTTCCGAGTGCACACAATGCCAAATTATGTGTTTGAAATAAAAACTTGATTTATTTTTCATATCCTTTTTAATAAAAACATACTTTAGTAGATTAGGTTTCTTTATGACCCTACTTTTCTACAATAGAAATTAATTTTGTATCATGTAAAACATACTGCAATTTAAATGTCAATCAAGCTAAATATGCAAGGGCCCACACATTTGGATTAGTGCCGAAAGTGAAAGAAAGATACACCTGAGTTTCTAGATTGCACATTTCCCACATGTTGCTAGTTTCAGTTTTCCTTCAAATAAATTGATTTAGGCCTTTATAACCTTTTATAACCAATAAATATATTGTTAAATATATTGTTAAATATACTGCTTCTGGTTTTCTGAAGAATGTGAAATTAATTATTTACATTAGCTTTCATTTCATTTAGCTTTCTTTGATTTATGTGTTTATGACTTATAAATATTTCTTTATTTCCACAATGAAATTTTGACCCATTATGTTTTCCATTAAAATACAGTCAGATTCTTTATTCCCTTTACCTTATTCTATTTTGTTTGGTTTTTATGTATAAATTTTTATTCAATTTTACCAATAGGATAACAAAATGAAACAACTATTGGTATATATTATTAGAAAAGTCCTATTTTATTATGTTTTACGAGAAAAAGTATCAAAATCCAGATTTCTATTTCTCTGTGATACACATTTTCTTGCACAAAACACAGTACATACACTCTCTCTCTCCCTCCCTCCCTCTCTCTCTCTCTCTCTCTCTCTCTCTCTCTCAAGGAAACACCACAGAGACGAGCGGATGAGAATCTTCCTGAAATCTAATTAGATTAAAAATAGACAGCCATCTGAAGGAGGACAAAATGAGCGCCTTCACCTGTTCCTGCGTCTATTTCTCCATCCCTCGCCTCCGTTTTTACCCTGTATTGGTCTGCCTATATCTGTGCATTTAAACATCAATGCTTAACAAATCATAATTTAAAAGGGAGCGTATGTCATACAGATAACGCTGTGTCCTCCGTCTGAAGACAGCTGTCATTTTGAGGCACAAAATCCCAAAGACTGTCACACTAGCAAAAGCTGTGAACCGCCCAGAAGGCTCCATGTGTTACTGAATACTGAGCGCTGGTTTCCCCAGAGTCTCGCTCACACACACACACACACACACACACACACACACACACACACACACACACACACACACACACACACACACACACACACACACACACACACACACACACACACACATACACACACACACACACACTGCGACAGACTGTGGGCTTCCTCCGCTGGCGGGAGCTCCCACTCTCACAATACTGCACTCTTCACTGAGGACAGAGCTGCAGATCACAGGATCCTGGCCTAAAAATCCAACACACTTCTATTTCCCAAATCTTTATATTAATCAGCATCATATTTATGTTAATGTTAAAATAAGCATGATGAGCACTTGACTTCCACCCTCAAGTAATTATTTGCCAAAAAAAAAAAAGTTTATTTACTGACCCTATTTTTTCTGTAAAACATAAAAGAAGATTCTGCCACCCAGACTCATTGGACATATGTGACTGGCTATGTTTCTGTAAAAAAAATATTCTATTTCGGAATTTATTATTCTGAAATAGACATCGCAAGATACGTTTTGCAACACTTTTGTTATGAAACGTCCACAAGAGGGTGTTGTTTGTCGTACGCTTCACACAAGCCAGTGGTTTTTCAATTCCGGTCCCCCCTGCCCAGTTCGTGGATCTTTCTTAACAAGCTGATGATCTAAATCTAGTGTGTTAATTAAGGAACACATACAAGCGAGGACCGGAATTGAGAACCACTAAGCTAAACCATATTCTCCTAATCCTAATAAAATCTAATGTGATACAGAACTACACTTTTTAAAGTATCCATGCCATTGTTTTTACATGGCTTTAAGCACCTTTTTGAACTATGATATTTCACAGGACTCACACTTTTGTGCTCTGTCCACAAATACAATGCTATATCAGGTGAGCTACTGAGCAAACCAAATACATAAGAAAAGTGGTCCATGTGGAAAGAGCAACCCAGCTAGTCATTTTTGTCTCCTAGAATGTTCTCAAAATGTTCTCTGTTGGTTTACATAAATAGCAGGTTCCCTTTAGGTTAGAAAAACATCCACCGAACAGTCTCTTTTCGGTTACGTTTAAGTTTAAAGCCTACCTGCAACATTCTAGGAAGGATAGATTTTGGTTACCCAAAAAAAGAACCAACACAGAAAATTCACCCCAAAAATTACAACAACAACAAAAAAAAAACACAAAAACAATTGGAACCATATGGGAATGTTAGTGGAACGAACTGCTGGGTAATGAATGGATAACGCTTTTTTGTAAATGATCTGCTCGGTAATGACTGGATAATGCTTTTTTGTAAATAATCTGCTCCTTTTAACAAATTTTTTGAGAAACTGAACAAATGTTGCAGATGATTTACTGCCTCACAATTTGTTCAATTCACCAAGAAACTGCTAAAAACATGTACACATACATCTTTGCAGATTTAGAGTCACATACTTTAAATGAACCTGATTTTACATGAAAGTCAATGGCTAACGGCACTTTGAAATCAAATAACAGATACAGGCAAAACAGAAAGAATACCCACGTCTCCTGACGATACATTAGTCTTATGAAGTCAAATGATCGGTCTCTGCATGAAACTGATCATTATTTACAGCATCATGACCTTTAATCCACAGCCTCAGCAATCACTCTTAAGCAGAATCACGACAGTCTGGAGTGGTCACATAATGACATATATCAAACACTGGGAATGTGTTAACTAAAATGAGATGTGTATGTAGGTTACACCTTTGAGGATAAGCACAAGTACCATTTGATGAACGTGTGTCGTTTGTTGCAAACTAACAGCAACTCATGCATATGTATGAAATAGGAACTTTATGCTCCAGAATGTCATAAAAGTGTTCAGGACTATTAGCTGAGACTGTGTATTAAAGATAATGGAGTGGTATGACCAAAATTGATTATCAAAATATAAAAATGTGTACAAAAAAATGTTTCTGAAAAACAGAGAATTTCCCTTAAAGCTGGTTTATACTTCTGCATCGAGTGATCGCCATGCCTTGCATTTATACTTCTGCGCGTTGTTTGTGTTGCTCTGCAATAACACTTCCGAAACGCTAGCTGGCAGTAGGTTTTTATGTTCCTCTGTGTCGAGTTTCTTCGCGGGTGTTTGGTTTTTTCTGAACAGTACCTTAATGTACAAGTAGCTAAAACTCGCTTATTAAGAGGCGGGAACAAAACAGAAAACAAAAGTTTCCATCTGGAGCTCCTTCATGGGACTCGACACTTGTAAACACTCACTCCATCAGGCTCGTGGCTCTCAGCACTGCCCACACTCTACCAAGCCGACCAATCACAGAGCTTGCACTATGCGTTGTTGCGTTGCGACATGCAGTTGAGAGGTGCGTGCAGCGTCGGCGTCAGCCACAACGAGGGCTATGCGACCGCGCCAAGGTTGCGCCGAACCATACGTGGGCGCTTGACGCAGAAGTATAAATCAGCCTTTAGTCTCACACTACATGTGAGATAGCCACGCTCACCTATTAACATGTAATGGTATACGCAAAATAAAAAATCTATTATTTATTATTAAAAAATCTACCATCCATGAGCACAGCACTAATATAATCCCAACAGTAACTTCAACCCTCTGTCCTCACCTTTATAAAGGATCAGAGATGAGAAAGTTTGTGTACAATATATACACAACACTACAACAAAAAGTTTAAATGTCATATACATGTGATCACAACACCTGCACGCACACAATGCAGCCTTCTGGTCTTTCCTTCTGACAGCATAAGTGATCTGCTGCAAAGCTACTGAAAATTTCATCATCTACAGAGAAGAGAGAGACGTGAAGATGTGGACAAGAGCTGAGGGAATGGCTGCGGGGGAGGAGGGTGTTCAATAGTGGAAAACTGGATCCAGCATCACTGTTGCACTTAACTCCAAGTACATCCGATCTACTCCACGTCACTGAATGCACTTACCGTAAAGCCTCAAATGACCAACACCCCATCCAAACACTTCTCAATCTTTAGTTACAACTTGCAGGATGAAAGATATCAGTCAGCCTATCTAGAGAATGGATTAAGTTATAACGGTATATAACTGACATTTTTAGTACTTGGAAACAGTTAACAAAGAATTACAGGAAATCAAAGAGTGAAATAAAATTTAATAAAATAATATTAAATTAAATTAAATTAAATTAAATTAAAGTAAAGTAAAGTAAAGTAAAGTAATGTAATGTAAAGTAAAGTAAAGTAAATTAAATTGAATTAAATTCTAATAAACTAAATTCTAATACTGGGACAAAAGACAAAACTGGGTTTCATTTTAGTAATAATTAACCATCCATCATCTATCAAAGTATGTACTCATCTATAAATATGATAAAATAAGATCAAGTCAATTAAAAAGTGTATTAATAAAGATATAATATCATTCATCAAATACAATCACTCATCTTAGTATAATTAACCATTCATTAAAGTATCTACTCATCTACAAAAATATAAATAAAAAAATGGTATTAAATTAATAGAGATAGAAAAATTTTGTATAACCAAATTATAATAATTAATCTTAGCACCTCCATTAAATGATCTACTTGTATAGAAAAGAATCAAATTAAGTCAATTAAATTATATAAGGTATTAATAAAGATCCAAAATATGGCAGAAACAAAATATAATCCCTCATTTCATTAATAATTAACCATTCATTACAGTATCTACTTATATATAAAATAAATTAAGTAAATATACAGATTAATGAGTTCATATTTATTTATAATAAAATGGTAGAAATAAAATAAAATGATAAATAAATAAATAAATAAATAAATAAATAAATTAATTAATTAATTAATTAATAAATAAATAAATAAATAAATAAATAAAATGTTAAATAAATAATTCATCAGAATTACAATAAACAATCAATTAAACTATTTAACTCTAAAATAAATGGTAAAATAACACACAAAACATGGCTTGAACAAGACACAACTCCTCAACAAAATCATATATTACATTAAATCTGTCTATCCATCTATTTATCCATCTCTAACATCTGTCTCTGTTCCCTTCTGTATCCAAAGGTCAAACTCTCACACACAGCTGGTGCCATTAACACACTGCACCCCTCATTCCTCCCAAAATCACACAGAAGCAAACACACGTGAACAACAGAAGTAGATTTTATGGCCATGACAGTCTGAATGGCTCTTTCACCTCATGACTCAAGGGACTGGCGGATCTGCAACTCTGCACTTCTTCCTTGCGTTCCTCAATTCTCTTTATTCACTTTAACCCTTCCCAACAACACACCTCTGCTGCAGTTATAACCGCTGAAAAGGAAAAGGGGGCGTAATACGATGGACTGAATATGCTACTAATCATTTTCTCCCTTAAAGAAATATCTCCTCACAATATAAAACACTGTACTCGCTTATGTAACACGCACTTACTAGTGTACTAGATGCTTTATCCATCCACAAACACAAACTACACTGAAGGTCATTTAAAGGAACACTGCACATATTTGGAAATAGTCTAATTTTACAACTCCCCTACAGTTAAACAGTTGAGTTTTATCATTTTTAAATCCATTCAGTCGATCTCCGGGTCTAGCGGAAGCACTTTTAGCTTAGCTTAGCATAAATCATTGAACCAGATTAAACCATTAGCACCTCGCTCAAAAATTCTAAAAAAGAGTTTTGATATTTGTCCTATTGCCCTACAGAACTACAGAAAAGTCAAGCTTTAAATAGGAAATTTATCAAAACTCTTTTTAATCTTTTGAGCAAGATGCTAATGGTCTAATCCGATTCAATGATTTATGCTAAGCTAAGCTAAAAGTGCTCCTGCCAGACCCGAGATTGGTTAAAAAATGTAAAATGAGCATGTTTCAAAAAAAAGTGTACAATAAAATTTTTAAGTTGTTTTTAATACTCATTCTTTCAGAAGAGAGCTTGTTAAAAATCAAATATTAAAATTATTTGTATTTGTGTTGTTGTATAATTACATCTATAGATTAAATAGATGTTTGAATGTATCTACAGTCTAACCCAAAATACATGATAATGTGCATTTCTAGATTTCAACAAATCAATCGCCACCAAAAATCATTACTAACCACATTTCAAAATGTTTTATTTTTCCACTCTCATCTCATCTTTCATCTAAATACAGATGTAATCTTTGATTCATCAATGTCTATTGCCACCACTCACTATTCAGACCTTCTCAATGCTATTCCTGTCCTTTAATTCTACCAAATTCTGGAGAACGAAGCATTTCTTTAATGTCTTTAATTCACCAGAGTGCGGAAAACCAAATTAAAAGAGGAAAAAAGGGGCTCAAAGTTCACTCACTTTCTTGTTCAAATAGAAGGGGTCCAAGTCTTCCAGGGGCACCGCCAACATTTCAGACGGGACGTCCCCATAAATAAAGGGCACGCCCTTCCCCGCTTCCAGGTCACTGTTGTGCTTGGGTTTGTTTTCATCATCGTCATCGCGGTGACTGCTGTCAGATCTGGGTTTAACAGGCTTCTTCTTCTTCTCCTCAGCGATGCGCTTCTCGATGTTGGCCAAAGATTCAGGGGTGAACCTCTTGAAGCTGTCGGGGCCTGGAGGTGCGAGCAGCTGCGCAGCCATATTGTCATCCTGCAGCAGAGTCCTCTTTATTTAGAAGCCATTCAGGACAGCCAGCGCTAGCAGAGGGAGGAGTCCGGACAGATGCGGGAGAAAGGGGAACACAGAGGGCAGAAAAACAGCAGATGTCAAAAGATAAAAAAGTTCAACAAAGCAAATGATTTTACACAAAACAAATGGAAAATCTGCACTTTAAGCATAATTGTGCATGTGTGATTTGAACACTGCAGGCAAAAACTGATTCTGAGATGTGGATTTTTATAGTGTTTTTACAGTCTAAATTTTGAAAAAAACATACAAAATACACTTTTAAGCATTTCTTTTGTCACACCTGATCAATTTGTGTCTGTTAGGTTCAAATAAAATACATAGATTTTTAAAGAGGTTTTCTGAAAATGTGCTTTCTCCTGCACTGAGATGTAAACCTACAGTTCAGCAGAACTTACATACTGTTGACCAAACTTTACTGTCTTCAAAATCCCTTCAGTAAAAACCCTTCTCACTAAAGTGTCAAAAAAATGAAGAATTTTAAAACTGACATATTGAAATTTATCATTTTTGATGTAAACATTTGTGCAAATTAGCATGTATTTAATTAAATTCTTCACTTTTTATACACTCACTGCTAACGTGTAAATTACACAGTATTAAGCTGTAATATGAACTGTATTTTGCTGTAGGACAGTTATGCAGTATGTTACTGTATTTTGAAGTTGCATTGTGAAAATTGCTGTATATTTTACAGTAAGGATATACAATACTGTAAATACATATAGAGCAAGCTAAATGGTGCTGTAAATGTAAATACAGTACTCTTGCTGATTTACAGTAAGTTACTAGTGAACTGCTGCCAGTAAGTTATTTTACAGGAAATTGTTAACAGTGATGTTAACGATTTTTTAAATTACAGTATTTAACTGTAATATTAACTGTTTTATACTGTATGATAGTTATGTGGTATGTTACTGTATTTTAAAGTTGCATTGTGAAAATTATTAATTGTCAATGAATTAATTATTAATTATGATGTATATTTTACAGTAAACATATACAATACTGAAAATACATATAAAGCAAGCCAAATGGCGCTGTAAATGTAAATACAGTATTTTTGCTGTAATTGATTTACCGTAAGTTACTGGCGAACTGCTGCCGGTAAGTTACTGTAGATTCTACTGGAAATTGTTAACATAACTTTTTTTTGTAGTTGTTAGGGTGATCAACTGGGGAAGTATGGTGATAAATATTAGTCACTTTTACCCTATTCACCTGCAGTGTCTTGCCTTCAGTGGCCTGTGTTATTGGTCATCCTCTTTTGCAGCTCTCATTTTCTCACTCTTACACTCACGCACACACACACATTCATTATGTCCATTAAGAAGTAGATGACCAAGCAGAATAATACCAAATGCGCTGCAGCACTGGACCTGTATGTGTGAGTGTGTTTGTGTGTGTGTGTATGTGTGTGCATGAGACAGAGAGAAGAAGAGAGGCTGTACATTAGAGGGGAAGGTCATAACTGCATTACTGCCCTTTTCAGCCCTCTTTGATGACCTGGATTATCTAACCAATATTCCAGTCCATGATGTCATCAAGCCACTTCCAAACAACATCATATTAAATATTCAATGAGTTCGGACATATTCAGTATGCCTCTTCTGAGGGCCAAGTTGATAAAATGATATCAGTATTCATTAATGGCATACCTTAATGGTTATATCAATTATTATATTCCATATACCGCTTGTTAGTTTGACTTAAATGCATTTAAATGAAAACACACACAAGAAGTTTGGTTGCATGAATGTCAATGTCAAACACTGGATTATAAAGCGCTATCAAACGCATTAACATGATTGTGTGTGCAATCAGTGACAAGTAAACAGCCAATAACGAGTTGCTTTGCTCTGATAGGCTGAATCATTGCCTTGTGACACCAGAACACATCAACATCTGCAAAAATGAGTGTCATGTCTGCAGGTGCTAAGGAGATATTAAATACACTGTAAAAAAAAAACAAATCTGTAAAATCTTTGGTTAAAAAAAAAGGCAGCTGTGGATGCCAGAATTTTACTGTTAAAATATGATAGAAACCATAAAACAAAAAATTCTACATTTACAGGAAACTACTGCATTTCATTCATTTACACAGTATTAATACACCAATGATATGAAGTACAACAACTACACACAAACAAAAACACCACAAGTACACTGTAAAAAAAATGCTGGGTTCCACACAATCGATTTCTGTTGGGACAACATGAAGGAATTAAGTTAACTTATTAGTTTTTACTAATTTAAGTGGCATGAACATAAAACAATTAAGTTATCCCCACAAAAAACTCAGGAATTGTGTAATTTCAGCTTTTTTTAAATAAGTGGTTTGAACAAACAGCAAACTTCATTTTATGAGTGTATGTGGTGATGAGAAGGTCACATGATGAACCAATGCTCACCACAAACAGCTCATCCACATGCAGAGAGGCATACTAATATATAGAAGACACTCTGTGTCATTCACACAACTGCTAAACACCATCATGGTAACACACAATAAAGCAAAAGTCATCAACTCTGTTTTTGAAGAGCTTCCCTTCCTGCTGATTTCAGTTGCAACCCTGGTCAAACACACCTGTCTGTAATTATCAAGTGCTGCTTCAGGTCCTAATTAATTGGTTCAGGTGTGTTTGATCAGGGTTGGAGCTGAACTCTAACTAAAATAATGCCATAGATATATACACTAGATATCGCATGCAGACCCTGAGCATGCGTCAATACCGCCGCCACATTTGTACAGTGCTCCCTGGACAAAAGTCATTTAACCGCACTTAGTCAAGACTAAAGCCAATCTGAAGATGCTGGACTTTTGCGCTGCGTACAGGTGTAGTAACGAGCAAACAAAGAAAACAAAGCATAAAGGCATAACATTTCATAGGTAAGATTTCATGAAATGTTATGCCTTTGTTAATAAAATGTTATGCTAAACAAGTAACGATTGATGATAATACAGTCCCTTACTGCACTGACCATGAGACAAAGTAGCCCTAACTTAAATTCTAGGCTTATGCTAGTTTTGTTCAATAAAATCAGCAAACAATGTAAATGAAATATGACAACAAGACGCTGCGGTGCCAGAAACTTGTATTATTGTCAGCTTTCACAAATGTTTTGAAGTAACTTATAAGGGTGCCTGATAACATAACAGTGCCTGCGCCTAAATGTGCATACTGTCCACCCTAAATGATTGAATATTACAAATGTTATACCATTTAGATCATAAAGGTGGATATGCACAATGAGACGCAGGGATATCGATGGTTTACACGAGTCGTTCATAACGGGGACTCATTCACAAACGAATCCCTCCCTCCATTAGCATTAGAAGTGTAAGCCGGAGAGGGGGTGTGTTTCAGGACACGGATTAGATCAAATTTAACAGGGAGGGAGGATAATACATTTCCATACACACAAACACACGCTACGTGCCATCGATGTAGAAAAGTGATGTAAAATTATAATTTTTGTAATTTAAAAAAATATTTGCATACTGATACTCCCGATCATAGATATATGTGTATATGTGTTTATATCTCGGGCTCTGGATGGACAGTCCTCCACTGCACCTTGGTCCTACATTCATTTCAAAGGAGCGCTACCCTGTACTAAAATGGCGGCTCTATTGACACATTCCTTCCAATAGACAACAACAGCGTAGGCAACATCTAATGTAAATATCTATGAAGTAATGCAATAAACATTTTTTTCCAACATTAGATGTATACATAAAGCTCTAATATACATAACTAATGAGAAAAAAGCTAAAAAGAACTTTAGTAATGTCAACAAAAAACATAAAAAGCCATAGAGGGAATTTTGGGAAAGTCAATTTAATTCACTGTATATATATATATATATATATATATATATATATATATATATATATATATATATATATATATAAAGGGAACTTACTGTTAACCAGGAAAATACCTTTACTGTAGTACTTTCAAAGTTTAGTTTTTACTATTAATCACAAAATCACAACCATTCATCCACATTGTGAGTAATTGACCATTTTATGAGATAAAATTTGTTATATCATATACTCACAGAAAACAACTGTCTTCACAACCACATGCTAAAATAAATGCTTTATTATTTTATTTTTATCCTAATTATTGGACAGTATTATGAAATAACACTTTGATATTGTTCAGTAGAATGTACTTCTACTGTAGTAATAATAATAAGAAGAAAGTAATAAGAAAACAATTTAATAAAGAAGTAATAATGATAATGATACTAATAATTATAACTTTGTCTATTGGGATTACTAACAAAGTTAGTTGTTCTTCCATCATTTAAACATCTTTTTTTTTTAATCGTCTCATCCAAGTACGGAAACACAAGCTAATTATTTCAATGCAATAGCAAACTGCAATTCCAAAAAATAAAATGCTGCGTCTAAGCATGGTGGAGCTGCCCCGTCTCACATTTTGCAAAGCTTCTATGTTAATATAATTGTGTTGTTGAGTGTTAAAACTAAAATCACTTGTTTTGCTTTTTTTGTTTGTTTTAAAATTTTTAAAGAGTGGTTAAATATAAATTTTTCTACTGGACTCTGTTTAAATAATTAAAATGTTTCTATAATTACTGATACAAATTGATCAAAAAAACATTGTTTTGTGATAATTCTTTCAGCTTTATATTGTCCAGCTTACTGTACAAAATTATAATATAAGTCAAGACAACAAATGTTTTTATGCTACTTTTAATAAGTTAATCAGTTTTAACAATTGTTTTTAAAACAAAAAAATGTACCTTAATATTTGTCGTCAGTTTGACTGATTGAGATGACTAGAAAAGTTCATCTGATTCATTCATTCATTCATTTTCTTTTCGGCTTAGTCCCTTTATTAATCCGGGGTCGCCACAGCGGAATGAACCGCCAACTTATCCAGCATATGTTTTACGCAGCGGATGCCCTTCCAGCTGCAACCCATCACTGGGAAACATCCACACACACTCATTCACACACATACACTACGGACAATTTAGCCTACCCAATTCACCTATACCACATGTTTTTGGACTTGTGGGGGAAACCTGAGCACCCGGAGGAAACCCACGCGAACACAGGGAGAACATGCAAACTCCACACAGAAACGCCAACTGACCCAGCCGAGGCTCGAACCAGCGACCTTCTTGCTGTGAGGCGAACGTGCTACCCACTGCGCCACCGTGACGCCCCCTCATCTGATTCAATGAAAAAAATTAAGACAGCAAGATTTTTTGTTTACAGTGCTCACATAAAAATCTCCACATTTTACAGATTGACAGATCTCCACATTCACAGATTGTTGACTGTATTCATTAAACATTAACATTACACATTAGAAACAACTTGTGCTCAGATCATATAAGAGTTTATTGCATCATGCAGATGTGTACTCTAACCCACATTCAGTACATTCAGGGCGTTTAGACCGCAGTCTTATACTCAAAGACAACATTAATCATCATGTCACACTTCTCAAGCAATAAAGTCATTTTCACACTTATTAATACAGAATATACTAATTAAATATTACATGTGTGTGAATTTTTTGTATGTTTGTGTAAAAGAACACAGTCACATTACAGTTTTACTTTCCTTTTCTTTTTTTGAGAAATCTTTCACATCATTTCCCCACATATGTCCTCAATTTTTTGTAATGTGTTTTAAAGACATTTAAAAATACAGCTTTCCCATGTAAAAATAGCCATTACAGTGTGACATTACCCTTCAGAAATCATTCTATTATGCCAAATCGGTTCAAGCAACATCCAAGAAATCAGCCACTGAAATCCCAAAGTGATTGATTTTTCACATAAACACAGCTGCTGCAACAAAAACAACAATGCAAAATCCATCTCCTTACTCCAATCAAACAGAATTGGTCACACTTGCATTCATGATGATTTGCCCACTAAACATTCAGTATTAGTTCTAATTTCATTCATCAAATTTACTACTTCCCATGAAGTTTGTCTGCAAAGAGATCGACCACAAAAATGCAGGAAACACACTGGTACTACTGTGTTCAAGGTGTGTGTCGCAGAGTCATCTCCAGCCTAGTCCCGCAGGCTCTACAAAACTGGGCTATTCCTTTTCCAGAATGTCCCTTTACATGCATTTTGTATTGCAAGGCTGACTTGCATTCAAGGCCATGCACAGACATTTTGAGGGACAGTGGCACAGAGGAAAAGAGAAAGAAACCCAAAAAGAAACCAAGCTATAATTAAACTAACTATAACTAACGTACTATTACACTGAAAAAAATTATTAATTGGTTTTACTCCATTTTTTAAGGTATGTGCTTGCAAATAATTTAAATGGACTGAATTTCAACAAAAAAATGCAATTTAGTAATGTTCAACTTAATTTGTTTAAACTCAGGCCATATAAATTGTTTTAAAAACCACTTTAAAAATTTGTAAATCCAATGAATCTTTTTTTTTCAGTGTAAAAAGGGCATATTCTTACCATTTATTTAAGAACAACTATTTATTTCACTATATTTTTGGTTGCAAGAAGACCACTGCAGATGATTATTTTAAGGCTATATCCAGAAACTCTTGGCATCAGAGACACTGGTGGCCATTAAGTGAACTGCAGCAAGCAAATTATTGCTTGTGGGTCGCATTTGTGCACACTTAGTACAAAAAAGACTGAATGTGATTCAGTGCCCTGATATTTTTGCCGCCAAGTTTGTTTTTGTCTCTGCCTAAGTAAAAAGAAGTATGCTAATGAACATCAAGACGCCAATCATGTTGCTGAGAGCATGTTTAGATGAATAAGTGCTACTCTTACCTCTCTGTCACAAAATAAAAACTCAACACAAATGGCAGGAGCGTGAAAACAGCAGATAAGAAAGCATCTGATTATAGCAACATGGAAATATTTGCACCAGCTCTGAAATTCATCTGCATAATGTCAACAGATAAGGTCAAAATGTGCATGCGTGCGTGCGTGCGTGTGTGTGTGAAGATATATGTGAGACTATATTTTGAATGAATTTGTCTTTGAATAACACAATGACATTAGTGTACAGCATCAAAAACATTTGTTTCACTTCACAAACATCAAACCCTTTTAATTTCCCAGCAAAAATGTCCCAAGGCTTTTAAATTATAATCAGTCAACAGCTTTTTTTGACAGCCTAGGATGTCAATGAATATCTTGTTTCTTTAGATTCATCAAAACTCTGCCACAGAGTAATTTTCGGCAGTGTAAAATAAAAGTTGACATGATGAAGCTAGTATTACCACTTAAACAGAGTGCAAGTTTCTGAAAGTTCAAGATTTTCAACAATAACTGATATCACTTTAAAGACATATCTGCTGTGAGCTCCGTTTTTTAATTGGCTGAATATGCTTTTGCTAAGCCATCCATTCACGTTAATTCAACTTTTCTTTAAAACAATTATGTTTAAAAGGGGTATGAACTGACTTTATTTTGTTCTCTGGTCTAATCAAGATTTTAACATGAAAAAAACCACCAAATTAGATTATTAGATGGATTTGTTTCTGCTTTATTTTGACCTCATCTGAACACATAGTTTGAATAGACATGGTGGACTCTGAAGTAAATGCCCACTGGTTTGACTGGCTAAGAGTTCAGCTTCTAAGATTAGGTGACAGCGTAGATAAAGACAGCTGTGTGCCCACTGATGTAAAATGTTTGACAGTCTTCATCCTTCACAGACAAACGCTGCAGTGATTAACCATACATATCAAACGATCTGTAATAACAGAGATTTGCAAAGCTATACTGACCTAACAATAAGTTACTCACAATTGTGTGATGCGACATTACCATCAGATCCAATCTAGTTGGCACAGAATCATCTTTTACTTTCAATCGTTCTGAAATTTCTGTGTCTAATTGTACCTTGTGCAAAAATGAAGTGAACAAAGAACCAAGTGCATACTGACTAGCTCTGGAACTTCATTAAAAATAAAGTTCACCCACTATTTCCTAATTTTGGCAATGCAGAGACTGTGTTTTTCCACAACTTGGCCCTCAGCATCTTGTTGTCTTCAGAGCATCTTTATTGTTTGGTTTCTGCATAGACCTGCATTCGCTTCTCATTATTTACCTACTAAAGCACAAATCTTTGGGCGGAGCTAAACAGACAGTGATGAAGAAGCAGGTGTTGATCTTCTTCTGCTGAGGCAAAGTTTGGGTGCTGTTTACACTAGTGCATTTTCATTTTAAAACAGCATGAAAGACTGCCAATTTTTCTGCGTTTCAAAAATCCACAATATACAGCGTAAAACGTATCATTCATGACCATTCATGCTCACTAAGCAAGCACATATTTTACTGGCATCCATACTTGCAGTCTAATGGTTGTGTAATGGTCATATGAGAGGGGTTTGACAATTCAGGGAACTATACACATTAGTCAAAAAGACCAGTCAGAGTGCAATTACGGATAGCAGCACCTCCATTTTCTGTCTACTCTGAAACAAAACACAATACCTAAATTACCACAATTACCTAAAACAGGATCTTTAGGATTTTCAAAACACTGACTTCACCAGTCGAAGATGTCGGAATATACTATGGGTCCCAGGTGTAACCATAACAAAACTTATGCATTTTAAAACAAAAACAGGTTAGCGTAAACAGCACCTTAGCCACACAAATAGTGTTAATGTACTGTTTTTATTTGTCAAAAGATTAAAGAACATTTGTTCATGTTCAATGCGCAGAATTTAAGTCTGTGTGAACCGGAAGTTGCTGAGACTTTTATTTCAGTATGTTGATGAACTTCCAACTGAAACTGAATATTGAGTAGGGGGTGGGGCTTTCTTTTGCGCATCATTCACTCATAGCAAACTAATGGTAAGAGGGAGTATTAATATGCAGTTGGTATGGAAGCCCTCAGGTTTATGTTAACAGAAGGACCGCTACTCTGGGAAGCAAATGGTCGGACTTTCATCGAAGATAACCAAAACAAACTATTCTATTTTCAGTGGATTAACTTGCAAGGATTAATTATTCACCTTAAGAATAACAATGTGAGCTAGCAAAATAAACATTGCAATTTCTGGTTTCACACAGACTTTAACCTTGATGCTGTGCAGAAAATTCCACCAACAAGAGAGTTGTCCGATTTTCATATAGGTTTTTAATTCAAATCATTTTTTGTAATGTTATGATTCTCCTCATAACTGGTTGGTTTGGTTCATGGCTTATAACACTAATAGAAATAGAATATATTGTCTTTTATCACGTTACACCACACTAATCACATACGGTGTACACGTGGTGGAAGAAAACTCAGGGTGTGGATTCACTGAAATGCCTGGTGACCACAGAAAAAAATGGAAATCCTAGAGATCCAGAATCTAGAGCTGCATAATGATTACAAAATACTTTATATAAAAGAAGGTAAAGATAAAGTACTCTTCCTGCTCTCAGCCTGTCAGAGTAAAGGGGCAGTGGCCCATTTACAGCACCGTGATCAATGCAAAAAGTCTCCTTTTCCAGTACTAAATGAATCAGAAAAGCAAAAACTAGAAAAGCATATGACAGACTCATCATATAAGTGCACATAATTATTGCTGCAATAATGCCCTCTTCAATTGATTAGTGAAGCTGTAGGTCTGCAGACCATCATCATCATCATCATCATCACCACCACACATTCGCATATCTTAATGAATTTAAGTGCTATATGATGTGTTGACAGTTTATGACAGCACAGAAACCAGCCACATGCCCTACAGACATCACATTCTTTCACATTCATTTCTAAAAACCGTTAGCTTTTACAGTCAATGCCACTGTTGTCGTTTTCACTGGATTGTTTCAAATGACGTCCAAAGCTAAATCCTTGTTCTCTATATCCTTAATGACACAGTCTGTTAATTATTTATACGCCAAAAACTGATTCAGTTAAGTCAGCACTGGCCAAATCAATAGTGAAGTGCCCACGGTCACGTGACATTGTCTTTATGATGGGCTACTTTATCACCATTAAAAAAAAAGAACAGGGCTTCCTGGTCAACAGCAGACCTATTGCAAGGCTTTTTAACGTTTTTTCTTTAAAGTAGCAGTATTTTACTTGCAATTATTTTAAATTTCAATGGAGAAATAATATAGTAGTACAAATAGTATAAAATAGTATAAAATAGTAAACATTAGATACTACTTTTTTTATAATAGTGACAAGCTAGTCACTAGTATTAATTCAGTGAATGTTTATTTCTTCGCTTCTTTTTGTCGCAGAAATCTAGTATTTACTTCCGGATTGTATGTACTGTATACCAATTGTTGATCCAGTTTAACTAATTTCCATTTATCAGGTCGTACAACTACTTTTTATATGATGAACTACTAACAATTGAAACACACAGAATCATGATCCACAGCAGATCCACATCCACTGTTATGGCAAGTCATTTTAACATCCATTCATCTAAACTAATATTATTGAACTACAGCATATATTTAAAGTTACTTTTAAGCAATCCAATTTTAAGTAATATTGGGTTTTTTTATTATTAAGAATTTATTTGATATTTGTCACACAAAAAAAGAAAGAAAAAATGAAGAAAGAAATTGTGTCTAATGAAGAAATATCTATTGAGTCAGTCACTATACTGATTCAGCACATAACTGTAATTATTTCTTCACAACTTCTTGCTTCAGAAATCAAGTAGCTATTCACAGTGTGAATTTCAATTATTGTTGTCTGATCCAGTATTACAATGCATTAGTTAGAACAACCCATTTCTCAGAAACAATTGAATAAATACTAGTGTGTGATAAACAATTATAAGTAACGCTGAAAAGATTGTTCTGATTAAATAACTCACTTAAATATGTCTTTAAAAAAACTGTATAAGCCTACTTGAGAAAACTAGCAACAAAACTATTAACAACAGTTAGTTTGAATAAAAATGAATACACGCAACACAGTGATTATTTGTATAGACAAACGAAATACAGAGTAAACACTATGACGTCCGGTTTAAGTTACACGCCGGCTGTATCCAACCTCCAAGTCTCCTTCCTGGGATACTGTAGAGACGCCTCAGCTCAAGGTGATACATCAGATAGACAGGCCCTGACAATACATACACACACGCAATGACCTTAACAAAACTACTGCATTTGCTTCCTTATAGACAACGGCGTTTTGCCAGCACTGGTTACAGAAAAAATATATGCCGTTTAATGAATGGTACATCCTCCACGTTAAACAGCTACACGATAAAACTAAATAGCCGACGCCATTCGACACCTTAGACTACTTACGTGCCTTCACGCAAAGTCATAGCCAACTCTCATCATCTCCGGTAAATAATACTTTCCGTTAGCATCGCGAAGGTATTCCTTATTAAGCAAGAAGTGTCTGTTTTTAGCAAGCAGAAGTCCACAGCGTTCTGACGCCGTCGAATGACGAGTCTCCGCGGCGCTGTCCGTTCAGCACCACTCACTCACGCGTGTCCTCTAGTCGAGGAGATTTGGAAGGAAAAAATGTCACAGACCCTACCTACTGTCTCCAGCCCTGATGAAATATCCCGACTAAGGCGACTTTTCCGTATTTGCTGGTTTTCACTAAATGATATGGAGAGCGAATGCTCGGCTGTACACCGAGGGAGGGAGCAGCACAGCTGTCACGAGGACGAACCTCACCGGCCTATCCCGTGTGGAGAATAAAGGCCTTCAAATCTGACTCAAAACTCTCTCTTTTATATTTCAGCACACATATATCTCCTTGTCTGACGGCATATTTTGCCTTTGTAATGTGTTTGTTTATGGGCTCATTCAGAGAAGCGGTTCTCCTCATTTCAAAGCTAATGATTTCCAAAGAATTTGCGATCGCTTGATCAATACTACCGCCCCTCTCGCGTATTATGCAATTTCTCCTCCTGACAAGCTTTGCGCATCTGAAGGCGCTGCATGTTACGGGATCCACAGATCAGTGTCCCCAAGTTTGTTTGCGGTAATTATTATGGCATCTGTAGGTACACGCGTGGGCCCCGGCTGAAATACTGCAGTGGAGCTGAGGGGAGCTCGTGCGCCAGCGAATCAATCTGTGAAACATCTAAATCTCAACGCCAATGACGTCTCAGACAGTCGTGCCTGCTGTGCTTTATTGTACGTCTCCAGTTTCTATCCCAGCAGGTTTCAATTGCACCGACATCTAAACACTTCAAGAACATTTGAGACTTCTGTCCGCTTCAGCACCACACCCGTGCAGTCAGCCCGTCCTCTCTGTGATTTAAGCCGCAACCGCGCACACGGTCGGGTACATCATCATCATGAGGGAGGACTGGGTGGGCGAAAAAAAAAAAAAAACAGGGTGGTAGTCCCCGTTCTTAACCGCAAAAACGGAAACGCACCAATTCGAGGGAGTCCAACCCAAAGAAGTATGGCGAGGGTGACTCGAAGGGAGGGGGAATGCAGGCGCAGGGGGACTAAAAACTGCCACATTAGTGATTTTGACATGTTACGTTACGAAATACTGTCACAAACGACACCTGAATGCTGAGTCTTGCGCCAGTCTGTCTGCACGATTTCCCCATGCAATAAAGTTTGCGGCGGTCTCACTTGCCTGTCCCATGCTATGCGTATGTTCTACATTTCGCCACAGACACACACACACTCTAATGTTATGTTTCCAGCGCCAGGCCAACACCCTGCTTTACCTCAGCCAGACTTTCTTTCTTTAGCATGCCCTCTGTTTGAGCAGTACAGTTGCTGTTAGTAGTGGCTGACTTGTTTTCCAGCGTTTCCTGCAGTAAGCCCATCCACATCTGTGAGCAGAAAAGATGCTGAGCGCGAGAGACCGCTCTGCGGCAGATGAGTCCAGGTATGAGACACGCTCACAACGGGCTATAAACACCTGAAAAAAACACAACACTTGCCCTGTAGACAACAGAAAGTCTACTCACTTTTTCCGCATTAAGAGCGATCCATGTAGATCTCGCGTGCCTAAGGATGTTTAAAAGACCCAGGAGAAACTGCGGATGTCGCCATATTGTTGCCGCTATCTTCCTTCCCAGTGCGTACGGCTAGCCTGCATAATTGATGACTCTCAGCAAATTGTTAGGGAGCGTCTGCAAGTACCCTACTTCCGACTTCCGTACTGACCGAGCAAACGCTGCAACGTAAGCGAAACAACTCTAAAAGGCAGTATCAATCACAATGATGCGAGTCTAATTATATTTACCCCTCCATGATAAAATTCAACTAATCTCCTCATTTATGTCTCAAAAATAGTAAAATCGTCTCAAATTTAAAAGGGGTTAAATAAAGACTTCTTTGTTTAACTTGAGTGGTCTGCCTGTTTTCCTAATAAGTAGCCTAAAATAATAGTTTCTGTATTAATAAAGCCTATCACTGTGCACAAATGTATGCATATGTGCCCGTGCTTGCACATTGATGAAAAATATCTCTATTTATTAATATTATTAACTCTAAAGCTAAAACTGTGTAAGATATTATATTATATTACATTATATTATATTATATTACAGTAGCCACATAAATGAACATCATATAATGTTTTTAAACTATATATGTCAACAATATATACACGTCATTAGCCTACATCAGATCACATTAGACCAAATCTAATGGGAAATAGCCTACATATTCAAAAAACATACAGTAAAATCCAAAAATAGATTTTTTGAAAACTAAGAGGAAAATGAGAAAACCTATCTATAACTATACTAACAGTAAATAATGACAACAACAATCATTTTAAAAGTACTAAACAAAACAGAAACAGTTAATAAATAATAATAACTACAGTATAGCATAAAAACATCATTTTGAATATGTAACAAAAAAAGGTAACATGCCCCTGACCTTGTGTGCAATACTTTCTATGTATTTATGATAATAAGCATAATGATATGGTCATATGGAGTATTATTAATGAATCAGAGTAACAAGGCTTCAGATTAAATAGGGATATTTGTACTTTGACACACATATAGCAAGTCCTGTTTCAAAATCTTCACAGCAGTTACAAGTCTTATTAGACAACATATTATTTAATCTTGTAAAAACTTGGTGGTTTTGATGAATGAAAACAATACAAATCAATTAGGAGAAATGCACTGTGTGACTTAGAAGCATATTTTTTAAATGGTTCTTAATTGGCCTCATAAAAAATATACATACTTTTTTTTTTAAATCCCAATTTTTTGTGTGATTCATGTTTTTTTTTATTTATGGTTTTGAATTCCATTATGGGACCTTGATCTTTCCTCCAACAACATTTGATGTTGAAAAGTTTGAAAAAGTGATGATTATTGACATTTTAAAAGTGTGAAGTAATATTCTCTGAGGGCGGCGCGGTGGCACAGTGGGTAGCGCTGTCGCCTCACAGCAAGAAGGTCGCTGGTTGGAGCCTCGGCTGGGTCAGTTGGCATTTCTGTGTGGAGTGTGCATGTTCTCCCAGTGTTCACGTGGGTTTCCTCCGGGTGCTTTGGTTTCCCCCACAAGTCCAAAGACATGTGCTCTAGGTGAATTGGGTAAGCTAAATTGTCCGTAGTGTATGTGTGTGAATGGGAGTGTATGGTATATATGCTTGATAAGATGGCGGTTCATTTCGCTGTGGCGAACCCTGATTAATAAAGGGACTGAGCCGAAAAGAAAATGAATAAATGAATATTGTCTGACTTTGGTGTTGTAAATTACAGTACAAAAACATGGTAATAAACTTCCAGCACGTTTTCTGTAATTTACAAACTCATTTATACATTATCTATTATACAATATACTGCTTCAAACTACTAAAATGTCAATAAAAGTCACTTTGTTAAACTGCAGTGTTGAATTTTCAACATCAAAAGTTAACAAAGTCCCATAATGCAATTTATAACAGTAAATAAACACGAAAAACTGTCAAAAGACATACATAACCTGTTAATTAACAGATATTTTTTAGTGTGGTTAAATAAAAAACATTAGTATCCATAAAATATTTGCCCTTCACACAAGAAATAAAAAAAGTTCTTCAGAGAACCAAAAACAATACTTCTATGGCACTATTGCAAAAATATATTCATGGCTATATTTTTAAGGATATGGTTCAAGCCCTGTGGGTGTGCAGTCGTGGAAGCAGGTACTGTGTGGTCAAAGGTTGCGGGCAGTAGTTAATCTTCCTCTAATCCTGTTAGGAAGTGAAAGGAAACAACAGCTTTAGACTTTCAGCCTACATCAACTCCCCCTCCTGGGCCGCTTGAGCATCTTTTCCAGTATTCGTTGATGAGCCTCAAGTGGACTAAGCCTTGCTGTGCAATGCACCACCAGCCATGACAGTGTTTGCTCACTGAAGCCACTTTAAAAAGAAGCCGGACAGGACACAGAGGCATCTTCACATGACATCTTCTGCAGAACAAACAAAGATTAATAGAACTGCAAGTTTTAGAGGAGCTTACAGTGTTTTAGGATATTACTGTAAACCTAATCTCAAGTAAGAAATCCCTCAATCCTAATCTCAGTCACCATGGAGGGCCTAATTAGGGATAAGTGCAACTGACAGGAGGATGATTAGAAAGATAGCAAGAGAAAATATACATAAATTAGGAATGATTTTAAATCTGTCATGGAAAAGTAAATGCAATAAATCAATTCTTTTAATAGTTCATATCATATTCATTTGAACAATACGTAGCAGGTAATCAGAGATGGATGATGTAGTTTGCAGGTGCACAGTATTATTTGTTTGTGGTATTTGTTGACGTTTTATTGCTATGGCTCATATGGCAATGATCTTATACTGTCTGATAATTGATGTGGTTACCAAGATAAACCAAAATGTCCATCTGGCCATGTGAACTCAGCATATTAAACCTAATGAGATGACCTCTCCATTTAGAATAAGCTTTTGCTTGGTAGGCTATTAGCCAATGTCATTTTAGTGTCACTGGGTAATTTATTAACACTTTGAATTAGTTTTTTTATTTGTGTATTTTCTTGATATAAAATAATTTTATGCCAATTTTCAGTACACATTTCTTTTGTTTCAATTTAAAAAGATAATTCAAGTGTTATGTTTTTAAGGTCATCTCTGCTTTATTTCCTGCTTTTATTTAAAGTTTTAATATTTTTAATACATTTGTTATGTGATTTTTACATTTTTAAATAGTTATAATTAATTTAATTTAATGGAAATGGGAATCTGAAGTATTTTATACACCAAACTAAACATTCACCAAACACTTCGTTTCAATAAAAGATGATTCCAGTTTTACAGTTTTACTATATTTTCTGCTTGTATTTCAATTTGTGCAAACAAAAAGTGTATATTTGTTTTGTTTTATAATTGTTAATTGTTTAAATACATTTTTCTATGCATTTTTTTAGCACACGTTTAAATTATAGTCATTTTATGAATATTCCTATTATTATATATTTCTAAACTTTTAGCAAGAAAAAAAAAAAAAATCCTTGGTAAAACACTAAGATTATTTATACAAGTCCGACATCTGCCGACCAACTGGAGCATTGCTTTGACTGTAATGCAATACATGCGTCGAAGATGTTGATTGGTCGGCTGTCACAAGGTCCAAAACAACGCCTCTCTCGTCTATCAAACATGATGTTTCAGATTTTATAGTCATATAAAAATGTCGCTGTTTATGAGCTTGTGCGCGTTTTTCTGCAAACTCGTCGTTCTCCCGATGTACATTGCGGAGCACGTGGGACTCTTGTCTTTCTACAAACGCGTCTTTCCTATCATTGTCTATAAAATCTCCTTCTCGTACAATGACAAAATGAACGACAAGAAACGGGAACTATTCCGAAACCTGGACCGATTTTACCCCTCGAAAGGCTCTCTGCGCATCCTGGAGGTGGGCTGCGGATCC
>CAIGQV010019356.1:12920712-12942563 GCA_903798115.1 Danio jaintianensis | reverse complement strand
CTGCAGGAGGCAAAGAGGGTCCTGAGGCCTGTAAGTTTATGATAGTTATTACACGTTATTACATTTGGTGCAATTACATTTCCTATTATAAATACTGGTGTTTCTATTATCATCATCTATATTTAATACTTATGCATTCTGTCATATTCTATTAACACCATTACATTTAAAAAAAGATGAGAAATATAAATACTGTGCTTTTTGTTCTTCAGGGAGGAGCATTTTTCTTCCTCGAGCACGTGGTGTCAGATCCTTCAACCTGGGCTTACTTTTTTCAGCATGTTCTTCAGCCATTCTGGTAATACATAAAAACCTTAATATTTACCGTATTATCATTATATTAGGGACTCTTGTCAATTTTTTTTCTTTGACAGCAATAAAGTAAAATTATAGTATATTTATACAGTGCCAAAAAATGTACACATTCTAATTGAATTCTAACTGAAAATACTTTTGAATGCTTCAAAGATATTGTTGGATATAAAAAGAAAATATGTTGGTGAACTTCCTGCACAAATATATCGAATAAATACAGCGGGTGAAATAAGCATTGAACATGTCATGGTTTTTCCTGATGAATATATTTTTAAAGGAGCTGTTGACAAGAAATTGATCCATATTTTGGTAAAAAATAAAAATGGGGGGTGTCTTTAAAAAAATTGCTAAAGAACAAAGGAATGTATTCAATGAGAAAACTAATTAAAGGTATTCAATACTTTGTATAAAAGGTTTTTTTCTTTGTAATGACAGCTTCAAGGCACCTTTTGTATGGATAATGTAGTCGCATAAATTGCTCAGGTGTGATTTTTTTCCTCATCTTTTAAGTCTAAAAACCTTGACAGTTCTGTGGGTCTTGTTTAGGAACTCTGATCTTTATTTCTTATTTTCTATTGGATTCAAGTCAAGTGATTGTGCCATTCTAGCAGCTCTACTTTCTAAAACCATTAGTTTCCTTGGCTGAAATGTCCACTCTGGTTTCATCTTCATTATCTGGTAACGTAGCTGTTTGGACTAAAGCAGCTAAAATTCATTTACACTGACAAGGGGCAGGGGTGCTGAACAACTACTGAGAGATTTCAGCTGCTGTTTGGACTCTCCATGCCTTTTTACACCTTCCTTTCTTCATGTGTTCAATACTTTTTCCCTGTGTCATTTCATTTCATTACACAAAACATAATTAGCTTTGGGTTTTTTGTATGCAGTAATTACTTTGGTTGTTACTGACATCTAGTGAAAATTTCAGCACCTTAAGAAACATGTTTTCTGAGTAAAATGGTGACGTGTTCAATACTTTACTCACTGTAAATACATCCAGCGTCCCAATGCTTATCACTCACACATGATTAGAAGTCACGGTTTATTTTGGACAGAGAGAATGAATATTATATAATATATTATTAACCATAATGCATTCACGTAATGGAATGTTGGGAACAAAGCATGGGTCCATTACAGAATTTGAAAATCTTGTATGTTTTTCAGGTACTATCTTCAAGATGGCTGTGAAGCAATCCGTGCTACATGGAAGGACATTGACACTGCTGGATTTTCAGATGTGAAGCTTCGGCACATTCAAGCTCCTCTGTTTTTTATGATCAAACCACATATCATTGGTTATGCAGTCAAATAATGAATATGAATCATTTTCCACCACCTCCAAAGAAAAAGATTTTCTCAAGCACGTTTTCCTTCAGCAAGCCCTAATCATTTCACTTACTTTAAAAGTATGTTTGTCAAAAAAAATACTAATAATATTTGCATCAAAATCACAAAATAGAAGTGGGGGACTATGTTCACATATTTTGGGAATGTCTCAAAATACAAGTGTATTGGCAGGAGGTTAAAAGGGAGATTAGTAAAGTTTTAGGATACGACATACCAATGCACCCAGCATTTCTTTTGCTTGACGGCTTCCCCCCTGATCAGTTCAGTAAGTCTCACCTATTTGCATTAATAACAGCTAGGAAGATAATTACAGTGAACTGGATGAAGACCCGCTGACCTACTTTGACAGAATGGACACAGAGGCTGAAACAGATATATATATTTGAGAAAATGACTTTCCAACAGACCTGGGCATTAATCGAAACATACTTACTGGATCGTTGAAATGTTGTAGATATTGTCTTTATATTGGAGTTTATTTATTTATCTAATTTTCAGGCCATTGGCGATAATTTTGAGAAGTTAAAGCATAAAAGAGCAACACTGCCATCTATTAGTTTGGAGGAATGTGTCATTCAAATGAAACTCATGTATTACATAAATGTAATTTTTTTGCCTTCAAACTACTATATTGGTTATAATAGCATTAAAACAGTCTACAGAATTAACTATAGAAATCCTATATTGTCCCATTGTGACCACCCATTTTCTTTCACACACACAGATTTTTAAGCTATATCCATTTCTTTGACATAATATTTTAAAATATGTTATGCTTTTTCCTAAGCCAGGACCTGATATTATTAATGTGATCAAAACCCCTTTAAGACTTTAACTTTTAGTTATTCATTATATATCTATCTTGTCAATTTAAAAATCCTCTGCCTATGTAATACAACAACCAAGATAGATGTTCCCCAAATACATTGCAACATCTCTCATAAGCTAACCTTGCTTCTCCTATCTGACCATCTGAGTGGAGTTTTTCAAGGGCCTCCATGTGAATGAGTCAAGTGAAACAACACTGAAATTGAAAGGGAAAAAACAAAACCAATGACATAAAACAATTAAAGGCTGGAAAAATATTTATTTAGATTCACTTTACCTAAAACAAGTGACATTGTATGTTTTATTTTTCATCGTATGCTCCCTGATTTGATTGTCGTGTAACAGCTTGGCTTATAAACAGTGGTAAGCCTTGGGTCTATTACTCAGCTAAAAGCCAACACGGTCCCAACCCAAGTGTGTGAATAGCTTAAAGACCAGTTAGACATATTACAAAGGCTTGGACTAAAAAGAACACGGTTGAAATTCTACATGATTAGTCTATCAGTCCAGAACAAGGCTTAAAATGACTTACCACTGTTTCATGTTACCAATAATAATAAAGCTGAAAGTCCTCACCTTAAAATCTGCTCAGTCTCTGTAGAAAATGTCTCACTAAAAGTAAAACAAAATACGGAATGGGGATAGGAATGCCAGAGCTTCCTATAAAGGGGTAAGTAGCACAAAAAAAATGCAAAGAACACAGCTCCATGACTTCATGAAAAAAACAAAACACAATTGCGTCACAAATTTTATACATACAAGCGCATCTGAGATAAGTTGTAAAAATACCAGTCTGTCACCTCAACGGACAGCTAATGCACTCAGCTAGCGCTTCAATAAAATTAACATTCAAAATTCCCTGGAAAAACCAAATGGGTCAAGAATAAAGCGAGATCTCCCAGTGTAGACGTGCCAACGCTTGCACAAGATACATACACAAATATAAACATCTGTCGACGGCAAATAAAAATATGTTAATGGAAAAACGGAATCCCTCTTTCCATCTATTTTTAAAAGCGTAATTGTTGCTGTTTCTGGTCAATCGTTCTTAGGCTATTAGTTAAAAATGAGCTGTATAAAAACAAGCATTCGACAGGAGGATTAAATGTATTCCCCTTGCCAAACAGAAAGTCCCTGTCTGTGTTTGTGTAAGCACATAAGCAGACACACAGGTCTGCCAGCAAAGTCCCATTAGCGTGATTGGAGGGATATCCCACTAGCCAGTTTTCACACAGTACAGGTCCTTTAATGTCTTGAGCTCCTCGATAAGAGTCTTGTTCTGATTCTCCAGCACAGCCACGCGGTTCTCCAAACACTTCACATACTCCTTTTTCTTTCGGCGACACTCTCTGGCTGCCTCCCTGCACACAGAGATTCAGATTAGAGGAATGCAAAGAAAAGATCTGATATGAAAATGACCACAGAATATTTTCCTTAACACCATGATGCTTTGTGTGATTTATGGAAGTAACTTGTTAAATTGTAAACATCAGTGAAAAATAAAGGGGTATGTTATTATTCCGCAGTTCATCATTCAAAAATAAAAATGCTAATTAGAATTAAAATACTAGTTCACCCAAAAACTTAAATTCTGTTATTAATTACATACCCTCATGTTTCAATCCCTTGAGCATTTGTTTATCATTGGAACACAAAGTAAGCTATTTCAGATTCAATCCAGGAGGTCTCTCATCCTCAATAGAAAGATATTGGTCCGGAAAAGGAACCAAAAACATTCCATGTGACTTCAGTGGTTTAACTGCAATTTAAGAGCTCCAAGAACAATTTTGTGCACCAAAGATTTTTTTATTCACCTGTGTCTCAAGTAATATTTACAGATGTTTGTGCACAAAAGTGTTGTTTGTATGATTATAATTGAACCACTGAAGTCACATGGAATGTTTTGACAATGTTTTTTGATTCTTTTTCTGGAATTTGAATGACTTTAGACCATTGCTGACTAAGGACAATAAGGTAGCTCTCGGATTCCATCTAAAATATTTAAATTTGTGTTCCAAAAATTAACAAAGATTTTGGGGATTGGAATGACATGAGGGCAAATAATTAATAACAAAATGTTCATTTATGGGTGAACTAAATGTACCTTCACCGCTCCGGTGGTGAGAGCATCAAAATTCGCTACATTGATCTCGTATTTAAAGGGGCCGTTGCAGCATATCAGCAAATCACTTACATTACCACATAAAAAACGTGCTTTCTAGTGTGAAAATGTTGCACGCCTTTTATCAAATTCATTTAACTACGGAAGATCAAGTTGTTGCGTGTGCTGTGGCTTTGCTCTACTTGTCTAATGTATGTCTATATAGTAACTCGCCAGTAATTTTTTTTATTTATGTCCCTGTAAGAAAACATCATAAATAACTGGAAATCCGACAACCGCAATATTCAAACCCTTGAGAACAACTGTGGTCGGAACCAAAGTTCACAGGACTGTGTTCTCTGGAATCCTCTCAAGCGGTGGACTTCTACATTCCAATTGCTTGCCGCCGAACCGCATCATAGCTCATTACCATAAAGTTGACTTGATTTCAACGCTCCTTGACGCTTATTGCCGCCGACTCCCATTGAAAATGAATGACTTCCGGCTACTGTGACACTCTCGCTGCCTTCGGTGTGAACGCACAGTAATCCTTTAACAAGTTACTTTCAGCAGACCACAAATAACCACAAAAACTTTTAAAGGCTGGGACACACCAAGCCAACAGTCAGCCTTTGGACAGCGTCAGGCTGTCAGTGAGCATCTATCCGGCTATTTTGTTTGGTGTGTTCCACACATAGCCTCTTGTCAGGATAATAATGATAATATGACAAAAATAATACAGACTACTACCTGTATTAGTTCGTTCATATGCAGCTAATTGGTCCAGGTGCAACCAACGCAAGGCAGCAACACAATTGATTTTTGTCACCGCAAGTTTGGTTGTTTGTGTTTAATGCCATGCCAGCTCTTATGGCTATTTTTATGGTGAGAAAAAGTATGCTAGAGCAACGCCACAAATTCTTTGGCATCAGCTTGGCATGCCCTGGGCTTTACAAGTCATTCTGCAGCAATATTGTGGATGTATATTGAATATTACTGTAGTGTTTAAAATACAAAGAAAATATAATCTGGAGGATTAAAGCACAATGGACTCAAAAGAGCCACAGATGTGCTGCTAAATAGCGTAAAATTACATGACATTAAAATCAAGCAAAAAATCAAACACACCTCTCACTCCATTTTCACTACAGATATGGATTATTTGTAGAGCATTCTTATTATGTGAACTCATTTGTTTCAATTGCTTTGAATGGAACCATAATTTGAAGCGCAGTAGTCACAAGGTAGATATGTTACCAACCAACATATCTCTAATCAAACGAATTACCTTCCACCCAAATGCACCCACCTGTTCTTGGCCAGGCGTATCTCTCTCTTCATTTGCGGGTCGTCGCTCTTGCCCTGAGAGCTGATAACAGGTGAAGTCATGACAACAGTCTGAGGCAGCGAGGAGGAAGAGGAGCGGATCTGATAAGCTTGCATTTCTCCTCCAGCACCTACAACACAGAATCACAGCCAGAGTGTCTCCCACGTCTACTAAAGCAACAATATGATGCTGATTTCCAAATAAAAATCTCTTTTTCGCCTTTGTGTGCCAACCTTGGAGGACCACCTGGTTGCTAGGCAGCAGAATCTGTTGTCCGTCGGCAGTCTGAGCATATTGCAGTATAGTTGGCTGGCTTGGGTTCGAGTTGGACATGGTGAGAGTCTGTAGGCCTTGCACACCCTCTGAACCAGCACTGGCCAGCTGAAAAGAGCCGTTTGATGAAATTGCAACTGCAAACAAGCAAACAATTAATTGATGAGGAATTTAACTGTTAATAAACCTTATTGATGGTCAAATAAGAATGGGTCATTAGCGTGAACAGTTTTGAGGCACATGAGAGTTACGTTCAAAGAGGAAATAATGAAGCAAACGAGCATGAATTTCATAGATTTCATTCTCCAGATTTTCCTTAGTGTGTGCAATATATATATATATAGAGAGAGAGAGTTTTGAGTTTACTGCCAAATGAGCTTCTCAGGCTATGTCATGGCAAAAAACAGATCAAGTTTACAACATTTTATAAATATCACTTTTCTATAATTATAAAAATATTTTAACAATAAAGTCATCAATAAATAATATATAAGATAAAATACATAAAAATGGTTTTAGATTTTTATCTTATTATTATTTAAGGTTTGCGTGCAACATGCACATTTAGGGAAAAAAAATAACCCTTACAATCACAAAATCTATTTGCTCACATAGACACACAGCACTGCACAAGTTGCCAGTCTGTAGATTTGAGGTGACGATATTGAACCGTTGATTATTAGTCATGATTTAAATCATTAAATATTACAACTTTTTATTATCAATCATTGATTCTTTTTACCATCTTACTAATGTTTTATTAACAATAAAAACATTTTCCTTTGGGTGAAGATGCTTCCATTTTGTGTGTCATTTAAACAAGGACATTAAGGTTAATACTGTTGATACTGAATGTACTATGAAAATCAAAACGCATGGGTTTTGGGTCATTTGCATCATTAACTCCTTATGCAACTATTTGCTTCATTTCTGTTGCAAAACGTACGAAGTTACCACACGATTCATTCAATAACTCACAAAAGCCATTGTATTTAAAGTATTGATGTTGGCTGCGCTTACTATATTGGCCTGTGCTTGTCTGGTAGATTGGGGTTGGGACTGAGACGCTTGTTATAGCAGAGGAGGTGGAGCTTTCCTCTTCTCCCTCATTCTGAGTTGCCAGTTCCTCAGCTGAAAGATCATTTAGAATCTTCCTAAAACACAAAAAAGAAGAGAAAGTTTTTGTTTAGTGCCAAATCTCATAGTTCTGTGCATGGAATTTGGAGCTTGGCATATTGTGCTTCTCACGTTCCTCCCACTGAGGCCCTGTTTACACCTGAGCTTGACCATTTTCGAGGAAGGGTTAGTTTGCTCATTCAATAGTACAACAGTACAAAATAGTAGGATTAAATTCTGCATCCACACAAAAGTGATAGAGAGCAAAATTAAAGGAAAGGGTCTCAACAAAATATAAAAACGTAGCATTGAGAAAAATTATTTAAATGCATTTTAAAACCAGGTAGAAACGAGGCCTAATAGTGGATTATGTGTAAGATATGTATTTTTACAAATATTAAAATAAAATAAAAAGCAATACTACATATGCTGGTTCCTACAGGAGATATAATAGATTACATTTCTCTAAGACTTTTGTGGATAGCTTGCCTGCCAAAATATGAATAGAAATAAACCCTCTGAATGTGTCCAATGAGTATGTGTTTTTGTTGCTTTCTAAAAAAATAAAAGTATTATATGAATGAGGGAAACATTTATATTATAATAACCATTCAATCGAAATGTCCTATTCTTCAAGCAGATAGTGGCCACCCAAGTTTCCAATTCATTTTTTTACAAAGGGATTTTTAAAGGTTTGTTACATTGATAAGGCATGAGCCAAACCAACAAGCTATGACCACATTACAAGCTTAGATTTTTTGAAGAAAAGAAGTATATGTAAATGAGATAAAAATACAAAACAAATGTACAAAACTGTGCACTTTACAGCTTATATATATATAAAGTTATATATATATATAGTTGAAGTCAGAATTATTAGCCTCCCTTTGAATTGTTATTTCTCTTTTAAATATTTCCAAAATGATGTGTAACAGAGCAAGGAAATTTTCACAGTATTTGCTATAATATTTTTTCTTCTGGAGAAAGTCTTATTTGTTTTATTGTGGCTAGAATAAAAAGCAGTTTAGAATTTTTAAAAAGCCATTTTAAGGTCAATATTATTACCCCCATTAAGCTATATATATATTTTTTGATTGTCTAGAGAACAAACCATCATTATACAATGATTTGCCTAATTACCCTAACTTGCCTAATTAACCTAGTTAAGCCTTTAAATTGCACTTTTAAGCTGAATACTAGTGTTTTGAAAAATATCTAGTAAAATATTATGTACTGTCATCATGGCAAAGATAAAAGAAATCAGTTATTAGAAATTAGTTATAAAGACTATTATGCTTAGAAATGTCTTTTCTTCGTTAAACAGAAATTGGGGAAAAAAAATAAACAGGGGGGCTAATAATTCTGACTTCAACTATATTGTATGGTGTGCAAATATATGCATTGTTTACTGCTGCTCTGATTGGTGGAAATTTCTGCACAAAATTTGAATAATTCCTCACTAATTTTGCTATTAAGCATGATTGTTTTTTAAATGTTAGGTTTTTTTTTTATTATTTATGCCAAAAGAGAGATTTAATTAAGTCATACACAATCGAGTACCAAGTTTTCCTCTCTATTATTACTTTATTACAGTAAAAAAATGTAATTACTGAGGTATCATTTTGGAGCAGATCCACTTATTCAATTTAAAAAAAGCTTGCTGGTCATAATAAAGCCTGACAGAGACTGAGTTAGATGTGGCAGATCTGCACCAACTGCCTCTGATTTGCCAACAGATATGCAAATGAACACTAGCAGGAAGCCACAGTAGGTGGAATTCATGGGCTATACATTTTTGCCAGAGGCTTCTTACCTGTAGGATGGGCGTCGAGCCAAGATCTCTCTTGACTTCTGGTTCGATGCTCCGCTGTCGCTTGATTCCTGAGAATCATCACTGTCAGACCCTTGACCCTAATATGAAGAAATGAGTGAAAACATGTCACTAAATCTAATCCAAGTGTAAGATCATTTTGTTTGTGTGTTTGTGTGTTTGTGTGTGTGTGTGTGTGTGTGTGTGTGTGTGTGTGTGTGTGTGTGTGTGTGTGTGTGTGTGTGTGTGTTACCTGTGCTTGTATTGGTGGAGACTGGATAACTGATGACTGTGCTGACTGAATCACACCTTGAACCTGAAACTGACCGCTGGGCAGCTGAACCACAGCCACTGGATTCCCACCCAGAGACATCTTTCCACAATATGATGATGAGGGATTAAATGAAACAAGTATTTTTTTTATTTATTTTTTTTACTGCATCTTAAAATACTTAGTTAATTGACATGTATATTTAGATACATGATAGAAATGTTAGTACCTGTGCAATCTGTGATAGGTGAGAGGCAGTGATAGTTGTGGAAACGGCAACCGGTTGAGACTCAGAGCCATTATTGTGCTGGACCTCCTCCATTGCCACTGAAAACGAACGTTTTGGTCAGTACTTGATGCAGATGTGATGCTTTCAATGAACAATAGATAGAGCTTCCAATCTTTTAAAAATATTTCTATACATTTCTGTGATTGCCTATTTTTTTAGTGGAGAGTATTGTCAGGAAATCATGGGGTGCAGAGAGAGAGGGAAAGAATTGGCAACGGACTTTAAGCGGGGACACGAACTCGGGTCACATTGAGCACCTTGGTGCTATGTGTCGACGCACAACCACTTGGCTATTGGCGCCGACTGCCTATTTATTTATTTTATATACAATTGACGTCAGAATTATTAGCCCTCCTGAATTATTAGCACCTCTGCATATTTTTTTCCCCAATTTCTGTTTAACGGAAAAAAAGATTTTTGTCAACACATTTCTAAACATAGTAGAAATTAGTTATTAAAGCTATTAACGGATTTCTTTTATCTTTGCCATGACGACAGTACATAATATTTTACTAGATATTTTTTCCAGATACTAGTTTTCAGCTTAACTAAAGGCTTAACTAGATTAATTAGACAAGTTATGGTAATTAGGCAAGCCATTGTATAACAGTGGTTTGTTCTGTAGACAATGAAGAAAAAAACATTTGCTTAAGGTGGTCAATAATATTGACCATAATATGGTTTTAAAAAAATAAAAACGGCTTTTATTCTAGCCGAAATAAAACAAATAAGACTTTCTCCAAAAGAAAAAAATATTATAGGAAATACTGTGAAAAATTCTTTGCTCTGTTAAACATTGTTTGGGAAAAATTTGAAAATGAAAAAAATAAAATCACAGGAGGGCTAATACTTCTGACTTCAACAGTATATGCAATTTATGGCTAGTTGTATTTGATATTATGATAAACGCACATCACAGGAAAATCTAAAAAAGTATTTTCATTCATTTCCATGCCTGTAAGATTTCTGACAATCTTGACATTTTTGATCACGTTGTGCATGCATTTTGTATGCATTGCAAAATGTGAAAATTGTTGTAGATATACATGTGCATATAGCTGTAAGATTGAATTTTACACATAACAGGGTTTTAGTTTTTGCAATTATAAAATGATTCATTAAAAACACATCTCTAAAACAGCAATTTATGGCTAGTTACATGTTTGTGGTGATATTATTGTACGCTAGTTATTGAAATATCGTGCCCATGCAATCCCTGCTTATATTCTTAGCTTTCTGACAATTATTTTGTGATTATGCACATACATCTTCATGTCTTGAAAATGACTAAAAAAAACGTAATTTAAAATGAAAGATAAATGGACAATTAAAATTAAATGAAAACATTATTCTTAATATAACTTTGCAATAGACTTTGAAATAGAATAGATAGAAAAATACAAAGCATTTTTATTTAAAAATGTAATGACAATAATCATAAATAATATAATTTTTGTAGATAATGAAACAACACATTTCAAAAACATGATAAAATCTTTAAAAAATAAAACTTTGTATAAAATCGTATGAACCATATTGGAAAAAAGTAATAATTTCGCACAATAATTATTTCTTCAGTTAAAGCAAATGTCAAACAGGAATCTGAAGGACAGGAAGAGCCTCTGTATGTTTTTTTATTTATTTATAATTGTATGTATAAATGACAGCAAAAATGAGAATGCTGAAAAACACAGGTTCGTCTGTTCCCAAACATGCAGTGTGTGTGTGTGTGTTTAACAGTAAAAAGCCTTGATTTAGTCACTGTTTCCATTTTCCCCAGCCCTGAGTCAGTCCTTCACCACACGCACACACACACACACACACGCGCGCACACACACACACACACTGGCCTTGTGGGCTGTCTTCCACACATTACTGTTGCAGTTGTCTCCGTTTATATTCTGATTCCAGTAAAAGTAGCGCAATAAATCAGAAACAACAACACTAATTTACACTGTAATTGGGTGACCTGCTTATCACAGAAGACAAAACTCATCCAGCAGCAGTAAATCAGATGGAGCTGCTTTGTGTTGTTATTAACAGCACTTCATGCAGAACCGGATACTAAAAAAACGCCCGTCAAAATACAAAGAGAAGAAATGAGCGACTTCAGCACAATGTCCATTTCAATGAAGCCAAAATAATGCTGTTAACTTTAATGCAACTGACCTGTTGACTCAACATTCGCGATAGTATTGCGTTAAACGTTCGCATTTCAAATAAACAATCTAAGGCTAATTCAGCTAACTTAACACGCTAAATAAAAGACACATTCCGCCTCACATCTCAACTGTCAAACTATATCAGATTTCGGCGGAAGTTTTCGGTGTTCGTACTAACGTTACCCAAAAGTTCCATCGTAAGAATATAGATATTTTCTTCTAGGGATGATGCAAATATGTAACGCGTGTCGGACTCTTAAAGTCTTATTTCTCCACGAGATCCTGATCAAAAGCGCATCTCTAAATAAAGCAAACCGCTGCGGTGCGTTTTGAAGCCTGTGGGCGACTTTATGCCGCGCTCTGCAGAAACTTCCAGGCTAGTCACTGGCACGCAAGTACCCGCGTCAACAGACGTCAGCGATACGGGGAGCCATTAAAACACCTTCCCGTAAGACGAGTGCTAGAACCGAGCGGACGGGCGCCATGACGGAGCGGCAGGTCGGCTAAAGAGGAAGAGTTCAAAACAAAAGCAGCGCGTTACCTCTTATCCGTTTGAACCGCTCCTGGAAACGACGACGCCGTCTGCGTAGATGCCAGTATTCGAGGGATAATTCGAATAGTAATTTATTTAATAATGCATAGAATAAAGCTGGGCGGTTTCCATTGAAAAATTCTAGATGGCTTCAGGGTTTTTTTTTCTAAAGGCCGCGATAAGCGCCGCCCCCTAGATGTACGTGTTACGTAAAGCTGTATTACGCTTTGTGATTGGCCAATAGCAGTGAAACGTAAGAGGGGTCTGGGGGCATGAATGAAGCAATAATAATGTGGATGTTGAGACTGTTTTGTTTTTTGATTGTATGTATGTTCAATATTTCTGGTTGGATGTTGAATGTCTATTTAATATACTGAGTGGTCATAGAATTAATATAAAGAAAAGACATGCCATATTTTACGTAGATAAAAAAGATATAGATAAGAATCTCCTGTTTATGTTAAATCCTTTGATATGGTTAAGCGAGTTTCATGTACACAAGTGTAAATGGTCGGAGAGGAAGCCTAACATCTCCCATTTCAAGGCTGATTTAAACGTTTATTTTGAAACTCTTAAAGGACTTTCAAGTCGTAAAAGCAACCAGAACTGTAAATATATTCCATAAAGTCCTCTTCTCTATGGTAATTGCTATGTATACCCGCTCTTGTTCTTTGTTTTTTCTCTCCTTCTTTATTTCTTTTTGTTATTTTGCTCACATATTTTATGCTAAAATGTGAATGTCCTATTGTAAGATTTGTTATGCATTTGATTGGAAATGTTCAGCAAATATAATAATAAAAAAATCAATAATAATGTATATAAAACTCTTAACTGTATTTAAAATCAACGATTATTGCGTTCATTCGTGAGCTGTTTATCTGTTTTTAAGCATTGTTTTGCTCTTCTGGATTATAGTAGTAGTATTTTTATTCAGAAATGTAATTAAAAAACATTAAATACGTTTTTAGATAAACAGACAGACAGACAGAGAAGAATAAAAATGCAGTTACAAAAACCAAACGTAAGAGTTGCAAAATAAAAGCCTTTTATTATTTTTTCATGTTTTTCATTGGAGTATAAAACAGTTACAGTAATCAATGTACAAAAACAAAGAGATGTGAACCAGCAGGGAAATGCTTGCATAATCATGACTTTCATTTATATCCACGAATGGCAAAAAATGTGAAACATCACATTCTTATTATTCTGAGATTTTTTTTAAAGAGTAATATGCGTTATCTAGAAGTCAGGTTACCTTTGCATGTTCCCATTTTATTCCATAATCTGCAAGCAAATGATTGTTTTCCTTATAGGTGTATATTCCAGATGTGTGTTTTGAAATTTAACTGCAGCTGGTTGCATAGTGTGTGAAACATTGACTTTGATCCAACACTTTGCTGGCAATTCAACTTATTTTCTGTTTTGTTTCTTTTTATATAGCCCATATTAAGACTTGGTTTTCTCTGATGGAAATGACAAATAAATTTGCTTTATTTAAAGAACTAAAATCATTGCAAACATGAAAGTGAGTATTTATAAATGAATATCCTCTCCATCCTGGAAAGCACTATTTCCCTGAATGCCCGTTTCAAAAGCTCATTAGCTCGCTTGTGCTTTCGTCACATAAAATCAGCTCAGATGCCGATAACGGCAGTGAGAACAAGAGAACACATTTCATGACAGTGTCTTTGAGTTGAGAAAACGCGTGACCATTCAAATGCGCACATACTGTACTCGACCCCATCATACAATGAATAAGGCCAGGCTAACATATTGTAGTGTTCAGTTGTGTAAGGACTCGGAAAGTAATCTCTCAAGCCCCCCACAGTGCTCGACTTGATCATGCTTACATCATAACGACCGTACAGTTCCTGTAGCTGAATGCGAAATAGAAATGCACGACAGACAGATCCGTACAGACTTTAATCCATCACGTTTCTGGTCAGCCAAAAAACGAAACAAAAATCCAACAGAAACAAAGCAAGCTATTTACAAAATCAACTTCAAACCTTCGTACATCTGCGAAGGGATGTCAGTAACAGCAGTTAATATTCATAACAATCCCCCCCAAAATTACAGAATACAGCAACTAACTTACAGTACAGTAGGATTTCTCATCTGTACACGAGCAATTATTTACAATTAGTTCAGGTTTACAAGAAGTGAGTTAGTCATTCCTAGTAAAAATGTCTATAGTACAGGAGACAGCAAGTGTCCTTTTAAAGATCCTTTGCCAAACATGTAAAATCTATGCCTTTGTACAATTAGGTGTTCACCAGGGGCTTGCTTGTACAGAGTGGTGTTATTTTACAGTTTTGTTTCGCTTTATTGTACAGATGCCTGAATTTATTAGCCATTCAGAGGTTTGAATGGCTTGTCCTGATGTGTAAAAGCACCTTTAGATGAGCAAAAATAGAGCTGTACTGTAGCTCAGGTTGAATTTGGTTTGGGCTTTCTGTGTGATGAGGAGGTTTGCGGTCGGTCAGTGCAGCTGAATGTGTTTAGGCTTTGTGTGTATGTGTGTTTCTTTAAAACTGACATGATGCAGATATTGAGGTTAAAAACTGGGAGTGGTTTTATCTGCCTGCACTTTTTGTGAAAAGTCATATGCTACTCAATAATGCAAGAAAATATGTTGGATTAAATGTATGCCCTTAATAGTCCATGTCACAGAATAGATCCTTATTTATGGAGTAAAGTGCATAAAGGATAATGGAAAACAATATTGATGATCTTGTGGGAGCTCTTTGTTTGAATATATGGGTCAAAGACACAAAGGTTTTTAATCAAGTGTAATAGGTTCATTTTTTATTTTAGAATGCGTCCTGTTTAATTTTGGTTTCTTAGCAAAAAATAATGAGTATCACACATTATTACTTCAAGTTATAAGAGATCCACTTAATTGTCATTTAGTGCAATAATAGTTTATTGATATACCCCCCAAAAATTTGTCAGGCAAAAGTTATTAAACTTTACTTGCATGCAATATGCTATGAATGCATATAAACACTTGTCATTTTAATTTGATGTGAATAACAAAATGTCTTTGACCCATATATAATATTGTAGCGCCTTTAAAATCTTTTTCAATTTTTATCATTTAAATAGTTTAAATATAGCTCAATTCAATTATTCAACTGATTATTCAAACTTCTTTGTGGACAAATTGAAATAACATGCTAAATGTAATTTAAAAAAGGTTGTATTACATTGCAATATAATGTAATTAATGGTATTAGATTGCAATTTTGTATACGAAAAGCCAAAACTGCATATTTTATCTTGTAAATATTACATTAAAATATGAAAGTTGTAACTGGAATAGCTGCATATCTGTAATAAACTGTGTTAAAGCCCCAGTGATAAGAATTAAATTCCTAAATGCTTCCTGAATGAGCAAAAAAGAAAAGAAAAGCTGTCGGCTGCAGTCTTCGCAGCACAGAAAGTGTGTTAACCAAACCAATGGTGGATGAAGCTGTGGGCCGTAACCTGGGTAAGGGCATTCTATACGTTACAGGAATGTCCTATCATTAACACTGCCCTTGAGAAAGGCACTTAACCCCAGGCTGCTCTGGAGGGACTGTCCCTGTATTAAATATACCGTGAGCTCATTTGCCCACAAACATCTGATGAATGACTAATGACCTGGAGAGTATCAATACCCCTTGAAATATTACGCCCTGTACCTCACAGCACCATTGATAAGCTGGGTTGCAGATCAATTCTGGGTTATATTCACAATCGTTCAAGGCTAGAGCCTAAAAGAACCAAATCATTCCTTCAGATCTGTTGGGTACGACTGTGTTCATTACCTTGAATACTACAGTATTACAAATCCCATAAGAGGACACTGATATTGCTGAACTTACAGAACTACTCGACTGATCGGTGTTACCTGGGTCTTTTGTTGTCCGTTTATCACTCATTCTATCAATCATAAACGTATTAATTTAGTTTATATTGCACTGTTTATTTATTTTAACGTTGCAATTAGTCTTCGTTTTCTATTTAAGAATTAAGGGCCATTCACATTAAATATGAAAACTATAACTCTAAAGGGATAGTTCACTCAAAAATGAAAATCCTGTCATATTAAAACTGGTTTGTTTTTATTCTTCTGTTGAACACAAAAGAAGATATTTTGAGGAATGTTTGAAAAAGGGTAGTAACAGATTTCAATAATATATATTTGTTTTTACTATGGACGTCAATGGCTACAGATTTCCAACATCTTCTCTTGTGTCCAGCATAAAAATGAAACATTAAATTATCAACTTCTAAACTTTCGAAATAAAGTGGCACAGAGGAACGATTTTGTTTTTTGTTTTGTTTTTTCAGCTAAAAGCAATACAAACACTGACAGCCAATCAGAAATCACTTCACTTTTAAGAGCTCGAGCATTGAAAGCAGCAGACAACACAACTGTAGCAGGCATTTATAATAAATGTAACACTATCATTCGTCTGTGTGGAGAATAAAATCTTTATGGTTATAGACTTCATTCTTAGTGTGCATGGCCTTTTATGTCAGGTTCAGACTACACAGTATTTTTTTTATGTTACTACAGTCAATTACTTAATATGTTATGGAAAATAAACGTCAGATGTCACATTATTCCCGACCAATCATTGCTCAGAATATTTGATGGCATGCATGATGTCATTGGGAAGGCTGAGCTACACTGCAAAAGAGAGTTTTGGTTTTGCTTCTAATCCAAATATCTAAAAACTCTTAAAACGAGTAAAATATATTGAAATAGTTTTCAGAAATAGTAGGTATAAATACTTTCCTTGGAACAAGCAAAATAATCTGCCAGTGGGGGTAAGTAAAATAATTTAATTTCAAACCAAACACAAAATTATATTATTTGTTTTAAGGAAAAACTCACTTAATTATAACTTATTATTTCTTAAAACAAGAGAATAATTTTTATTTCTTTAGAAAATTCATTCATTCATTTTCCTTCGGCTTAGTCCCTTTCTTTATCAGGGTCGCCACAGCGGAATGAACCGCCAACTTATCCAGCATATGTTTTACACAGCGGATGCCCTTCCAGCTGCAACCCAGTACTGGGAAACATCCATATACACTCATTCACACACACACACACACTACAGCCAATTTAAATTATTCAGTTCACCTATAGTGCATGTCTTTGGACTGTGGGGGAAACCGGAGCACCCGGAAGAAACCCACGCGAACACAGGGAGAACATGCAAACTCCACAGAGAAATGTCAACTGACCCAGCCGGGACTCAAACCAGCGACCTTCTTGCTGTGAGTGCTAACCACTGAGCCACAGAGTATTTTCACTCTGTTTAGAAAATACTTCTTGATTTAAGTATTTTTCAATATTTTGACTAGAAACAAGACAAAAACTCAAATTTTTTTGAAGTGTAGTGACTGACTTCAATTAAACTGATAATGATTCGTGTACTGTTGAAATAGTTCAGCAAATATTGTGCCAAATTAGACATATACTGTGTAGTCTGAACTAGAATTAAATCCTGGAATTGATTAAAAGCTTCAGAAACTCTGGAATAGAGCAACCCAGGTGAAAACTTACAAACTGAGGCTTTAGGCTCATTCAAATTAAAAATAGTACTAGACTGTGCTAGAACAGAAGGGTGTTAGAGTAGAAAAACAACTGCTATGTATTTCAAGTAAGTTGAAATCATGACCAAGAACTGGACATTAAGTATGTGGCATTTTGCTTAGAAAGGGGGAGGATCTAGGAAGGAAGGAAATAAGCAATTATTTTATACCATTCCTTCTCCAAAAACAGTCATCTCACGTGTTTGTATTTCAATTAAATAACACCTTATTCCCTGAAAAAGCAGGGCCGAGTCTGTCTGTAAATGAACCCAATCCTATGTTCTGAGGCCAGGCTCCATAGCACCTGTCTGGTAGGCCTTTGGCTTGCCCATAAAGCAGCTCACATGTTGTACGCTACGTATATGGGGTCCAGCTGATCTGCGAGGAACGAGTCTCTCAAGTGCATTCGCTGCTTTTCTCCTCTGGAGTTTATAGGTATGACGCCTGGGTCCACAATAACCACTACTCCCACAATCAGATGGTGCTCCTCTAATACTACATTGGTTACCAGTGGAACCAGGTCTAAAGCATCCTGCTCTGATCCACAGAGCTCAGCCACCACCACCAGCAGATTTGTCCAGGTGAAAACGGCACTGCGGAGCGAAAACAAGCACGTGTATTAGTATAGACCATTTCAATGTGGTGATGTCATTGGCCTATCAACATTTCCTGCTTCTTGTCAAAATATTTCAGAACTGTAACAAGATGCAATTCTTTACATTAAAACAGCTATCATACCATTATTTATCAATATGTGGACCTTTTTGAATTCTCAGAAGCTATGGACATAAATAAATGTAAAATCAGAAAATGTTAGGACCATTGTTATTGTTTACATCCCTCAAAATGGTCTATAGCAGATCTGTGACATTGAGACAACACATTACTAACACAATTTAACCAGGCCAGACAGTGTAAAAAGAATAATATGGAAAGTTACCTTTCACCGATGCTGCGGTGGGCACGTGACACACTGGTCTCGATGTCAATTGGATGATATCGCAAACCTCTCAGTTCTAAAGTCTCGTCCAGATAGCCCACCACAAACAGAGCATCATGGCGATCTAAACAGAGAGAGTTACAGCCAGGCACATTTTTACAAGAGCAATCATTTACTGTAGTGTGGCTTAACATTATGTCATAGATAAATAAGATATCTATAGTGGGGTACAAATGTCTGAGACCTCTAGTTGCAATGTTATATGTAACACTTTATAATAACTGCACACTATGATTCATTTATTTAGCATTAGCAAATAGTTAATTCATCATTTTTAAAGCATTAATAGACATTAGTAAGCAGTTTATAACTACATCTACAAATGCTGTATTCTTGACTTATAAGCAAATGTATAATGATTGTATTTTTATACTTTGTTAATGATTATTTTTTCATTACTAAATAAGTATTGCATTATTTACAAAGCAGTTATTTAAGAGTAGTTGGTGGTTTTTAAGATCATTCAGAATGAGTAAGTAAATGATTAATAAACTATTTAAATTAACATTTCTTATTATTTCTTATTCAGGCATACAGTAATAGTTACTCTGGATGTTAATAACTGCTTTATTAACAGAATTTCATGCAGTTTTGTGACCTAATCTAAATTGAGGGCTATTTATGCTTTATAAATCCCTTATAAAACACATCATTCCATTACTCCCTCTCACCTCCGCTGGCGTCTGTGAGTTCAGTTCTCTTGACAAAGCCCAGGTATCCAGTCCTGGCCCAGAGCGTCTGCGGATCTCCAAAGCTCAGTTTAGTGTTGAAGTGGTCAGCCTGCAGATTTTCCTCTCCGTATATTGTGTAGTATCCTGTTGCATTATGAGGACTGTTCACCCAAATCTGTAAAAGATAGAAGTGAACGAGCAAAGAAAAATTATGTTGTCCCTAATAACGTTTTTCAAAAGCTGCTCGTACAGGGACAAAAAAAATCTAAAGGCCGTGCTTGGTCGCATCCTGAATGAAAAAAATCCATTTAAATAATTACCGGTCTCTATATAAAGTATACAGACTTCATTCAAGCCATAGAAATTTGGGCTAAAACATACTAAAATAAATGTAAAAGACAGACAGACAGACAGACAGACAGACAGACAGACAGAAAGACAGATAGATAGATAGATAGTAGATAGTATATCATTTCAGCATCGATACCACAATGTGTGCATCCGCAATAGTCACATCACAAGATATGCATTTTTGAGTCTGAGTCCAAATATTTCTAGTTGACCAGTTGTTTCTAGTCCAAATATCTACATTTCAAAGCGAAAACAAGATTATTTTGCTTACCCCACAGGCAGATAATTTTACATGTTTTAAGGAAAAACTCTTAAAAGCATGTTTGCATTGTGATTATTCAATTTCTGTACCTGAATACTGGTTAGACTACCCAGAAAAGCATCAAACAGTGCTAGTTAAACGATCTTGTGAAACTGTATTCATATCGCAATATTTATCGTAGAAAAATAAAATATCGCAATATCAGATTTTTCCAATATCGTACAGCCCTAATAGATATAGATAGATAGATAGATAGATAGATAGATAGATAGATAGATAGATACTAAAATAAAATAAAAAATGTGGCTAAAAAGATATTCACAAAATATATACACAATATATAATTTTATACCCTAGGGTGATATTAATATTTATGTATTTATGTTATCAAAATGATTTGGGACAAATATAATGCAACTTAATAGCAAAATAAGTGAGCAGTGCTCTGTGGCTTTCCATGAATTTAAACAGCCTCCTGAGTCTCGGCTGGGAGCAGATGGCAAATGTGTACACTTATAGAAAACAATCTGTTTGAATTACAAAAATACATTTTCAAGATGTGGTGTAATGTGCTTCTTGTACAGTTTGCAACACACTTTAGTGTACTTGTTCATCATCCTGGAGACAGCAGTGTTACTGAAAATAACACCTGAGACTAAAAATGAGGCGTCATGAATAAAAACAATTTCCAATCAAGCTGTAGTTTACTCAAGTCATGCAAAAAGTGCCTGCGTTTCTTTTTCATTTGAGCTGTTAACCAAGATAGATAGATAGATAGATAGATAGATAGATAGATAGATAGATAGATAGATAGATAGATAGATAGATAGATAGATAGATAGATAGATAGATAGATAGATAGATAGATAGATAGATAGATGTACACAAAGCTGAAGAAACATCTAATTATTATTCTCATATGTCAACCCACCTCTCCCAGGTGAGAGTCCCCTAGCGGTCCTCTAGTTTCTGGATTGACTATGACCACCCTCACACCTGGAAGAATCTAAAACGGGGTGAAAGAGGAACATTTAAAGCATTATCAACAATCATTTCAATTCGCACTTGCTCCAACAAGAACAGAAATGCACTTACTGTTCCAGACTCCATGAGAGGAAGCGACTGAGGTGCTCCTCGCTCTACTAACCTCACCCTACAACACACAAACACCACGAAGAAAGACTCAGTTTATTTAGTCAGAGAAACAAGCAGCTTTGGAACAAAACCGAGTATCATAATAGATATAATCTTATGGCTTTTAAAAGAATCTGTATGACCTCCGCTCTACTAGTGTCATCAAACACAAATCCAACTGGCTGAGTCAGAAACACAACACACACGTCATATTGTGCTCTTTAAGCTCTGTTTGTTTTCTTTGTGTGTTTGTCTTTCTCTTACCGGTCGTGTCTGAGAGACTTCATGTCCACATACACAGTTGAGGGGTCTGGTCCTGTGGTACCCTGTAAAAAAAAACACAAACACACACACACACACACACTGTATAAAATGCAGGGTTCCACACAATTCATGTGTCATTGTCCAACGCAAATCACTTAAGTTAACTTAACAAACTAAAGTGGATTGAACATAAAACAATC
>CAIGQV010019356.1:12883369-12920702 GCA_903798115.1 Danio jaintianensis | reverse complement strand
ACTTAAGTTAACTTAACAAACTAAAGTGGATTGAACATAAAACAATCAAGTTGTGTTTTTTGTGTGTGTTTCAAGTAGCTCATTTTTAGTAAGTAGTTTAAACAAGCAGCAAAAAACATTTTTTGAGTGCACATGAGACCTTCTCCACTTGTTTTTTTTAATGTCAATGCAGTGGACTAAGTTAAAGATAAAGTTTTTTTTATTTTATTTAACAGCGACAATGCTCATTAATCAACCGTAAAAACTGTAAATGACTGTAAAAGTCAGCCACAAGAGCTAATTTTCATGTGTTGCCCAAACAGATCGAAAGTACATCCAGAAAGTTGCTATTGCAGAATAAAGCAGATTCAAATGAATGTGAATGTAAGTATATGGATATGAATGTTTTCAGTGACGGTGATTCGAAATCTCAGGATGAGCCTGTGTTATTTAGCAGTTGTTATCTCGGAATAACATACCTTGGAATGTCGCGACTGACCAATCAGAAGCAAGTATTCCAGACAGCCATGTAATAAATGACTATAACAAATACTGAATCTGTCACATTATGTCAAACAGAGTCGATCCTAGACTTTAGGTACTGATGGGAAATTCAGTTCTTTTCAGTGAACCAGTTCTTTTGGACAGTTCTTTTCAGTGAACCGACTGGAAAAAAAAACAGACCACCAGCTCTTTTACCCTACAACATGATGTAATTTGCGATGAAATAATAACTATCATCCCTGACTGAAACTCAACATATCTATATTGTCAGCAATCATAATTCCAAGCAGTTAAAACATCACCATGATCTGAAAATTAAGTTTTGTAACCTAAATTAAGTATGATTTAAGGCGTTAATGTCAATCATCTAGACAATGCATTGAAGTGTAACAAACACAGAGTTACACAGCAGGTGTAAAGTTGCGAAGATAGTCTACCTGTAGGCAGATAGCCAAGTTAACTCTCGACCCAAAAGCAGTGCTGACAGCTCGCATGGAGAGTCCAATATCTTTGAAGAGTTTGGAGAAGGAGTGTGTAAGAGCCAAACGTGGACGTTCTTCAGCAATCACCACACAGCTCCTCACACACGACAGGTTCACACCACGCGCCTGACGCCACAGAGAACAAGAGGAACATGTGAAGATTAAACAAAACTCAAGAAAAAGAGGCATTTTTGAGGTGATTTGAATGATCGAAATATGTTTTGATTCACATTTCTCAGGGGCCAAATTTGATACTTCTGCATTTTGTTCTACTTATAAAAATGAACATGTCGTTATGAGCACACAACTGAAAACTTTAATTTGTGTGTGTATTTTTGTGGGGTCCATTGTTGTTTTAGACTCAACTGATTTTTAAAGCATAGACAAAAACAATTATCCAAAATGTATTTTATATTTTACATTAGTTAAGAGTGACACAGGGTAGTTACCACATTTTTTTGCTATATAAGTAATATAAATTTTCATCAGAAAAAAAATCCTGCTACTTATATTACAAAGAAATCTAAAATGCAATTAACATCAAGCAAGCAAAACATGAACACTTACACTTGGATTAGCGTTGAATATGAGGTTATCTGAGTATTGCATAGTGCCACATGCGGAAATTTCAGATTCATTCATTCATTCATTTTCTTTTCAGCTTAGTCCCTTTATTAATCCGGGGTCGCCACAGCGGAATGAACCGCCAACTTATCCAGCATATGTTTTACGCAGCGGATGCCCTTCCAGCTGCAACTCATCACTGGGAAACATCCATACACACTCATTCACACACATACACTATGGACAATTTAGTCTACCCAATTCACCTGTGCTGCATGTCTTTGGACTTGTGGGGGAAACTAGAGCACCCGGAGGAAACCCACGCGAACACGGGGAGAACATGCAAACTCCACACAGAAACGCTAACTGACCCAGCCGAGGCTCGAACCAGCGACCTTCTTGCTGTGAGGCGAACGTGCTACCCACTGCGCCACCGTGCAGCCGAATTTCAGATTCACTTTAAATACATTTGTTTAGACTTGAGGTTAATAATAAATGTTGTTTATATACACTATATATATATACATTATTATCTTATTTATCCCCTGGCACTTAAAAACACTTGTGGAGTGAGGAATCTAAAATAAACTGTCCATAATGTTTGTAAACACTTCCTTTTATTTATGGCTATTGGTAGACATATTTATTAGAGTATTTATTATTTTGAATTTAAGTTGTAATATGTTTTTTTATTCTGATTTAACTGGAACTATTTTCTTATTTTAACATGCTCAACATACAAATAATATTGAACATATTACGCAGATCACAGTTGAACTGGTAAACAAGCAATAGAAAAGTTTGTGTGTGGCAACTATGATTTTGATCATTTTGATCATCTGTTTTGGTACAATGCAGTGAAGGATGAACACCTTGTTTTGTACACTTTTTTAAAACATGAATGTGCCATAATGATTAGTGTGTTATGTGTGTTAAGACATTCAACCACATTAAAGTATACACTATAAAAGCCATATAATACGTTTTTGACATCCCATGGTAATGGTCAAAAGTGGATAAGCTGGAAGCATTTCAGATTCTGTTCACACCTCTTTAAACCCACCAAGCAATTTTGTGTTTAAAAGAGATCTAATAGACGTTCATACATAGATGTCTTTGCTAGTCGTCAAATAGACAAGAATAAATAAATTGACACATCTGTCTTTTTCTAGTCTATTTTTGATCTATTGTTAGACATCTATTAGATTTTCACTGACAGCCCAAATTTAGCCTTGTTTTAGCCAAGATGCCTATGTTTAGACGTCTATTAGACATACAGTTGAAGTCAGAATGATTAGCCCTCCTGTGATTTTTGTTTACTTTTTCACTATTCTCAAATAATGTTTAACAGAGCAAAGAATTTTTCACAGTATTTCCTATAATATTTTTTTCTTCTGGAGAAAGTCTTATATGTTTTATTTTGGCTAGAATAAAAGCAGTAAAAAAAATTTGAACCGTTTTAAGGTCAATATTATTAGCCCCTTTAAGCAATATATTTTTTCTATTGTTTACAAAACAAACCATCATTATACAATGATTTGCCTAATTATCCTTACTTGCCTAATTAACCTAATTAAGTTATTTAAGCCTTTAAATTGCATTTTAAGCTGAATACAAGTATCTTGAAAAATATCTAGTAAAATATTGTGTACTGTCATCATGGCAAAGATAAAAGAAATCAGTTATTAGAAATCAGTTATTAAAACTGTTTAGAAATGTGTTGAAAAAAAATCTTCTTTCCGTTAAACAGAAATTGGGGGAAAAAATATACAGCAGGGCTAATAATTCATGAGGGCTTATAATTCTGACTTCAATTGTATATTAAACAAAAAAAATTGCTTACTTGGAGCATTGTTCACTTCTAATGAGTCTGACAACAACATCTCATAATACAAAGTGTAAAAAGACCTTTGAGTTTGCTAATATATTTGCGTAAATATGCATTTGATCGTACCTTCAGCAGCTCCGTCTGTCCGCCCAGACCCTTGGTGCAAAGCTCCATGACAGAATAGGAGCAGAAGGTGTCTCTGATGCGGTACTGACTGAGTGTTCCCAGCCACAGGGTCAGTGACGTCTCCAGCTCCATAGGAGGGATCAGGATGGACTGATGACCAGAGTAGACACTGCGAAACCCAAGCACATATTAGCTTTACGATGCCTTCAAAACAGAATCGTATCCATTCAGAAAGGAACAAGGCCTAGGAGTGAGGTCACACAAAATGGTTTCATTTTAACTGAGTCATTTTAATGCTAGTATGAGTCATTTGTAAGAGACTGTTTGCGTGTATCCATCTGTTACCTCGCAAGGCACCAGAGCACAAAACCAAGTCCGCAGTAGGGGTCAAGGCAGATGGCGATCTGGCGAGAGGAGTACAGCTCACACTGCAGCTTTATAGAGCGGCACAGAGCGCTGACCGCCGTGTGAGAGATCTGACACGCACACACACACACACATACACAATAAAGAAAAGAATGAGTCTCCAATGTGCAGTAGAGCTAGTGCTGCATGACTAATCATTAAAAGATCATAATCATGACTCACATAATCATGCAAGATTAATTATAAATGATGATGAATGGCATATGTTTAATAAACCTTTGACGATCACAACAGTACATTCAAATCTGCATTCCAGTGAGAGAGCAGTAATCATGTATGGTAATGAAGCAGCTTTAGTCTTCTGTGTTTTCAATCAGTGTTATTATTTTCTATGTTAAATAATCACTAGAATGTCTACAGTAGTATGGGAGTTTCCCAGCACGGTGCTGGGTTGCGGCGGAAAGTGCATGCACTACATAAAATATATGCCAGAGAAATTGGTGGTTCATTCCGCTGTGGTGACTACGCTGAAAGAAAATTTAAAAATTGCAATCGCAAAAATCTGAAAATAACGCTTCAAATGAAGGATGAAGCAATTACACTCTTACTCCAGCAGATGGCGACAAGCAGCCATTAAAAATGTGTGTTGGTCAATGAATAATTTGCTTGAGATTTAAAAAAAAAATGCAGTTTCATCCAATAATGAAGCATGTGAAGTCTTTATTAATGACTTATTGAGACATACACATACATTTAAACATATGTTTGATTAGACTACAGCAAATTATTTATTTTTATTATTTTGTTAGATTGTATATACAATAAAAATGTGGTAAAATTTTGATCTTTATTTTATACCAAAAAATGATTGTGTTTCTCAGTTTTTCCAGAATAGCGCAGCTCTAATATGAGCAAGCAATGTGCTACAATATGATCAAAAGCAATTTGAAAAAAATGTAATTTGAAAATTGAAATAAGGGTTTTTCACACTTTAAATTGTTGACCCTGGGTCATCCTAAACCCTGGATAAATGCAATCCTAGGTTAGCTGTAATCACGTTTCACAACACTAATTCTATACCTGGGGTTAATGAATAACAAAATAGACATTTTACACTGTACATTACTAAACCCCGGGTTAATCTTCTTATTACCATATTTGCAGTGTCAAATGCTTTCCATTTTTTCCGACATTTCTAACTTTTGAAGTTTTTACTTAACATTACTTCTCAACAGCTGCTTTTGACACCATGCATATTTCCTGACCTGGTGTAAACTTGGCTGCTCAATTTCTTATTGGCTGTCACTGTTGCCAAGTGTCCAGCAGCACCAAGCAACTACTGCTCCATTTCACACTGAACAAACATAGGACCGCAACGCAGGGTTAACACCACAAATGAGGTATGCTTTCATTACCTTGGGTAAAATGTGGTGCGGTACAGGTGTGAAACGTGTCTTTACTCGAGGTTAAAAGCAGTGTTTAGAACAAAGATTACCCAGGGTTAAGTGCAGTGTGAAAACCCCTATAGAAGCATTTTCAGTAGTAGTTTCAGATTTATGTAAACACAAACCCATCCAGATTAAACACTGCTGACCGATCGGTTACTCAGTGTATTAAAGGCTCACCAAAACTACCTAAAACTATGATGATGCACATAAAAAATCTCTCACCTTCACTCCTGTCAGCATGCCTGTGGTGGAGACACTGAAGTCCAGATAGGCGATCATCTCAGCATTGGGTGGCTTGTAGATTGTGGGAGGCCGTTTGCGAGGCAAGTCATCTGAGGAACAACAAGAGAAATGAAAGTTACAGTCAGCATGAAACACAATTTTCTTTGTATATCCACATGAACTGATTAAACACATCAAAGGAGAAAAGTTATTTTGTTTGAGATTACGAGGGTATATGAATAAATAAAAAAATGCACTAGAGGTATGCAATATTTATCATCTGCAATAGTATCGTATCGTTTGCCAAAGAAAATAGTTCCAAACAAAGCTTTAGGAGAGCATTTGTGCATCTTAGAGCAAGACTGTTGTGTTTTGCTCCTGAATGAATCTATTTATGAACAATCTAAAAGGCTTAAATCAGCCAACATACCAGCACAAAACACACTTGGCAAAAGAAAAACATTGACATCTTTTTAGTCAGCATTGCGCATTGCTATGAGGCACAGAGAAGTCATTTATATTAAAAATGTAAAATAAATCTGTAAAAAAAAATGTAATTGTTTTGACTAAATTATTTCCATTAAATCACTAGTCATAACCAGGACATTTTCCTTAAATGTTTTAAATGGTAGTGGTTAGGCATGGGACGATAACCGTTATACCGCGATATACGATATATCGCGGTTTGGAAAAGTCAAGGTTTTAAAACTGCCCAAATTTTCTGCTATACCGTTCCTTTGATATATGTAATTTTTTTTTTTTACTTTTGTTTTAAGTTTTTTAGGACAACAGTTTCTCCAGCAGAAAAGATATCCAAAGATGCCATTTTAAATTGTAAAGAAATCTGTGTTTTTAAAGCTAATGAAGACAGCAGAAGTCAATGATTAATTTGAATTATGTAGCCTGACATGTTTACTGTTCCAAAATATTTTAAATGTTTCACAAAATAAAATATATTGTGTTCAAAGGGGAAAAAAGTTTTTTTGTTTTTTACCCAAACATTTAAAAAGAATATATTTTAAAGCAGAAATCACAATACCGTAAAACCGTGAAACTGGGATATTTTTATCCACGGTTATCATACCAACAGAATCTTATACCGGCCCATGCCTAGTAGTGGTTTTAAAGTTTTTTTGTTGTTATTATTTTATGTAACATGAAAATGTATTTCTCAATGAAAGAGCAAATCCTGATTCAACCTATATGCAAAATTATCAAATCCTATCATTTGACTTGACCCTATTATTATATCAGCAAAGTGCATTATGTTGTGCACAGGAGCTGTATTGGAAATCGACTGGTGTGTGTTACCTGTGTCTATAATGATAGGCCATGTTTTTATGTTGACTGTAGCTGCTGCTTCTTTCGATCTGAGAATCTTTGTTAAAACCTGAGTAGTGAGAATGCAAGCAGCCTTGCTGACCTGCGGAAGCCCAAAGAGAGATGCAAAAAAAGGTAAACAGTTTGGCTGCTAAACAAAGCAGTCAAAGGACAACATCAAAATGATGGCGTTTAAGAGATGCAAAATCAGCAGACTTACATCGATGATCATGCGGACAGTGGGCAGAGTGGCAGAGAGGTTCTGTGGGTGTGGAGGCCTCACGGTGACAGGAATACAACCAGCGTACAAACAGCCATAAAATGCTGCGATCAGATCAATACCTGCACACACAGAGAATTCATTTACAATGCACCACTGACTGCTTTTATTTATATTTTTATTTTGCATAGTATATTTGAATTTATTTTTTATTTTATATGTCTCAGTTTAAGTATTTTTAGCACTTTGATCTATTTGTTTTAATTCTTTAAAAGGCAACATTTTAAGTGTTTAAGTTTGTTTGTCATCTAAAATTCTTAATTTAATTTATTTCATCCTATAATTTCAATTACTGAAAACAGTTTTTTTTTAAATACCAGCTGCTTTGTATGACTTTTAAGTAAACATTTAATTAAAATATTTTCAAATATTATATGTGCTGTTTAACAAAGAAAAAAAATTTCCAACACATTTTTAAACATAATAGTTTTAATAACTAATTTCTAATAACTAATATATTTTGTCTTTGGCATGATGACAGTACATCATATTTTACTAGTTCATTTGCAAGATATTATTATTCAACTTAAAGTGCAAATAATAAAGGCTTAACTAGGTTAATTAGGTTAACGATGCATGTTAGGGTAATTAGGAAAGTCATTGGACAACAGTGGTTTGTTCTGTAGCCAATCAGAACATATATTTCTTAAGGGTGCTAATAATATTGTTTTAGTTTTTAGTTTTAATAGTTTTTTTATTCCACCCAAACTAAAAGAAATAAAACTTTCTCCAGAAGAAAAATATAATAGGAAATAATGTGAAATAATTCCTTGCTTTATTAAACATTACATGACAAATATTTGAAAAAATAAATAAATAAAATGTAACAGGAGCTAACATTTTTGTCTTCAACTGTATATGAAAATATTTATATGAATTTTTATTTCTATGAATATTTATTTTTATATGAAATTTATATGAAATAAAAATACATAAAAATATAAAAGTATGTAAAATGTTGTCTTTAACTCTATATGCACACACTCTCCACATATAAACTAAGAAAGAGTGCTTTCTCTGTTTATAGTCCTTCATTATAAGCTTTGTCAAAGGAGTTTTATTTACCTGGAGGATACAAAAGCACCACATTCTCTCCGATGTTAATGCCACTTCTTTCCATGAGAGCAGCAGCGATTTTCTCGGCTCTTTTATGAAGCTGCACACATGTAGCTGTACACACCGCCACTCCCTGCAGAGAAAAACAGCACATTATAGGCCAGCATTACAGGTTTAGTCTTTTTGCTACTTCTTTTGGCGTGTTTCGATATTTTTACCTTTGCATTCAAAAGCACATAAAGTGTATGGTCAGGATCTGTTTGAGCTCTCCACTGTAAAGCCTCAGTAAGGAACTGATGCTAAAAAAGAAAACACAGACAGGTCATTATGTGAACTGCCCAACATATACCATCAAAAAATAAAAGAAAACACAATTGTGTGAAGAGACTGTGGCATAATGTTCAGCGCTCACCATCATAGTAGGCCACATGCAGAGCTGCATCCGCACGAAAGCATTAAAATACCACACAATGCATTTCAAATAAAAGAAATAGTTTGCATCATTTATTTACGTCCTGCTGTACAGGTACACAATGCAACACAAAGTCTGTGTTTACCTTCCTGACCAGGTCTTGGTCCTCAATGAGTCCCAGATCTCTGCCTGCAGCCTGTGCTATTCTTTTCCCAGCAACCAAATTACCCACCATGATGGAGGCAGGGCCGACTCCCACTATAAAGCACACAAAACATCACATTAGCGTTAGATTTTCACCTTCTGATTTTAGGGTTACATCACCTCCACGATCCTCATTTAAGCCAAGCATACACACTAGGGTTGAATCATTTTAGAAAATTATCTAATTGCAAATTTAGCGAACAATATTGCATTTGCGATTAAATATGCAATTTTTAAAAAGCTTTTCTGCATTATTCAACAAAGACAAATAATAAATCATTAAATAGTATGACCAACACAACAATAGCGTGTTGTGTAATTAATAACTACATTCCTAAAATAACTATTTCACACTTGGCCACACAAAATAAAAACTAATAAAATAAAATAAATACAAAAATTACAATTGCTTAAATAAAGTTCCAGTTTTAGGCTATCAGTTACATTTTTTAACAGTTTAATATTCAACTAAATAATTTTAAACAAACTGCTTCACCCTCACAAAGTGACAATAAAACATTGACACTGTTTTTTTTAGTCTTTTGCATGCTCAGGTTTGGTATTTCAAATAGAGACTTGTGCACGGTCCATGCACACCTACAGTTGAGAACGCTGGTTATCTGAACATCTTTTTCAGAATTCCCCAAGCGCACTGTGAACCATGTGACAAGAAATAACCAATCAGCTTCACACTTTGTATGCATTACACACATTTTAGTTATAACGGTAGACTGATTAGCTCAGACAAACGCAGAGCTCACTGCGCCGCTTAATTGTTTTCTCTACAAATAAAACTTGTATCAGAGCTACAGCAAGGGTTTGTCAGTGATGGTTCCTCAGAGAATGCAGCTGATGGTTGCTTAGCGATGCCACAGGAGCATTGAAATTGGTAGAGGAAGTGACATACTTCATGTTTTCCATTGGTTTTAGATGCAATATGTAAACGGCTCTAATGCTAATGTCGAATATGATTAACAAAAGACATCACTACATCAGTAATAATGCATTTCAGCCATAATTGTGTGTGTAAAATCTGAAGTATTTGGTGGGTTCAGTAGAGAGACTAACACTAACACCGCTGGTAGAGGGAGCTGTTAACTCAATGTATCCAAAAGCAAAAGTGCAAGTGAAAAGCAAAAAGCAATTTAATTACCTGGCATATTCATGAAAGGTGCATTACAGGACTATACAATATAACTACATTATTCATAAAGGACATCCGAACAATGAAAATATGTATCTGTAACCTGTAACTTTACTCTTGCATGTCACACAACCACAGTGTAATCGCAGATTTGTGGTTTAAAAATAAAAACACACCTGGTTGTTTCTGGCGTGGTTTGGGCATGTTGGTGACGCAGGTGTGTGGGCACATGAGGATGTTGCAGGGGTGTAGCGCCCCCTCCAGGAACAGCTGTTTGGTGTCTGAGATGTGAATGCCACCCAGGGGAGTTTTGGGCAGAGTGTTTGCAGGAACCAGTGCTAGACAGTACAGACCCACCTGATGAATACTGTCAATTGCCTGAGAAACAATAGACAAACCAACAAAATATTAATCACACACAAAGATTAATACATTTTTTTTGTGTTAAAGTCCGCATGAACTGGAAGCTGCAACATTTTTTTTTTTTTTTTTTCGATTGTGACAGAATATTAAATGAGAAAACAGTGGGCGTGGCTTTTTTTTTCTACTGCGAGCTGATTGGATGTAGTAAAGTAGGCATTTCATTCAGAAAGATCGTGAAAGGGGTTTCGGGAGAGTTGTGACAACCTAACAGACACCTCCTTCTCACCATGTCATAGCGCTGTCAAAACTGACAGTTGGAGGGGCGTGGTTAAGTATGTTAACCACACCCAATACCTCAAACAGACGTAACCTGAGAATTTACAGAAAACAAACAGGAAGTGCATCTTCTGATTTTAATTTTAGATTTTTTTTTCTTAATGACATTCACAGATAAATTGTTCACCACCCAACTAGTAACATGAGCTAACAAAATCGATATGGTTAGTTTTGATTTCATGTGTACTTTAAACTGAAGAATGAAAAGAAAGCTGTTTATGTTTATGTGCATTTAATGTAAACAGACTTTGTCACTATTTGGACTTCCTTGGCACAAATAACCACTGCCTTTATTTAACCATGGAAAATCCCTGAATGCTTTAACATAAACAAGAATGACCAGATAGTAATACAAATTTGGTCAAATGCAAAGACTTTGATCAAAATTCAATGAAATGCATTAACCTATCGACCTGTGATATTTTAGTATCAGTTATATTATATGTTAAAGTATTTATCAGTCAAACATTTTGAATTATATATTTATATACTTGAATATTTTAAGCTTTATATTTTAATTTTATTTATTTATATTTAGTTATAAATTTTGATTACAGTTTATTTTCAGTTCTTTATTTATATTTCAATTAAATTTTATTTCAACTTAATGGAGCTGATGTTTAGCCAACAGTAACAACACTGATCAAGACATCATTTAATTAGTTTAAAATGAAATCATAAATGCTAAACTGATTATTGGCAGCATGTGAACAGCTTGTAGCAAAAAGTAAAAAACAAGACCTTCCCAAACGTCCCTTGAGCAAACAGAGACATTGAATCTCATTTAGTCTCTTGTACCTGCAAAACCCGACTCATCCACTGGAAACTGTCTTCTTCACTGGCATCAGGCCTCTGCTCTGCTACGATTACTATCCTCTCATCAAAGAACACAGTCACCGAGAACACAGCAATCCTACAAAACACACACACTTCAGATTAAAGACTGCTCTCATTCAAATAAATAAGACTACATTGTTCTCTCTGTATCCACAGGGGACCCTCACCTGCCTCTGTACACAGTTTTGACTGGTTCCACCGCTAGCGCTGTCGCTACTAGATCATCAGCATTGTGACGACGACCACTGACCATCAGCAGGCCCTCATTCTTACCCACCACAAAAATCAGACTACCCTATATAAGAACAAGAGAGGATAAAATCTGTTTTTAACATATGAAAAACGGCACTGACTCGCCCGTTTTATTTTTTGAAACTCTTACCGGTCCAACAAATCCCAATAATCCTGACCGTACAAATGGGATTTCTCCAATAGGAGCACCACTAGCGTTGACGGGGATCACCTGCAGGATTTGAAACAAAGGCAAGATTCAGAAGCATATCAATGCTACAAGATTACTCTGTAAAATGTGTTGAGGATAAGCAATTAGGCAATAAAGTATTGTGATGTATAGCAATTTGAAGAGCAGGAACATTGACCAGATGACTAAAATGAGTGGATGACATTGTTAAGAGTGCAAAACTAAAAAGTTGTAGATAAAATCTTTACTAAAATTGTACTTTCAAATTTTTTTGAAGGTGAAACACCCTTTTTTATTATTTGATTAACAGAAATTAGGATTATTACACCAAATTTTGGTTTCTTAATTATTAAGTTCTATAAAAAAAATGTAATTCTGTTGTATAAAAAAATTAATAATAAATGTTTGAAAACAGAGAACCTTTTAGATATTTTATGCAAAAAAACGTTTTACTCAAATACATAACTATTAATCATAAATCCTTTATATATACTAAATTTAACTGGTTAAAAAGTACTAAATTACTATTAAAATAGAACTATATACTACCTTTACAAAATTGATAAAAAATTGTCATATATATGAAAAAAAGTCACAGTTAATAGCAATATTTTGTACTAAATTGGTTAAAAATTGCCATTTATGTTGGCCTAAATACTATTAACTGTGATTTTTTAAAGATTATTATTAAATACAATTTAAAATAAAACAAAGTACTCGTTTTACTACAACTTTAAATTAACAATGATATTTAGATTTGAATGTCTTAAATAACAGCTTACCTCAAAGGTGTTTTTAGTAACTCCAGACAGGCCATAATACATGTTTCCACCAGCGCGAGAGTTTACCACGATCTCTCCAATCTCATCCGTCTTGCACAGCATAGGCGGCCCATCCGGTTTCACAATGCACATCAATGCTAAAACACACATAAACTGATGTCATACATTTACATACGACAAACTCGCCTGACATGGAAGACAACAACAATGAAGATATACATTATATTTACATTTATGGATTTGGAAGATGTTTTTATCCAAATATTCTGAGCTACAGAAAACTTGTGTACCCTCTATCTGAATATGCATACTATTAAAATGTATGATTACTATAGAACTACAATATTAGCATTTAAAAGTCCACACCACAATTGAAGCATTAAACAGCACAGAATGAAATATAAAAACATGGATAGCAGAACGGATATCAGAATTCACAATGTTTTAGCTTGAGCATTTAAAATGTTAAGTGACATAACAGTAGCGTGTGACAAACAGATGGTTATTGTGCATTTGGGTGGACACTAGTTGTCTTTACAGTAATCTTTATAGTTATTCTTGGTGTGAACAGGTCAAACCCACACCTCCAGGCATGACATGTCCCACATCCTGGACGGTGAGAGCCGAGTTCTTGTCTTCAGTGTTGACTCTGATGACCCCGTGACTCAGGCCAGTCATGGACAGGACAGCTCTCGCTGGAAGAGGAGCACCAGAAACCCCAGGCCTGGAGAAACATCTCAAAGTTAGGAAAGACATACTAATATTATATTAATAATACCGCCAACCTTATTTCACCAAGTAGGACATGTTCCTGCATTAATATCGATGTTGATCCTGAAACAACATTCCAATCAGCCAATCAGAATTAAGGGATACGTTTACCGTTTATGTTGAGTTTAGGCTTACGGTTAGGTGTATGCACTTCTGCATGATTGTTATCCAACTATTATTCCCCTCTGATTTTGGGAATAATTTACAGTTATGGTTGGGTTTAGGGGTAGGGAATAGGTATGGATTACATTTTCGAACAAAAATGATGTTCCAGGATCAACATAGATGTTAATCCAGGATCGCATCGTACTTGGCAAAATCATGATGTGCATAATATAGCACTAAACTGGCAAAGGTCCTTCTATACATAAAACCACCAGCAGGTAAAATTTACCATTGTGGTACTATTACTATTGTTTTGATATGGATAAAAATATTGTATGGTGCAACTGTTTACACAACGTAATGGCTAGAGTCAGACACAGGACACAACACTCACCCATGATATTAACCTATTATTAGACTCACCAGCACTCGTGGCATTTAGTACCTCTTATGTTTGGCACCCATAAACTGCCTTCTTTTATCCATTGTGACTAAAACTGAAATCTATTGCCATATATAAATGTATATACAAAATTATAGTTAATGTATTTGACAATATACAGTTGAAGTCAGAATTATTAGCCCCCCTGTATATTTTTTCCCCAATTTCTGTTTACGGGAAAGAAGATTTTTCCAACACATTTCTAAACATAATAGTTTTAATAACTCATTTCTAATAATGAATCTTTACCATGACGACAGCACATAATATTTACTAGATATTTTTCAAGACACTAGTATTCAGCTTAAAGTGACATTTAAAGGCTTAACTAGGTTAATTAGGCAAATCAATGTATAATGATGGTTTGTTCTGTAGACAATTTTTTAAAATATTACTTAAGGGGGCTAATAATATTAACCTTAAAATGGTTTTTTTTTTATTAAAAACTGTTTTTATTCTAGATTAAAAAAAACAAGTAAGACTTTCTCCAGAAGAAAAAATATCATAGAAAATACAGTGAAAAATTCCTTGCCCTGTTAAAAATCATTTGGGAAATATTTGAAAAATAAAATAAACAAAAATAACAGGAGGGCTAATAATTTTGATGTCTACTGTATGTCATTTGCATATATTGCCATATAACAGATTTCTATATGGAAGTGGGTAATGCGTACTGACTAGTAGCATTTGACAACAATTCATGAGTAGCGTGAAAATAGCAGAGCAAAAATAGAAGCATTATGAATGTGTTGGTGCTTATAGGTATAAACACCCTATTTTTTATTTTTAAGGTTTTACCTACATTTGGTAGCTGTAAATAACTAAAAACACAATTTTAGTAAATGCCAGTGACCGGGAGATTTAGACATTTTATTGAAAATCTGTTATGCATATTTTAAAAAAAAGCTTTGTGTATATTTGACTCCATGGTAGTTTCAGTGTTAAAAATGCAGTTTTCCTAAAAATGCTATACCTGCGTATGGCGACGGTCATGGCCTCAGGTGACGTAGCACACGGGCAGATGGCCTCTGGCTTCAAACCGTGAGCCTGGAATACGTTCAAAAACGCATCACATGACGAAACCGACCCTAAATTTGAAAGAGAAGACGATAAAAAGAGATTAAAAAGAGTGACGACCTTGAATATGAACATTAAATAGCCACATCATTACAGGAGGCCTGTTAGCATAACTCACAAGGATTGGCACCATCAGCAACAATTAGCATACGCAGAGAGGCTAGACTGGTGTCTCTCTGATCTCTGTGCGCCATCATTGCCCAATGCAGGTCACGGCACTTCACCAGGGCCACCCGTGCTGTAAGACCACAGACGTTTTTGAAATCAAAGCAAATGGGTCTAGAGGACTGATAGTCATTTAGTTTTGTCTGTCTGAACCTTTATGTATATGAACCCGCTGAACCCAGGACAGTGGACAGGCCTTCATTACTGCATATGGAACGCTGATGGTGTGGATTCGGTTCATCACACTCTGAAACACACATACACAGCTGTTTTTAGGTGAACAGGTACACACACACATTATCACTAGTGCTGGGAAAAGAGTAATCGCATTCAAAATAAAAGTTTGTTTTGACCTAATTTATTTTTGTGTATTATATATATTTATTATGTATATGTGATACACACACATACATAAAAACAAAACTATACAACACATTTTGTTATAATTTGTTATAATTTGTACCATATATATATATATATATATTGTATCTAAATATAAATAAACATTCACATCTCACATAAACTATCACATTATGTAATATAATTTAACATAATATAATATATAATTCTGCATGTAATTCTTTGATTTTCACAATTAAATTAAAGTGATTAAATAAAATAATTGTTCATGTTCAATATCGTTTTACAATAAGGGGCATAATCTTTTTTTCACATTACAGTAAATTTATTTAGGGGATTTTAATTCTTGTTTTTAATAATAATAATAATAATAATAATAATAATGATAATAATAATAAGAATAAAAATAAGATAAGAAATGAATATATTGATAATATAATCAATGTATAAATAAATAAATAAATACTGATTTCTTTTTTTTTTTTTTTGCATATTTGTCACACTTTAATGTATCAGATCATCAAATAAATAATACACATATTATTCAACATATTTACAGACACTTTTCTGGCCAACATATTTCTTCATGATAATCATCCTACTATAATTTGAGGATTTCACCAGTTACAGTCATATCTTTAAAACTACTCTAAGGTAAAGTAGTCAGTCCAGCAAACTCAAAATCTGTACTAACATTGATGACATGTACACATTTATTTCCTCTCACCGTGAGAACTCCATGCCACAATCCCATGTCCTTCTTAAAGTCCAAAACATTCACCAGTGTCTCACCTGCGTGCAGAACAATTTCATTAACTCTCCAAGCAAGCAGTGCATGAAGCAGCATGACTACCTGCAACAGCATCACTCACCCTCACAGTAGTTACAGGCCTGACTGAGTGCCTGGCAATGTGTTAGCATGGCCACTTTGGAAACCGCAACACCCATCACCGTGCCCTCCTTACTGGCCTTATACTGCATGAGAGAACCACAGGAGTATGTTTACATGCCTTGAAGACACATAAACACATCATGAAACGGGCTCTTACCTCAATATATGCTGTGTCTGTGTTGGCTGTTGGGATGTGAGGCTGCCAGTTATTCGAAGGCTTTGTGAGGTATTTGGAGTCGGTCACCACCCATTTTAATCTGGGCCAACCTATGAGAAACACAATTAGTATTAAATCTGCAAGCAGCACAGAAAGAGCCCTCGTGCCTGCAGGACTTGAGATAACAACAAACAGAGGGAAATATATGCTAAATTGGGTAAATAGAGAAATATGCCAGCGAGTCATATGTGCCACACTTCCTTCTGCCAGCAGGTGGTGCTATGACTGTAACTGAGTATTGATATGTAGATTTTTTTATTTTATTTAAGGAACAGCATATAACATTTTACAATAAAAAATATACATGCCAGGGGGTAAGTATAATCAAAATACAAATATGCAAAATGTACATATGTAATAATTAAATAAATACATTATAGAGTTCACAAATTTTTTACGTGCATAGGGCTTTCTTGTTTAGAGCATATTTCAGTCACCAATACTCTAAAATTAGGTTTCTTATTAGTAAATTTATATTTATGAATATAAAATTTAGTTAACAATATAAGTAGATAAATCCTCTTGATTAGGATAGACAGTAAAGCCAAAAAGTGAATTTTCTCATAACAAAGAAAGAAGTTTTGAACAATGAAAATTGTTATTAATAAATTTTTGTGCCTCACCCCATAAGTTGACTGAGTACGTACAATTTGATTATTGATATGTAGATGTCTGCAGATCAGGAACTTTTATAAACATGTAAAGTTTGTAGCTAATTGGACATTGTATGTTTACGTTATTGTAAAACTTGACATTTTCTCTCACCAGTAGGTGACACTATGATTCTGACTGAATATCCAGATGTCTTCAGGATTCTTATCAAAGTGAAGTTTGGAACAGATTGGACAGTGTTTGTGTTAGCATACAGCATATTTCCTGGTGCCAGCAGGTGGTGCTATTACTGTAAATGAATATTGGCATATACTGTACATGTGTTCAGGCCAAGATCAAATGTGTTCATTTTGGGGCAGATCAGCCATTGCATGACTGTATTACAACAAATTCCTCTTTCATGGTGGACCACTTGAAATTTGTCACACCGTCACAGACATTCGCTTTGTCTTCACAATTTAATATAGCAAATTATATATATTGGGTTTACTCCCATCATATTTCCAGAATTACATTTGTAAAAAACCTGTCCTTAGCTATGGCCTTCGATCACAGGATATTCATTTACTGTCTGTTCCTAAATTGCGGACTGAGATGGGATAAAGGGCTTTTAAATACGCAGCACCTTTTGCATGGAATAATCTACAAATCTATAATCAAACAAAGTTGCAGTTTAAAGAATTGATTTCACTAAATGCTTTTAAAAAGAGTATAAATTATTTAGAAATTGAAACAGGCTTGTAGATGTTTTGAATAGTTTCTTTGTCAATGTGTGATTCTTGTTAACTGTAAAAATATTTTGTTTGTTGTCTGTTAGACCCATGTGACAGACTTAATGTGTCTTTCCTGGTAAAATAAAGGTTATAATAATAATAATAAAAAGTTGAAGTCAAAATTATTAGCCCTCCTCTGAATATATATATATTTTTCAAATATTTCCCAAATTATGTTTAACCGAGCAAGACATTTTTCACAGTATTTCCGATAATATTTTTTCTTCTGGAGAAAGTCTTATTTGTTTTATTTCGGCTAAAATAAAAGCAGTTTTAAATTTTTTAAAAACCATTTTAAGGTCAATATTATTAGCCCCCTTAAGCAATATTTTTTCCAATTGTCTACAGAACAAACTGTTGTAATGATTTGCCTAATTACCCTTACCCTACCCTAGTTAACCTAATTAACCTAGTTAAGCCTTTAAATTGCACTTTAAGCTGAATACTAGTATCTTGAAAAATATCTAGTAAAATATTATGTACTGTCATCATGGCAAAAATAAAAGAAATAAGTTTTAAGATATTAGTTATTAAAATGATTATGTTTAGAAATGTGTTGAAAAAATCTTCTTTCAGTTAAACAGAAATTGGGGGAAAAAATATACAGGGAGGCTAATAATTTAAGAGGGCTAATAATTCTGTATATCACTGACTAAACTTGGTATTCATTCTGATTTAATCTTTTAGGATGGGTTTGGTTTTCAATTTTGGTCCAAGAGACATTTTGGCAGCCATTGCTATGATCATTGTGTCTATCAAATTTACATAAAACATAAAACCCTTAACCCAACAAAAAACATTCCCAACACTGACTGGCTATTGAAAGGTAATGAATCAGTACTTCGAAGTCTCTGACCTTTAAACTGCAGTATTTCTCCAGTGGGGGTTTTTGGTAAACCCTTCAAGCAGATTTCACTGGTCAAAGCCAGACCCACACCACAGCTGCCCAACAAAAAGCCAACCTGGCTGCTCCCAGCATCCTGTAAAAACACACAGAAATTGTTTCATCGCAATGACAAGTTCAAACACTTTATTGGACTTTGAAAGTTACATTTGTTGAATGTGTGGTACCTTTCGGGACAGTGGAACCTCGATGGGAACAGGAATGACTTCAGCCAATAAACAACCATAAAATGCAACCCAAAACATACCAGGGTCACTGTTAGGATACACCAGCGCCACCTGGATCAAACACAAAACCACGTTTGCAAATGATTAAAGGAAAATGCCAGGACAAACACATTGCTTTTATCAATATATACTAACAGCAATGTGAAGTAAATGAAATAAAGTGCTTTTATTAAGTAAAACTTTCATTTTACAGCATTTATTACTCTGTAACGTTAATGTTAGTTAATAAATGCTTATGTTCATGTTACTAAAATGTTCATAGAGAATAATATTAATAAAGAGTAATAAATGCTGTAAAAGTATTCTTAATCAATTCATGGGAAAAAATTTACTGTATTTGACTGTTGTTATGGCGACCCCAGATTAATAAAGGGACTAAGCCGAAAAGAAAATGAATGAATGAATGACTGTTGTTAACAAATAAAACCTGAAATGAAAATCACAAAATCTAATGAAAAACTAATTAAATAAATGGATAAATTGGCAACTAAAAGGAGTGAAAAAAATAATAAAGTTAAAAAAAACTGCTAAAACTAAACTACAATAAAAATAAAACTATATAAAAATAACATTTAAAAATGTAAAAAACACAGAGCATAAATTTAAAAACCCAAAATAAAATGAAGACTAAAAACATAGAAATAAAAGCTAAGTTAAAATATTAATGACTTCTTCAATTAGGGCTGCACAATATATTGTTTCAGCATCGATATCGCAATGTGATCATCACATTGCGAGTATACACACTGATTATCATTTCGCAAGTGTTTTTTGATTACTTTACACATGCATACATTTTGACTCCTCAGAAAACAATCAATTGCTGTTTATTTAATTAGTTTCTTTTTCTTTATTGAATTTATCTATGCTTGCAAATTGTTTCTTATATTTTATGCATATGCATTCCTCTACATAGTCATCCAAATCAATCTAAAATGATAAATTATAAAAATATTGCAATGTTAGATTTTTCCAACGTCTTTAATAAACTTTAATAGCACATACATAACACTAAAATAACACTGGTTTAAGTACTAAACTGACCAATTATACACAAGCAAAACATTTTCATGAAATAATCTAAACCTGAGTTATAGTTTATAGTATTGATATATATATAAAAAGAGAGAGATATAGTATTGTTTTTTGGTTTATTTTTACCCGGTCTCCTGGTTTGAGGATCTGCTCATTTTTGGTGCCGAGTTTGTTGAGGAGCGTGTAGGCCAGCTTTACACTGCGACTCCACAGTTTTCCTGTCAATCACACACAATCACTCAGCTGTAAAACCATCGCCGGCATCTGCATTCAATCAGCATAAGTGTTTTGCTCCGTCTTACCAAACGTGAGTGTATAGAGTGGTTTTCCTGTAATGTCCAGAGCGGTGAGAGCAGGACTCTTGCCCTGTGTGGCTCCCCACCGCGCTAATGCTGCCTGGAGGGCAGGAGGCCAGTTACTGACCACACCCAGCGGCTCACCCTTCACTGGGATGATCTGACGGCCTTCAGGCCTTGGGGTGTTTGGATCTGCCCGAGGAACTGAGGTGGACAAACACACGGGTCAGCGCTATTGCAGCCAGAAATCTTCAAGATTTATTATTAATATTTTTATTTAATTAAATCCCAGCTGAACTGCTGGAGGTAATAAGTTACATAATAAAAATACTTATAATAATAAAATTGTATAATAATATTGTTATTATTGATTTAAATGATTAAAATTAAATCCATAACTATAACTCTTTTGAAAAAAGTTCTTAATGTAAAAATTCATAATAATATAACTACTAATACTATTCCTACTATGACTACTAAAATTAATTATTAGTATTTTATCAAATGATACAGATTATATGCATAAATTTCACAATAATACATTTGAATTGTAAAATTCATAAAAATACAAACAAATGCATATAATAATAAAATTGTAAATAATATTGTTATTATTGAATTAAATGATTAAAATTAAATCCATAACTATTATTCTTTTGAAAAATATAAAAGTTCTTAATGTAAAAATCATAATAATATAACTACTAATACAACTACTATTACTACTAAAATTAACTATTAATATTTTATCAAATTATGCAGATTATATGCATAAACATCACAATAATACATTTAAACTATAAAATGTATAAAAATAAATAAATAAACGCATATAATAACAATAATCATCATCACCATAATAATACTATTAATAATAATTTTATTATTATTATTATTATTATTATTGTTGTTGTTGTTGTTGTTAACTCTTTATAAAAGTATAATTATTATTTTTAAAAACACCCAAAATTAATATTTATGGTTTGCTTTTAACTGTTAAAATGCAAAGCTTTTATTTTGGAAGAATACTGCAGGGGAACTTCTCTTTTGAAATACTGGTCTTTTGCGAATTTTTTAACCGTTTTCATTATAAACATTTCAAATGCACATTCTCTGTTCTCTGGGCATTGCTAGAATTAAGAAAAAAAGATGCATGTGTCACTCAATGATTGTGAGTTTTAGGCACTGACCGCAATTCTTAGCATTCTTTCAGTGCTGATGGACATACCTTCCACAATCTCCTCTTGGTCATCCATGAAGAACTCGCTGAGCGGCGGCCGTTTGGGTCGTTTGAGTGTGTTTAGCAGTTGCTGGATCTTGGTGGACACGCGACTGGACACTGGAACACCTACACCAGCATCGGGGTCAGGCAGGGTGGGATGAGACAGACGAACAAACACACACTCACACACACACACACTCTTTCAACTGACCTGGGAGTTCATAAATCATGACTAGAGCCGATGTATGAATGTATATAAATGTATCACACTCTCCTACAGTGGTATTTATCAGTCCTGGTCCAAAGATGGAGATAAAATGAAACAAAATACACAACATATCAAAAGTTTGAGGTCAGTAAGATTTCTCTTAAAGCAAGGATTTATGAAATTGTGATGGTAAAGACTTTTACCAACCCAGGCTCATTCTGATTACGTACCGCTATATACATTTCTAGAGATCGCCAAATACGTCCCAGGAGCTACGTTTTTTGCGGTTTTTGTTTTCGCGAATCCACGAAGTGCCATTCACGCCTGCTCTTCTCGCGTAAATCCACCAGAGGCCGCTGTCAACTGACTGACCCACCCTCCTCCTTCCCTAAACCCAACCGATAGTGTAAGAGCGAAAAGGAACGGCATCATAACACCCCGTAGAGTTTGTTTTAAAGACGAAATGCAGTCATACGTTCCTCTGGCTACATAATTCGCAATCTCCAGAAATGTATATAGGGCTACGTTTTCAGAATGAGCCTATGCTGACTTTTACAGCAATACAAACATCTATTGTTAATGAAATATGCTGTTATTGAAATTTTTATTCATCAAAGATTATAAAAAAATCGGTATGTAATTATATTGTTTTGGAAAGTGTGATTTATTTTATTTGTTTTCAGCAGTTTTCAGAACTGATAATAATAGTAAATGTTCCTTGAGCACCAATTCAGCATATTTAAATGATTTCTGAAGGATCACATGATTGCTGAAAATTCAGAGGAATAATTTAGATTTTAAAATATATTTAAAAAAGCAATAATTTTTTTTTTTTTATTATTAAATAATCTTTCAGACTCCAAACATTCAACCGGTGTGTATTTTTATGCTTTACACAAATTATTTATGTATTTTTTATAATTATAATACTTTAAAAAGATATATTTCAAAAGTAATTTTCATTGTACATGTTGCTTTTGCATCTTTATTTTTGAGAGTGAACAACTATAAATTACGGAAAAATCTGAATTCTTAATTTAAATATCATACTGGTTTACACATAAAGCAGCCTTGATGTGTTATAAAGTATCAGGCCTGAGTAAATACCACATGTAAGCAGAGATGAAGGGATGAGTGATTTACTATTAGCTTATTTTCCTAAAAGAAGTGCAGGGTTTCGCTTTGGTCCACACACTCTCTTTGTAACAAACATGATATACAAGCACGAACACACAGGATTAAAGTCTACCTACGGGACAAAAGACCAATCATTACCTCTGCCTACTCTTCTCACTGACAGAGAAAAGCAACATGACACAAGTGGATAAAAGGTAGAAAAGAAAAAAGAAACGGGATGCGATTAATGAAGCAATCCAACACAGCATTCATTAAGACTTTTTACATGTTTCTACTGAGATGTTAACACAAAGTTCTGAAGCATGAAAGTTATGAAAAGGATTGACATACATTTTGAAAGTATGTATGTCTAATGCAGCACACTACAAACACACATTCTCTTTTTAACTCCTGTGCACACACACACACACACTCACACACACATACATTTGGTTGGTTTTGGTAGTTTATGAGGACTCTCCATAAGCGTAATGTAAACTATACTGTAAACACTAGGGCTGCATGATATTGGAAAAATCTGACATTGACATATTTAGTTTTTCTGCAATATGTATTGCGATATGAATATAATTTTACCAGATGGCTTGAATAGCTCTGTTTGGAAAGAAGTTGTTAATTTAAAATGATTGGGAATGATTCTGTAGGGTAGTGAACCATGCATTAAATATTATTTTAAAAAATACAACCATAGATAAATACAACAGAGCAGAGATAAAGGTCAAATAAACTGTGCTTTGTAGTTTTCTGGGGAGTCTAACAGTATTCAGGTACAAAACTTTAATATTCAAATGTAAAATAACACTGAATAGTCTTTATTGTTTAACTATTTTCAATAAAATGTATCTTTACTTAAGTACTTTCTTCTGCCTGAATGATTCACAGGCCTTAAAAACACATGCAAATGATAAACTTTCCCTCCATTATGGTTAAAATCTGCAGTGACACCACAAATCTCATGTGAAATCTCAACTGTGACTCCTGGTCCATAACAATATACTATAATCCCAACACAACATTGCACATGCTGCGATGTGACTATTGCTGATGAGCACATTGCGATATAGATGCTGAAAAGACATATTGTGTAGCCCTAGTGAAAACTGCTTATAATTTTTGCCCTACCCTAACCCTACCCCTTAAACCAGGGGTGTCCAAACTCGGTCCTGAAGGGCCGGTGTCCTGAATAGTTTAGATCCAACTTTCTTCAACACACCTCCCTGGAAGTTTCTAGTATACCCAGAAAGAGCTTGATTAGCTGGTTCAGCTGTGTTTAATTGGGGTTGGAACTAATATATGCAGGACACCGGCCCTCCAGGACCGAGTTTGGGCACCCCTGCCTTAAAGCAACCCTTGCAGAAATTTGTTTTGACAAATTTTCAATGTCAAAAGACCCCTTAAAGCAATAGTTCACCCAAAAAAATTCTAACTACCCCATAATTTACTCACCATCAAGACAGTAGGAGCAGTTTTAAATTTTATCCTGGCTCTTGCATGCTAAAAAATGATGTTGAGTAGTAACTTTTATTCTGAAGCTTTTCAAAAGCACATAAATCGATACCCAGGGTGTTAACGCATGTTTTATGAAGCAGATCGATGTGTTTTTGTAACCAATATAGATCTAGTTTTTAAATTATAAACTCAAATCACTGACTTCTGGAATGCTACCAATCTAGGTTACGTGCAACTGAAATATACGACATATGACATATGAAATAAGGCGCATTCGTAAATAGACGCATCTCATGGAAATACCATCCGGTATGAACGTCTTCACTTGTGCTTCCAGTTTTTTCATTACACATGTAAATAGTTACTCTGTTGTTTCCGCATCCTTCCTCATGGCTTCTAAACGTGACAATTATACAGCACGGCAGTGTCAGGATAAAATGTAAAACTACCTTGACTGTGTTCTACTTGACTGTGAAAGAAGAAAGTACATACATTGAGGATGGCACTATACACTGAGGATGGATTAAGGGTGAGTAAATTATGGAGTAGCTTTCATTTTTGGGTGAACTATTTCTTTAAGTATGATTTTTAAAGCTCCCATGAAATTAAAATAAAGTTTTTTAGATGTTAGTATCAGTATTGTTAATGTTTAGGATTTCTATAAGCTAGTGCGCACCAAAACAGTGACAAAATTCACGTTATGCGATATAAAACTGATTTAAACATGTAAAGCTTGTATTTTGTCACTTCCGCCTAAATGGATCAACAGTTTTATTCAGGTCACCTCATACTTTAGATTCTCATCAAATTGTGACCAATCAAATGCTCTCTAGTATCTGACATGCCCCGCCCCTTCGAGGCGCTTTTCATTTGATGCGCTTGAGCTCAAGCACTCTCACTGGCACAGCGATGATAAAAACAAAACACTATTGGCTGTTTTTTAAAAATGTCCCACCCTCTCTTCATATTTCAGTTGAGAATACATCAAACATCGACTAAACATGCACATTTCAAAGCACTTCACGGGACCTTTAAGCATTTTGAATTATGAGGACAAAAGGCATGTCCTCATAAACCACCTCAACTTTGTAATACCTCGGTCATACCAAGGTCATTATACCAATTTGTCTAAAACCATTGAACACACACACGCTCTCTCTCTCAGTACCGTCTGCTGTCTCCATCATGCTGGAGCGGCTCTGTCCTCGACTCATGCCTCGCACCACAGCATTGGCCGGCAGATCCACACGAGAGCCTCTGGCCTGAGCTTGTGATGGCACTTCAGGAGGCCCGACTCCTCCAACTGGATCTGCTCCAAAAGAACACATATTAATCACTCAAATCCCACCCTCAAATCTTTAAAGGGGTCACGAACTGTCAAATCAAAATTCCCTTGACGACATCATAATACCAGTAGGCATTTTACTTCAGAGTCTACAATCTGGCATGCCTATTCATACAGTGTGTTTGAATGATGAGGTCAAAACAGGACAGGAAATAGACTATTACTTACAAATTTAGTTTTTTTTATCTATAATTGATAAAATTGGAGCACAGTGAGAAATATATTTAAAAAAAAAAGGCAATTCATGACCACTTTAAAAAGACTTTACCCCAGCTTGTTCATCAAAAAAAAATTCTGTATAATGTCATCTAAACTGTATAACTGACTCATTCGAGATTTAAGAAGGCGCGGATGAAGCATCAAGTGCGAGTGATTTACATGTTAAGTCAATGCAAAGACGCGAATAAACATCCTGCGGCGCTATTGGCTCATAGCTACTCTCTCAATAAAATCCATGTTAGCAACAAAACTGAAGTCACCAGGCAGATAGAAGCCCTGGCCATGACGCGAAGATGAGTCTATTGTGAAGCAAATTACAATTCAAATGACAAATTACTATTCGTGTCTATTTAAGCGCGACTAGTGTGATTTATTCGCACAAGCTGTGTCTGGTGTGAACGCCCCATAAGTCTGAAAGATTTTTTTGTAAAACAGAAAATAATATGTTTATTCAGAAAAGATTCAGCACAACTCACAGAAAAGACAATATACATATAAAATGATATTCTTTAAAGTTTCATTTCTTTCCAAGATGATCAAATATTATATTTTTCAACAAAAATATTAAGCAGCACAGCTGAAATGTTTCTTTAACACCAGATCAGGATATTGCAATGATTTCAGAAGGATCATGTGGCACTCAAGACTGAAGTAATGGTTGATGAAAACAATATTCACAAATTTTTCAATAATATTTCACAATTTTACTGTCAAACACACTAATTATCCTTCCAAACTTTAAACATTCATAATTCATTCATTCATTCATTTTCTTTTCGGCTTAGTCCCTTTATTAATCTGGGGTCGCCACAGCGGGATGAACCGCCAACTTATCCAGCATATGTTTTACGCAGCGGATGCCCTTCCAGCCGCAACCCATCTCTGGGAAACATCCATACACACCCATTCACACACATACACTACGGACAATTTTAGTTTACCCAATTCACCTGTACCGCATGTCTTTGGACTTGTGGGGGAAACCGGAGCACCCGGAGGAAACCCACGCGAACACGGGGAGAACATGCAAACTCCACACAGAAATGCCAACTGACCCAGCCGAGGCTCGAACCAGCGACCTTCTTGCTGTGAGGCGAACGTGCTACCCACTGCGCCACCGCGTCGCCCCCACATTCATAATTAAACATATATTTAAATATTTTAATATAACGTCTCTCATATCTCTCTAAAGTCTCTTTCTCCACACATTATTAAGTAACATACTCTCAAATCTATTTTTCATGTTATTTCGTAGTGGAGTAACTGTCATGTACAGTAGATCATGTACAGTACACCACAACAAGCATCTTCAGGGTGATGCAATATTGTCAGGGTTAATTGTTTCTTTATGACTGTATGTTTTCTCTTACATAACTGTCTCTGGTTTCATTGAGTCTTGTCATCCTCATACATCATTGTTTTCATAATCTTTCATCAAAATAACCTTCCCTGCCTCTATGGGCCAGACAAACTAAATTAACCAATAATATCACAGCCTAGTGAATATTATCTTTCAAGCCTGATGCAAACCAACAGTTTTTGCAAGAGTGTGAATGCTGCTTAATGTTTACTTTAAATTTACAATCAGTTTCTGGAAGCTCTTCAATGCCAAACTCACAGTCTACTTACTATCTACCATGGATGTAATGGTACATGTATTTATTATACCAAAACAATTTGTTTTGGGACTTTCATTTTGGTATACATGAGTTCAAAACAAATACATTGAGGTTTTAACCACTGTGTGAGTAGAGATTCATCTAAAACTTCTAGTTTTATGCTTGTTCATTTTAGTCTCAAGGTCGGTGAAAGTCTGTTTTTTTTTTCCAGCTGATGTGTGGATGAAATTTGACTAGCGCACCTCATGCCCAATAAGGACAAGAGATTTTCTGCTTTGTTGCTTTTAATAAAAAAACTAAGTATTACATTTCAAATTCCATACATTTTATTATGAAATTCAAGCAATAAATGCCTGGATTTATTTGTGGTTAAACTGGATGAATTAATCCTGTATTAATTTGTGTACACAGTTTGTTAGTTAGCAAGAGAAATCAACATAAAGAGACGAGCATTCCTGTAATATTTTCATTATATTAGCCTACACATACAACATTATCCAATATTGTAACAGGGCTGTCTGTTTCATTTATAACATTTATAGAGATATCCTTTTTGAGACAGTAGCTTAATTGAAGACAGAGCCACAATTTGTCCAATAAACTAATATTTAATAAGTTAAGAGGAATTTCACGTATAGTTTCTTCCCTAAAATGGACTAAATTAAAACCCATCATACACCATACATGAAGTGCCACACCACAGCACGCCTTTTAGAATTATAAACATTGTTGACTATGAGGATACCCACGCCGGAATTGCCATTGGGCGTCTGTTTGCGTAACTTAGCAATGTATAGAAAACAATGTCAAAATGAGTATTGGTCTGCACTGAGCCATGTCTGGTGTCCGACCTTCATAAGACTTTACCAAGCTGTATTTTTTTTGTGTACATTTACATCCCTACTGTCTACAGTTATTGCCTACATCTGTTGACATATTACACACACTCAGGGTATATGTTATATGCAGGAAAGCACACTATAAATAAACAATCTGGGATCAAATGTGCATTAAGGTATGGATGATCAGTCCTGAACCACATAACAAGCTCAACTGCATTACTACAAAGCTTTAGTCATTTTTCTTCAGCTCGTATGGATGGACCAATCATTCATATGATTTAAACACAAAGGTGGGGCAGAGGATTAATGCTGGGGCATGTGAATATTCATAACTCACAACAAATCTTAGACACACAGGGCAAGGTGAAAGATTATTAACACTCAGTTTTACCTCTTCCTATTCTTCGCACTGACAGTCACAAATGATGAACAGAAAATAAACATACGGCAGAAAAAACATAAAAGATAAAGAATTAAGCAAAAGAAAGCACTTGCAAAAAAATGTCTGGTTAAGCAGCAATTAAAAATGAAAACTTAACACCAAATTTTACATATGAATAAACTTGTATTCACATTTTTACCATGATGCTGTGTATAAATTATAGGTGTAACTCACAGTTTAAGGAAGCCATCGTTTTTTGATGTGTTTACACTCTAAGAAATGTTAGGACTAACCCAACTGCTGGGTTATTTATTTATTTTTATTCATTCATTCATTTTCTTTTCAGCTTAGTCCCTTTATTAATCCGGGGTCGCCACAGCGGAATGAACCGCCAACTTATCCAGCATATGTTTTACGCAGCAGATGCCCTTTCAGCTGCAACTCATCACTGGGAAACATCCATACACACTCATCCACACTCATAAACTACGGACAATTTAGCCTACCCAATTCACCTGTACCGCATGTCTTTGGACTTGTGGGGGAAACCGGAGCACCCAGAGGAAACCCACGCGAACACGGGGAGAACATGCAAACTCCACACAGAAATGCCAACTGACCTAGCCGAGGCTCGAACCAGCGACCTTCTTGCTGTAAGGCGATTGTGCTACCCACTGCACCACCGTGATGCCCCTTCTTTTCTTTTTTTTCTTAAATTTTTTTTTTTTTTTTTTTTTTTTTTTTTTACATTTTTTTTTTTTTTTTATTAAATTAATAGGACCAAATTTAACTCAATGTTTGAGTAAGTCCATAATTTGCCCAATTTGGGTTTAAATAACCTAGCATTTCTTAGAGTCTACCAATGTTAGATGTCAATTTGACATAATTTTGACATCAAGGTAGTTTCATGCATTGTATGAATACAAAATCCAGAGTAAATTTGGAATTGAAGCTTTTAGATGAATAAAATTTTTCTTATATTACAATAATTTTTTTGTCGTTATTTTGAGGTAATTTGGGCATCAATGTGTGGATGTCAAATAGATGTCAATGTTTTGACATCAAATAGATCTGCATTTTTGACATGTTTTTTTGACATACTGTACAATGTGGTGCTATTATTCTCCACACAGTTAATCCATCCAATTTTTAAAGGCTACTTATTAGAATGAACAAATGACTATCAAAAATAAAACACAAAGTCAAATATACTTTTCACTCAGTTATCCCTATGCATATGGATTATTTTTAAGTTAACACAGTCTTATTTTTTACGCTGAAATGATTTCTTTTAGTATTATTGAATGGAACTTCCAAACTGAAAGTGCAACCCATAATCTGAAACCCAGCAGTCATGTGCAGAAAAATGGTATATGGTGATAAAGATGGTAAGGGTCAAGCATGTCTCACCAATGCGTGTCTGGGCGAAGGCCTCTGCCAGGGCGGAGGGTTGCGAGTGCGAGTGTGGCGGGTGGGCAGGAGCGGGTGGAGGCGGGAGCTGCTGGGACTGAGGCTGAGGGTTCTGGGTGGGCCGAGATTCGCCATGTGAGAGCGTGGAGGAGGCTGAGGAGGAGGTGGAGGAGCCGTGCAGAGAGCTGTTAATCCAGGTGTCTGAAGACTGCTGAGGGCCTGCACTTTTACTGGACACCGCCTCATCATCAGACGAAGAGGACGAGTCTGACAGAGAGCAAAACAATACAATTATTATTAGGGAAAAAGCTATTGAAGCATTGTCACAGTTTTCCTCCAAGCAATACTAAATGTGATTATCACAATATTAAAATGTTAACATTTGATTCCAGTTTAATATACTAATAATTATATATTGATTTATTTTAATTGTTTTACCGTTTAAGGCTTAGTTAGGCTTAAATGCATTTATTAGCATACAAATATAAAATATAAATACATATACACATTTATTAAATTGTTATATCTTTTTTAGGTTGTATACACACACACACACACACACACACACACACACATATATGCACACGCACAATATACACATATACACAACCTAAAAAAGATATAACAATTAAATTAATTAGTAAAATTATTATTTTTATTGATTTTAAATAATTTAATTATTCATTCATTCATTTTCTTTTCGGCTTAGTCCCTTTATTAATCTGGGGTCGCCACAGCGGAATGAACCGCCAACTTATCCAGCATATGTTCTACGCAGCGGATGCCCTTCCAGCTGCAACCCATCTCTGGGAAACATCCATACACACTCATTCACACGTACACTACGGACAATTTTAGCTTACCCAATTCACCTATACCACATGTCTTTGGACTTGTGGGGGAAACCGGAGCACCCGGAGGAAACCCACGCGAACACGGGGAGAACATGCAAACTCCACACAGAAACGCCAACTGACCCAGCCGAGGCTCGAACCAGCGACCTTCTTGCTGTGAGGCGAACGTGCTACCCACTGCGCCACCGCATCGCCCCATAATTTAATTAATTAATTAATAATAATATTTTTAATTATTATATGCGTTATTATATAATTTAATAAAAAATATTTCATATATAATATAGATTTAATAATAACATTATTTGTATTTTATAGTAAAATATCAATATGAAAAATTAACAATGAAAAAATAATTTAAAAAAAAAATAATAAAAATAAGATTACTATTAATCATAAGAGTGAGAACAAGTCTTTCTTATTATATGATGGTGGTGTGGTTGTCCAAGTTTATATTTATTTGTGTACTATATTACTAGTGTAAAGGTTTATTTGGTGCTTGTAGATATTACCTGGTGGGGTGCAGTTGTCAATTGGCGATTGCACATATGTGGAGCGACGTTTAGTTGGCATCGGCAGTGCCATCTTTTCCTCTTTATGCTTAGCCAGCGCTGCCTGAACTGCCTCAGTGTGGATATCTGACAAAAAAAAGGTACAAGAAAAAAAATAACAGGTAGTTTTATCCTACGACCTCTGCAGTTATTGAGATGTTAGCAGATGCTTCAGGGTTAAATGCTTTGCTTTAGAGTACAAGACTAATTGGAATCTCATTAACTTTCTGACTTCACCTCCATTAAAATCAGTACCATTTGCATCATAAGCAAAGCTTCTTAACCAGTAGCAGTCACCAGCCAGAGTTCTGTTAAAGGGATAGTATTTAACAGAACTCACTATTCTGTTATATTACATTGTTGTTATACATCCTGTTATATATATTATACTACACTATTCTATTATACTGTATTATACTATAATAGTACTCACTATTTAGACACCCTCAAGTGGTTACAAACCTTTATGAGTTTCTTTTTTATGTTAAACACAAAAAAAGATATTTTGAAGAATGTTGGAAACCAGTAACAATGGACTCTCAGTCAAATAAAAACTAACAAATTCAATAGAAGTCAATGGTTACCAGTTTTTACTTTTTTTTCTTCTATCTTCTTTTGTGTTCAAGACATGTTTTTTGACAAGTAAAGGGTGAGAAAATGATGACAGAATATTAAGTTTTGGGTGAAGTTTCCCTTTGATGTTTACATAATAAGGCCATGAAAAAAATGAGGCTGTGAAATGAACTGACTGAATCCACAGAACTGCTCTGACAACAGCAGGACAGTAAAATATATAATCACATCGGAGGCAAGCAACCGAACAAACAACCTACAACTAAATAAGTAAGCTGCCATCGTTGTCTCACCACAAAGCAGCAGAAATCCACAATGACACATTTCATTAAGACGACCATTTTATCCATGTACGACTGCCATGGCAGATGACTAAACAGTTCTTACAAGGATGTGGCCAGAGAACAGACAAATATTACCATCTGCAGACACTCTGTAATCCTTGCAGCCCATAAATCTCAAGCAAAAAGCAAATTAACCCAGTTTTAAAGGTGAAGTGTGCTATTTATTTCTGTACCGGTTTTAAATGCTAAAACCACCAGAAGTAAACAACATGAAGACTGACTTCTCAAAGTAACAAAAGGACTGCGAAACCTTATAAACATTGCAGTCTGTCTAATCAATCCTGCATATAAACTTCCAGCTTCTAGCATTCATTTGAGACTCCCTGTTTGTCCGATCAATGGAAGAACGAGGCCTGCATATTTTATAGAAATGCACCGAAACAGCAATTTCATTTTATTTGACAGAAATGAAACAAATAAACTTAATCCTTCAAAGATAAACACAATAAAAAAAAATTAAACAAATCTTATCTACATTTTGGTCCTTGATAAAGTGCAGATTGTAGGCTACACTGAAACTGCATTATACATACAACAACAGCAAAATGACAAAATGATACATTTGTAACCTTCTACAGTCACAAATAGCCATTAAACATATTGCCAAATTCATTAAAACACTAGTCTGTTTAAAGGGGACCTATTATATAGCTTTTCACAAGATGTAAAATAAGTCTCTGACATCCCTAGAGTGTGAATGTGAAGTTTCAGCTCATCATACCCCATAAAATAATGTTTTATAACTCTTTGAAACTGCAACTTTTAGGTTTTGATCCAAATTGTACTGTTTTGGTGACTGTCACTTTAAATTCAAATGAGATTGTGCTCTTTTCAGGAAAGGGCGGAGCTACAAATGTCTATGTCTCAGCATAAACAGCAGATTAAAAACTGGACTAACGTTATCTCTGTAAAAAGCTGAAAAAGTCAAAAGAAGTGGCTCAGAAGAAGGCAGTCTAAGGAGACTACAGTGTTCATTTATGCATCCTAAAACTCATCATTTATGATGCCTCTTAGTTACTAACATTTTCTTCAGCAGGTACGATGTGAAAATTCTAAAGGCAGACGGCTGCTTCTCACTCAGGGCTGTCTATGCTAATAAGGGAGAGATCGTCACTAATGGGCAGGGCTTTCCCCTCTGATGACGTGTACAAAGGGAGAATGTCAATCAAAGTGTTTCTGCAAACTGTTTTTCTGAATTGTGATTATAATTTTTTTTATTAATGAATGTTTACCATTAAAGGCTGGCGATATTCACACACTGTTGCCACACAACTATGTTTAAACCCTTTATAAAAGTGATTTTTGCATAATAGGTCCTTTTTAAGAGTCAGCTTTTAGATTTCAAACTAAAACAAACCACATTTGCAATACTTTACATATCCACAGGCAACTTACCCCATAAAAATGCCCCAGAATATATAAAAGATCTATATGATCATACACAGTTTTAAAACGGCATAATGAAATATCCATAAGACTTTGACTAGTTTTATAATAATGTTGCTCTTACCCTTGCTTTATTATTAATAATCTTATATACCATTTTTTTATTTTGATGTCTTGATCTACGTTCTATAGGTAGCCAATCAAGGCACTTGAAATGGGAAACTCAACATGCCTAAAACGATCAACCCCTAGAACTAACCATACCAATTTATTCTGTGATTTTTGTAATTTGCTCAGCCATCCATGAGACAAATCAGACATCCAGGAAATGCATGCATATTAAAAATGACAAGACACTAAGCAAAAAAAGATTTTAAATAATGTTTGGCTTACATTTTTGGCAAAGAATTTTATTTTTGGTGCAGAGCTAATATCAAAATTCAGTGGCAAAAACATACCACTTTAATTTACATGAGACAAAACAGCAAATAAACAAAGCATTTAGTGTGTCATCTAACCTGATCGGTAGCGCTCATCTCTAGTGCCGCCACTCCGGTGTGGTCTCCGAGTGCGCCGATGACGAGAAGAGGAGGACGACGAGTTTGAGGGGCCGGGTTCAGGAGCAGAGGCGGAGCTTGGACCAGGAGACTGCTCATCATAGGCTGGAGGTGGAGCCAAATCTGCAGAGTCAATAATAGTGTGTGAATATCCAAATTTTTTCGGTTGCTGCTATAAGGGATACAGCTCCACCTGGAAGTTAATGAGAATCAGTTATATTAATTACTAAATTACCCATTAAATGTTTTTTTATTAATATCTACCCCAACCCAAAACCTACCCTCCCTCACAATAATGTAAAATTTGTAATTACAGTGTCACAAAAATGATGCTATACAGATGTGAGCACTGCAGCTGTATCCGTTCAGACTTTACCCAAATTTGCAGACACTTTCAATCAATATAGAAGACAGATGACAGAAACGGGAAAGAGATGAGAAGAGCTGCCCACTTATATCTCTTCATCATAATAAAGACTTCAGCCCAACAATTATCATTATATACTATATTCCTCATAACAGTGATTGATACTTAATTAGGAGTGTTTTTTTCATGTTGCAGTCCTACAGATGAGCAGAAGAGGGCAGTGCAGAGGGACTCTGGAACCCCTTCAGCCTCAAGAGGAACAGCATGAGAAGATGTTTCATAACCACATTATCATATGAGTCAGTGGAGGACTCGGAAAAAAAAGGAGAGGGAGATAATATGGCAGAAGAGAAAATGGAGGGAAGAGGGTGAAGATGCTTCTGTAGTCCTAACCTTGCGCTTGGGCCAAGAAGGGTGCTAAAACTTTTGCCCTCTTCTTCTCGTATCCCTTTTGTGTGATGTCACCTAAAAAAGAGAGAATGTGATTAGTTCAAAAGCAAAAACAGTATGAATTAATCACATATTGTCTTTGTATAGATTTTTCTGGTGAAATGTTTAAAATACAGTGCCTGAAATAAAACTGAATTAGATAAAAAAAAAACATCAAATTAAATAAAAAAAAATGTAAGCCAATTTAAATACAAATTTTAACTTTTTAACTTTTATCATTCTAAATGAACAATTACTATGACTTAAAAGTATCGAATGTACTATATATTTTTTAGGCCATATAAAATTAGCAGCATTGGCGGACATTAAACAATAAAATCGTTCAAAAACATAAAAAATATTGATGATATATGGAGTTGTTGACTCCACGCTTTTGAATATAGCGTTTTGAATCCAACATAATCCAGACAATATTTCTGTTTTTACTGTATTTTTACTGTAGCCTTGGTGAGCATGAAGCAACATAATCTATCAAAAACATCCCAAAAATCTTACTGGCGTTTTTAAATGATATATTTTAGGGCTGCACGATATTGGAACAATCTGACATTGCGATATTTTGTTTTTCTGCAATATATATTGCGATATCAATACAATTTGACCAGATGGCTTGAATAGCTAAATTTAGGAAAAAAAATCCTTAATTTAGATTAATAAATTTTTGTAAAGGTGAGAATCATGTCTAAAAAATAATAAACAAATTGCAAGCAAGAATAATTACAACAGAGCAAAGAAAAAAGTAAAATAAACAGGGCTATATGGTTCTTCAGAGATTCGAACAGTATCCAGGTACAGAAATTGAATAATGAAATGTAAAATAACACTGTATAGTCTTCATTGTATTAACAATTCAGTAACATTATTCTTCACTAAAGTTAAAAATGTTGTATGTTATTGTGCCAGCATGCTTTAAGCTCTCTTGAAAAGCATTTAAAACACATGCAAACGATAGTTATGGTTACTCTGTTATGGTTATACTTTGCAATGACTCCACAAATCTCATGTATTCTCAATTGTCGATCAACTATAATCTCAACTCAACATTGCATATCCTGCGATGTGACTATTGTGGGCACACACTTTGCATTATCGATGTGGAAATTATATATTGTGCAGCCCTAGTATATATGACCCGTAAATTAGTTAATATTTCCATCTACACTGTATTTCCTTCAAATCAAATAAACGTAACAATTGTAAGCAGAAGAAAGATTGAAAAGCATTAAAAACATTTCGTGATGCAACTTTTTAACTGTAGTGTACATAATGTATAATAATGTAGTATGCATGCTAAATAATATCTACCTAATATCTAATTATAATCTCAAAGGTAGAAGGGGATTTAAAAACACCAGTTCAAAAAAGAAACACACAAATCCTGAAAGATCATCACATTCTTACATCCTGACAACCGAGTTGATTAGTGCGAGTTAAAGCCGTGAGTGTGAAAGAGAGCAGAATGTGTAATCTAGTGGGATTACGCAGGATGGAGAGCGCTTTGCTTATGATACATGAGCAGCTCAAGCTCATTTCGACACATTGCCTGAAGGGGAAAGATTTCGAAAGAGATTACACAAAAAATATTTATTATAATCCCATAGACACCAGATTGGCCCACGCTTAAGCGTTGACAGTAAATGGTACGGATTCACGAGGAAGGCCACTAAACAAGCAATTTTTTCAAGAGCATTTTCAAAGCAAAAAAGGGAAAATAGAGAAAGAAGAGTCAACTCCCATAAGTAATGCATGAGGACTGAACCAAGCTGCACCATGGGATATTTTTAGCATCCACAGACTGTTCTATCACATGTAGCTATGAAGGGGGTTGTGTGTGTGTGTGTGTGTGTGTGTGTGTGTGTGTGTGTGTG
>CAIGQV010019356.1:12840937-12857333 GCA_903798115.1 Danio jaintianensis | reverse complement strand
ATATATATATATATATATATATATATATATATATATATATATATATAGGCAAATAGTGTAATAATGTGTTTTCAGAAAAATGTCATTTAGAACATTTTATTTTTTAATTTGTGACTGAAATTTCTCCACTAAAATATAGATGTTATTCTGGTTAAAATATTAGTTAAACAGTTTAACAAACAGTTAAATAGTTTAACATTAGTACTTAAAATGTATATAAAACACATTTTAAAACATGCAGTGCTTTTGATTACTTTGACCAATTACCATTTTATGTAAAAAAGAAGCTGTAAATGACTTTTGAATTTAAATTTATAAGAAATGTGTATAGGTGTGTATGTATTTTTTTGTAACAATAAAAAAGTCTGATCAATTTAATGCATATATTCTGAATACCACTATTCAATACTATTCAAACAATCTGAAGTGGATGCTGAAAATAAGCATGAAATTTAAAGTAGTGGAAAAAAAGACCCCAAACTAATTACAAATATCAGCATTAATAAGAACAAAACCAGAAAAATAATCTGGTCACTCACAGTGAGTGAGACGTTAGAATTAGCCAGCTCCTCCGCACGCTTCTCCAGAGCACTGACCCACACTTTCCGCTTCTGCCGGCAACGAGAAGCAGCAGCTCTGTTTCGCTCAAGAAAACGGCGCCGGCGTTCATCCGGCTCAATATCGGCCCCGCGTCGTCTACGTCCACTTTTTGGAGGAGCGGGGGACACCTGCGGGACAAAACCATGGGCTGTCAGATCCACTGAATGTGGGTTAAATAGTAAATAAGCTTAGCTGAAGCATAGCACGTATCCCATTTAAACCCATTAAATGTAAGGATTATATGTAACACAGGTATGAGGTGTCTGTGAGCACCTGTGGTTGAGCAGGTGATGGTGTCTCAGTGTGATCAGTTTTTTGAATTGGTGCTGGTCCACTAGGACTCTGCTGAGATAGTGCTGCTTTTAGCCTCTAGATGGAGACAGATCCCATACACAAACACAAGCAAACACCACAGCGTGTAAATTAATGCTAAAAAAAGCCCTGTGTGTTACATTTGTGTAGTTACTTAAACGTTACATAATAAGCCCATTTTCAGCATTTATACCTGAATAAACAGTGCATGTGCTAGTGTGGGTGTACGTGTGCTCATTCTCACCGTCTTGGCATCAGAGTGTGTACTGTATCCAGACGGAGAGGAGGAGCCGCTGCTGCTTCCGCCAATAGGAGGGCCTGGAATCCCTGGGATATTGGGCACTGTGTTTGATGATCTGGCAAGCTATATATACACAGACACACATAGCAACACGAGTTTAATGTACTATAGACACAAATACAAAACAGATGTGTTGTTGTTTTGAGGGTCGTACTGCTGAAAATGTCTTCACAGATACAGTAAGATAGTAAATGTCATTATTTTAAGAACAATGCATGTCTGTGGGAGGTTTTCACAAGTTGGGATGTAGTACATATTTTCAGAAATCACCACACAGGGTGTAAACAAGATTGCATATTTAAAATGACTGATTCACTATAGTTGTTCACATTGGATGTATTCTTGGATTCCAAAACAGCTGGAAAGAGTGCAAGAGACTGTACAAATGCTGGACTATTTTTAACTTGACATGCTGATGGTGTAAAAACCCTGTTTAAAAAAAATAAATAAAAAAAAAAGAATGCAAAAGCACACATTACAGATATTCCACAAATATTTAAGCTAAACAGCTATGGTATTTTACTGAAAATAATTAAACTACGATTATTATACAGTGTTTGTACACATTTATATATTTCACTCAAAAATATATGAAATATACTGAAGGCAGAAGATGAGATTTTTTTCGATTTTCAATTTCAAAATAGTCAAATAAAATGCATAGCTACTAGCTGACCTGACTAACTTGTTTAACTAATGGATGAATCAGCATTTTTTAACAAATCTCTTCAAACTATACAATGGCTCAATCAGAAAAACATGCTATATCACTTCATCAATCTGTAATTTTTAACAAACGCAATTCAATTACAAATAGAGAACGTGAACTTGTTGCCACCTACTGGCAAAACAATATAATCACACAATTTGTAAGATCATTTTACATTTAAATAACAGGGTAGGGTTGCACCAGCTGATCGTAAGTTCTTTCTTAAACTGGAAAGTAAAGTCCACACTTGGGGCTTAGTAACTACTAGGTAGTTTGTAACTAAATTTGTTCTCACTTCGGTTGCACCACATGTTCTTAATGCAAACCGTAGTTAGTAGGTCGTAAGCTCTCCGGAAAGTCATGCGTAGTCGCATTGAATGACGTAATATCCAATAAAAAGCATTTAAATCGTTAAACTGCTTTAAAATTCTGCAACTAATCCATCTATATATATATAACTGTCCTATGAAAACAAAATTATAAAATCACATTTTTATAGCACATTAAATTACAGTCAGTCACTAATAACAGACGACGCACATAAATGCACATGAAGTTATCAAAATATTATTAGAATTTTATATAGAATATTATATAGAATTTTTTTATATCCTACATATGAAAGAAAAAGAGCGGGAAGAAAAACTCAGTCATGAATAAATTCCTTGATTTTATTTGGTTGACACAATTAACACAAAACACTCCTTGAAAGAAAATTAAACTCTTCTTTCCCAAACCGAAACAAATGCGAGATTTGGGAGGAAAATGAGGCTGTGACTAGAGAGAGATCATTCTTCATTATCATCGTGAGCTCCTCGATGTAAACTAATCTCGCTGTTGTCTTCTTTTCTACCATTATACATGGGGGGAGGCTGCCATAAATATTTAGTTGGAACGTAGCGTTACGTTTAAACTAAGTTCAGTGGTGCAACACAAAAATATTTAGTAGTGTGTAAGTTGTAACGTAGTGTCCCTTTAAGTCACAACTAGGCTACGTTTTAACTTACAGCTCTCTCTGGGTCAAATGCAGGTCAGACTGTCCACTATGATCATACCTATAGGTTTTATAGACAGGCTACATTTACATTTGTGTTTGAATCGCTATTGTGATCTTTTAACAATAGTGTCATTTTTAATCATGACACAATAATCAGCACACGTGTGTGAGCTCTCCATACCGATATGACTGACGTCTGCCCTGGACTGGGCAGCAGAGGAACCGTCTGACCATTTGGAAGCTGCATCAGCATAGGAAAAGAACCAGACGGCGAGCTGAAAAGACAGCGATAAATGTACTATTTTAGGACATATTATCACAAACACAGGGTGAGGAAGCAGAGGTGTGAACATCACCAAAACGACTCATGCGATTAAAAAAAAACTTTCAGCTATGAGGAGTGAATCTTTGGTTGGATCAACAGCTAAACTGCATAAAACACATACAAATAATGACTTGAATTTCCCTCTGTTTGCACCTGAGTCTGTTTGATGGAGGGGTTCTAGTAATAACAGAGGTGGGAGAAGGCTGAGTTGGGTTCATGGAGTCGAATCCTTGGTGAAGTGGGAGCGAGCCTGGGCGCACTATGGTTGGTGTAGGTGTGGAACTTGCAGCAGTTCGTGGAGGAACATCCTGCAAGAGCGAGAAACATGACAATGCTGCAATGCCAAAAATACTGTAATCCATCTTGTCGCATATTCAGATTTACCTTGGCTTTTCTCATGGCAATAGCCTCCTTTGCCATGGCAACTGCATCCTTGCTGTTTGTCATGCTGGAGGCGGAGTCAGGGCTGTCGGGAGGGGATGAGTCAATTTCAAGAGGCCCCTCCCTCTCTTTAACCTCAGTAGGTGTCTGTAGAGCTGGAAGCTTTGAGGGCAAAATTCGAGATGTTAATTTGGCCAATTTTTTAAAACAGTCGATAACCTTTAATAGGTCACAAGCTATGTTTCCAACCACATGTATTTGTATGCACATTTTGGGATAATCATTTTGGTGAAACGTCATCATACACATAAAATCTTAAAACGCATTAAAATGATGAGCTCAGTTGATGTAGATAATAAGACACATAAATCATATGGAAACTAATTTTTTGGAATGAATTCCATGATGCATAACATATCTCACGTGACTTTGCCATAACAGATCATGTGATTGGTCCACTGGTTAATCCAATTTTCCAATCTCATTAAACATCATCTTACATTATGTTTTAGTTATTCTGAAATGTTTGATACAAAGACTTTCATTAAAATGATTTGGCAAAGCTTTCACCACCAAACTGTCTGACATCATCAGGCATCTGCCTCTGAATGCAAGACATGCCACCTGAAAACTACAGAGGTTTTATTGGCTGCATGAAATTTAATTTCTGTTACTCAAAATTTGAGACAGTTCGCCAGATTTTTTCATACTGAAAGTCAAAATATTTCTGCAGCAGTGAATTCACAAATACGGATGGAAACATAGCTAGCTACACGTCCCTCATTGAGATCTTACCGTGCCCTTAATTCTCCTCTCCTCCTCCTCATGTGTTTTTCGAAGATCTTGCTCAAAGGAACCAGCCAGCTCACTAAACAAACCCACCTCCTCACAATTTTTAAGAAATCGGGTGGGAGTGGGTGTTTGATCTGCACACACACAACATGAAAAACAAGAAGCGCTAAATGATACGTTGTTGACAGAAAAGAAATACAGTCAAATACAAGATCAGAATGATCAGCATTCACTTAACTTTAAATCTAAAGCATGTAACATACAGAAAAAATTCTCTGTACACATTTTTTAAAGTTTATTAGATACTAGAAGTATGTCATTCATTGTTTATCTCTTCCGAAAGTGTAAACATTGAGTCTCCCTGGCACCATTAAAGGGATTGTTCACCCAAAAAATGAATTCCTCCTCACTATTTACTCACACTCCAGTGGTTCTAAACATTTCTGAATACTTTTTTTTTCTTCCGTTGAACAAAAAACAAGATATTAGAAAAACAAAACAGACTTTGACATTCATAGTAGGAATAAGAAATACTATAGAAATCGATGGCTTTGTTTTACTAAACATTCTTCAGTATATCTTCTTTTGTGTTCCAACAAAAGAAAGAAACAAACAGGTTTGGAACAAGTGGAGGATGAGTAAATAAAAATTTTGGGGTGAAGCGTCCCTTTAAAACCACTGTAATCTCTCACTTTTTGATCTTACATGGGAAGAGAAATCCAGAATCACTTACAAAGTGCAAAACAAAATTCCAAGACACCAAAATCAAGAAACATTTAATCAAGACAAGTAGCAAGTTTCTTCTTGAAGGGTAAGCTTAACTTAATTGTCACAAAATATGCTTTACGTTTGCAATTTTGCTAGGTGACACTAGTACTGCAGAAACTACATCAGCTTAACTCAAAACAGCAGATTATAACTTCCTCACACAATTATGTTGAACACCATATTATCGTGCCCTGGTGTGGATGTCGAAATGATTATCATCATAGTTTTTATCTTGATGCAAATGGGCCATAATCCAGGCACTCTGAAGCAAAAAATAAAATAATTCACATAAATTAATCTATGTAGGGACACAAACCTGCAATGATAACGGTGTCTGTTCTGGCTTGTCCAAACTTCAGTGTCATCTCATGCTTATGTTTATGCACTGCCAGATGGTCCTCATTGGTGAACCTCTGATGTGAGAGAAACATTGACAGAGACACATGCATTAACCCGCTGCAAAGTTTTCGGTTGATTTGCATCTCATTCCGGGTCCTAATTCAAATCAGATGGAAGCCAGAAAACAGAGAAGCAGCGGATGATATCTGGCCATCTGTTGTTTTGATGACGGCTTATGTTATCCAGTTATGAAGTGCTATGGGAGCCTCTTACAGTTGCTTTGTGAAAGCAGGGATTAAAACAGCTGGTGGGACTTCAAAATAAAAGTGCTCTCCCGATGACTAAGGGCCCTTCGATATTGGAGGCAGAATAAAAAAACCTTGAGCTCCCAAAATTCTTGATAAGGACTAGAAAATGGGGACAACGTCTCACATTGAAGAACAAAATCAGCATTAAAATCAGAACGCAAGGAGAGACACTGCAGGGGGAAAAAAACACTTTTTCTTGCACCTTTCCATTTTAAGATTTCAGGCTTTTTGGTTTTTCACTAAAGGTTTCTTCAAAATCTAAATTTAAACTTCTAAATTTAAATTTTGATTCTTATTGTTATTTTTGTTATTGGTGTTATTATTTTAAGGTCACAAGTGGTTGTGCAAGCATTTCACTGCATATCATACTGTGCATGACTCTGTATGTGACAAACAAAATTTGAATTACAGTCTAATAAAAATAAAACTCTGAGGTGTTTCTTTTATAGCTTTTATATCAAATTGTGTTTGTAGATTTCAGTTATACAACATCTTTGTGTGGCCAAAAGAAGTCAGAATATTTGTCATATCTGCACTGTGCCATGAATCCATAAATCAGCAGCATTTGTATAGACAAAACATCACAGTTTTATATCTAATTTCTGAAGATAATTACACAGGGATATGTTCAGAAATAATTTTACTGATTGCATACAAAACAATGCCTCATTTGCATATTTAAGGTAAAAATAAATTTAGAAAACTTGCAATACAATTCTTAGAGTGATCAATCAACTGTGGAAGTATCCTGATAACTATTAGGCTACTTAAATCTTTACCCTATTCACCTGCAGTGTCTTGCCTAAAGAGTAAAAATAAAGTAAACAGCTCTTACCTGTCCACAACCTGGGGCAGTGCAGACAAAAGGTCGATCGTCTCCCATTTTAGATCAACTACTTCCTGTGTCACTTCTAAACACCATTCAGAGAGAACAGTTATGATTTTTCATAACTAGGATTTTGAAAAGCCCATGTACAGCTCATTTTTTACGATCTGAGTGTTATTTAACACAAGAATCCCCTCCCAAACTTTGTATATGAAAGGTTGTGGAGTCTTTTGACAGATGACAGGAATCCAGACTTCACTGCTGCACCGAGGCCTGCTGGGTTCATCTGATTGCATAATGTGCATGACGATTACGCGATAAGACTACTTCATTTGACTATTGTCTGAGATCATCCCTGTTTAAAGAACATTTCCGCTCAATTTAACAGCTTCAAACCAACAGCTACATCACACTAACACATACCGCTAGCTAGCATGCGTTTCCTTTCTAATTATATCCAGAAAGACCTCAAACAAATCACTCCCCGCTTGACTGTAATAAAGCCGCAGGGACCATTTTAACTAAACGATAACATGTCGGAGATTTGTCGTAACTCCTTTCTCGCCGTGGGTTTCGTTTAAATGGTTCTTAGCGATGTCCGATTCGTGGAGGAATTGTTCTTGTGAGTCGGATCTTTTCAATACATTGGTTGAGTCGGTTCACAAAACCAGTCCGAATGAATCGGACCGAATCAGTGAGCGTCTGAAGCGAATACGAAAATTAAAGGGATAGTTCATCCAAAAATGAAAATGTAGCCACTATTTATTAACCATTAAAGTTCCAAACCTAAGTTTCCTTTTTCTGTTGAACACAAAAGAATAAATGTTGAAAAATGCAGAAACCTGTAACAACTGATTTCCGTAAAAGGAACAATGTTTTGGTGTGTTTTTCAAACAAGAAACTGTTACAAGTAAAAGCTGAGTAAATGGTGACAAAATATTCAGTTTTTGGTGAACTATTGCTTTAACAGCTGTATCAAATAATTATAAATGTCAAATTACATTTTAAGGATTTTAAGACTTTGCCTTTAAACAACTGAAAACGATCATATTACATTACAATACTTGAAAAAATTAAACACTAGTAAAAAATGAATCAAATCTGACAAGATCCGAAACTACGACATACGTAACAGCGTACACAACAGCTAAATCCCTTTGAATCGATTCCTTAATACAAGGGTTCAAAGGAATCGATTCGCAAAAACGAATCGGACTTTCCATCACTAAAGCTAACAGGCTAATGCTAACCACACATGAGCCAACAGGCTGTAACACCTCATTTACAGCGCAAACGAGCGACATTGCGAGACAAAACAAGAACACTTCCTTTATACCAAACGGAGCTACAACACGAGCGCGCGCAGATGTTGATTGTAATACGAGTGTTGTGTTTGTGTCTCGTGCAGTGAACAGAACACACGGCGCTCATGACACCTCCACCATTCCCGCGGCCAGTGAAGTCACATGCCAAACCACTAATTGCACAGCATCAGATAATCCTAATGTGTTGCGTGTCACCTGTTTCTCGGCCAAGGGTTTCAGTGTTTACAAACTTACCCTGCTCCTCCCTCTCTCGTTCCCTCTCTCCGCGTTCCCACCTTTGGAACTCCTTCATCCAGCAAGCGCTCAGAAAAAATGTAAATCTCGCGATAAGTTGAGGTAATACTCAAACCAGATTAAAGTCGTTACGTAACAGATTTGGAGCAGTGATGAGAAATCCGCTGCACTAGTTCTTTTACACACCAAACACGCCCAATGACAGAAAAGGTTTGAATGTTGGAGAAGTGCTCTTAGTTATAATAATAACGTTATTTATTATTATAAACTGCCCCAAAACTCCCAGTTGTAGATGGATTTTTACATGAATACAATGTAGTAGACCATAGTTACCCAAAAAAAAAAAAGATTATAGTGCACTAACTACACGAGTTAATCCTTCATATCTAAACTTAATTTGGTCGAATATTGCTTCATCTTCATTATAACACTTCATTATAACACATTTGTAGTTAATGTAACTTTTGAAGTTGTAGTTTGAGCCATGTTTTACAATAGAAACGTGAGAATATTTGTTGAATATTGTTTTTATTTCTAAAAAATAAATAAATCTATTAGCATCTGAAGCTAGAAAGAACTTGGAAAAACTTGGAATAAAAATCACTAGTTCATACAGGTGAGTGGGCTTAACAAACCACCTGTAGAAAAGACACCCTCTCACCTCTCTGACTCTTGCACCAGGTTGCACATCTGCACTATAGACACTTTAATCACTCCATGTCTCTTGGAAACATTGTGCATTTCCAATTGTGCTTCGTACAGGTGAGTTGGCTTGACAAACCACCTGTAGAAACACTTTTCTCTCTTATGCACCTGACACTTTATCTAAACTCAATCTTACAAGGACTTAATAATGAAAACGACGTTTACTATAAATGTACCACAACCATGATGTCCTGCTTGCTTCAACCTTAAATAACTCTAGCACAATATCAAACCTTAAATACCTCTTGCACAATATTCACCTTTAATACCTCTTCCACAATATCCTGCACATTGTTCAGTCTCATGTAAATGTACTTGTATAGCCTGTCTTATGTGTATAGTTCAGTATCTTATAGTATGTTTTTTATTTTTTATTAAATAGCTCTTATGTCCAGTCTTGTGTTTATGATTCATTTATGTAGCACCGTTGTGCTGCGAGACACAACATTTCATTCCTCTGTATGTCCACACATGTAGCGGAATGACAATAAAGCTCGACTTTTAAGTTCAACCAAAATAAATAACTGTTCATCCAATAACTAATGGTCCTTACAGTACAAATAATAAAATACCCTTAGAAACTCTCAACATTTCAAATAATAAACAAAAAATGACAATAAATACAAGCACAGGTTAAAATCATTTTATCATTTATTTTTTTTCTTCCATTTCTCCTTAGCATTTTTCATTGAACATCTATAATATCATTCAAAACACTTCACTCAGCAGTTGCTATGTCAATTCTGTCCCGGAACAGAACCTAAACCCCTATAGAATTAAAAGAAAAGGTAAATACTTATTTTTGTCTTTTTGGGTTTTTTTGGGCTAAAAGACTTGCTACTTGTAACTGCACCATTTCATGTCTAAAAAGCTTACAGCCTACATCGGATATAAGATTAGCAACAAAATGCAATACATTTCATTTCACCAACCAGTTATGAATCAAATCCATTAATTCAGATAAAAGAATTTAAAAAAAATAAAATAAAACCAGGTCCACTGATTTTTCCTCATTTGTGTGGCACAGTCTCTACATAGTTTGCGCCCATTAATAATATTGCCAAATATAGAAAATAAAAATCTGAAAAAACATCTCAAACTAATAAAGCAAACAAATGTCAGGGCAAGAAAGCCACACTACTGATAGTTAAACAAGAGATGACTAAAAATAAGTTAAAACTGATGCATGAACTTTCCCTCCATTTTTTTCCTACCAGGGCCAAATAAAAAGGGGATGTTGAAAAATATTCATTAGGACACCTTCTTAAGGTTACACACAAGAATACAATATGCATACATTGTTCAACATCAAAATGAAAACCACTCACTCATTAAACAGTGGCCCTGCCCATGGCAGAATGATGAGAGGAGCTACTGCATTTAAACAGCACTTCCTGAGATTGTCTCTCAGCTGATTTGACTTTGGTCTGGATTTGTGCACAACCCATCCATACACGTGAATAAGACAAAGAGCCCATTTACACCAGGTATTAAGATATGTTTTGGTTGACCACATGCATACAATGTGGATATTAGCACTTAGGCCGGCTGTTTTAATCCATCTCTGACAACGTTTCTGATGCCTTCGAGGAGGGTTTCTCTTGGCAAGAACATTCATAGGCTTCTCCTGATCTTTTGATCAAAAAAATAAAAATAAAAAAAATTAAGAAAGAAGCTCTTGCAATTTTCATTTGAACAATAAAGGAGACATGACAGAACACAACTTTCATTTCGGGACTTTTCTAAATTTATCACCTTTAAACCAAACTAACCATTGCAGATGGCATTTAGATAGGGTTGTTCAATTGCGCTTTCGATAAATGTTTAAGAAATAGGTCAATAGGCAGAGGCCACAACCACATTTGGTTGAAAATGGACAAGCATTTAACACACATTTAAACTTGTGCACAGATCAGCAAAAACACCTTAAAAGGAATAGTTCACCCAAAAATAAAAACATCCCTATAATTTACTTACTATATTAATCCGCTAATATTTCTAATTTTTTTATTATAAACTCAAATCTCTGACTTCCTGCCAAATGTGCATTTTCAACACTCTCAGCTGACCATGGACCTCAATATATTTTTGTTACAAAAATACATTGACCTGCTTCATAAGACATGGGTTAACCCTCTGGTGCATGTGTATTAGTTTTACAACACATTTATATGCTTTCGGAATCTTCAGAAATACTCATTACACAGCAAGGAAAGAGCCAGAATTTTTTTAAACTACTGGGAAAGTCCTTGAGGGAGAGTAAACTATGGGGTAATTTTCCATTTATGGTTGAACTACTCCTTTTATACCAGATGCAAACAAGGTCGATAAAAGGATGACAAATTGAGGAGAGAATCATGCAATACAGTGTCACCGATTAAACATTCAAATATACATTATTACCTGAAACTTAAGACCCCTAAAAAGCATTACTGAACTCAAAAGGCTACGATTCAAGAAAAGAAAAACTCCCGCGGAAAGCACACAGGACAAAATGAGCAGTCATACACAATCAATTCTCTAAGGTCCTGAGTTCCCTCTTTTACCAAAGTCGACATGATTAGATGACACGGGTAAATGATGAGTGCTGTAGCAGGTATAATACAACGTAATGTTTAGGCATAAATGTAAGTGTCACATAGAAATTATTATTAAACGAACAAACAGAAAGAAAACATTGAAAGACAGACTCTATATCACAGACTGGACATGAACAGCAAAGCAGCACTAACTGAGATCCAACCTGATATTTGTCACCAGCATCTACAGCAGACGGAAATACATATTCAGTCAAGAGCCGACAATACAAACAACCCGATCTCTAAAAACATTAACAAGACTTTCCCTCCAAAAAGGAAAAGACGACGAACAGTGGCTTTGCTCATCTGTTTGAATGATTTCAGTTCATTCACTCAGCTTCAAAGCAGCTTGATCTTCGTTACTGACATACCCAGCCTTCAAAATCACTGGACATCATATACAGACGTTATACAGCACAACACTCAAAACAAACTCGAATATACACCACTGGTTTCTGTCCGAATCTTTTTTTTCAATGCACGTCTGGCACCATTCCAACAATTTGTCATGACAAATGTTTTTACCCTCACTCGGTCCTTCAAACCTACACTTTTCCTTCATCTAAACAAACACAAACTTGACTCCCAGTTCGAGACTGGTGGTGGGATTCTACAAGGAACTCATGATTCAATTTCAATTACAAAGCAATTCTGATGAAATGGCATACAAGTAGAATAGACTTTGAGAGTTACTGTTTTCCAAATCATGTCAAACTCTTAAACCCTGCTTGAAACTATGCCAACAGGATTCCCACACAATCTGCACAGTAAATTTCCTCATATTTTCCAGTTGTTTGCAATGACTACACATATATAGACTCATCATACAGAGCGGTGCATGAACGGCAAAATAATTTACCATTAGTTCCCTTGAGATTTGCGCCTGTGATGTTTTTCCTTATAGGACTAAAACGTCTGTGGTAAACAAATAGAAAATGTTACGATTTGAGAAAAAAAAAAAAAAAAAAAAAGGGGGGAACTGGATGCACCCATATCAAAAACATGAATTTTGTACCTGTTTTATAAAACTTGTTTCTAGTAAGTAACTTGATAAGAGCATATGAGGAGCAATTCATGTTGCAGAAAAAAAAAAAAAAAAAAAAAAGTTCAAGTATTGTGGAGTTATATGGGGTGTGAATACCTAATGAATCAGCAGTGGCTTACCATCATTCATGCACCATGACTAACGCTATAACTAACATTTTAAGATGTTACATTTCTATTAGGGATGCACTGACAAGATTTGTTTCTCCCACCGCAATATTTGTTAAGTGTGGCAAATAAAACAATCGAGCTGGACTGTCTCCACACTTATTCACGCATATACATATTTTTGGAATTAACTTCAGTAGATATAATCAACAACTTTAAATGGTTGAAAAATCTTCAATCATTTTTAAATTTGACTGTAGTTCTTTCCCTCACTAAAGCCATTAAGTACACAGTCTAGTAACTTTGTATTTTTGTTCAATTTCTTTGCTTCAAATCTAAATTTTCAATGCAGCAATTCACCTCAAAGCTAGTTTGTTTAGGTCACGGCTTATAGCACTACAATACTTCCAGAAAACCTGCTCAAAAAGTGGCTAGGCATGAATATGAAAATGCTATATGCAGCAGTTTAAACAACTCCATGCTCTTTATGCAGGTAATTAATAACTCAATCAGTTTATATTTCCATATACCATGTTAAGAGCTCTTTTTTTTTATTAATCAAAAACCGACTGATATGTCGGCGCATCTCTAATTTCTGAACTGGTCCATGGGAACAATGTATCAATATCTGTAAATATCTTGCAGCTACTTTCAGATAAAACTAAATGATAAACAATTATGAAGTACTGTACTTCAAATACACAAAATACATCTGAATCTAAATGTCCCGAGACACTTTCGGAATTGGTTTAAAAAAAAAAATAAAAAAAAAACACAACACTGGAACACATAGTGATTTACAGACCTGTGAGTTGACAGGTGTTGTCTTTGTGTGATCTGTAGCATGTGGAGAACAGCTGTTGGCTTGACTTTACCAACACTACTACCACCATTTATAGACAATAAAAAAAAAGAATATATATATTTTTTTTAAAGTACAGCATTGTACACTAGTGCCAGGACCTTAAACACTCAAAGTAAAAATCAAAACTCATTCACAAGCTAATTAAATCTGTAAAAAAATCACAGACAACACAGGAAGCATGGCCTCCGTTTCTCTTTTCAAGTTTAAGAGGTTTTTCCATCTTCCTTAAATTCCTAATTTTCTTTTCTATTTTTAAGGATCAACTTCCCAGATATCAGTCATTTAGGAAGCAGAGGGTTCTTCCGACACCACAGTGCGATAGTCCAGTTTTCATATGTAGATTATAGATATATTTATATAGATTTATATACTTGCTTTGTGGGTGTATACATATATATAAAAAAAGTTGTGTATCTAGGTATACACATAAGTGTGCACATGTTGTGGGCATACGAGGCATTACTTTGGCGATCTGGGTGGGATGTTTTGTTCTTTTCCACTGCGTCTGTTGTATCCCAACTGTGGCGAGCAGCGTCGACCCTGTGGAGGTCGTCTCTGTTGCTCTCTGAGCTTAAATCCTGACCCTCTTGGGCCGTTACCACGTTGGTATCCAGTCTGCTCTCTGGATGTCCGACTCTCACCTTTCTCTATTTTGTCCCCTGGGCTGCAGCGGGATGAGGCTGGACCATCCGCCTTGTTGGCACGAAGTTCACGTAGTGGTTGGTTTGGGGTGGGAGAAGGAGAGGGGGTGGGACTGGGCGGGGCTACTGGCACAGGGGGAGGGTCTTTGGGTGGTCTCTGACACACCTCTGCATAGCTCAGCTTGCGAGGCTCCTAAGAAATGTCAATAAAACCAAATTAACAAAATTTGGATGTAAAAACACTGTATGAGCATTTATAATATAGCAGATGAAGGGGTTTACCTGTACAGTTGTGTTTGTTGAGAGAGGTGGGGTAGATGCAGTGCTTGAAGTTGATTGGTTGCATGAAGGTTTGGGGGCGGACATGAGCTGGACGTGGTTTACAGTCACTGACGCAGGAGGAGGCATGACTGCAACCTGAACCTCTACCTCTGGTTTCTTCACTTGATGTATTACACTGTAAAGAGTACAAGATTTTAAAATTTCATTTAAAAAAAAAAACAACAACAATAAAAAGTACACTTTAATATGTGTGTTTTATTTAAATGTGACAGGAAGCTTTCCCAGGACTACTGTACCACTGAAGGGGGAAAACTACAAATTTCAGCAAATATTCTTTCTAGGTGAACTATACAGGGTTCATTTCACATTTTTACTACTAAAATTCCATGACTTTTCCAAGATTCAAGTAAATTTTCATGACCTAATGTTTTATGTAATGTCTACATATACATGGGACATAATAAATTACAGCATAGCATAAAACATGCAACAATCTATTTAGTTTAAATTTATTTTTAAATCTATGTAAAATTTACATAATGTTTACACAGCACTAATAATGTGAGAGCATGTGATTGGCCAAGGACAGAAAAGCAGTAAAGACAACAAACCTATATTCAAGTATACAGATATATTTTAAACTAATTTCCATGACTTCTCCAAGATTATGTGAGTTTCTGTTTCTCTAAAACTTTTCCAGGCCTGGAAAATGCCATGTCAAAATTCCATGACTATTCCAGGTTTTCCATGACTGCACAAACCCTGACTATACCTATGAAAAGATACATTTGTCAGAGCATAAGACATTGCAAATGCATGTCGTACCTAGCTACGGGTGTATCCGCTTTTGTGGTGGGAGGCTTCGGTCCTGAAGCAGAGGGTCCGGTTGACTGTGCTTCCCCTTGACACATTCCAGTATCTTGACTGACCTCTTGCTTACTTGCCTCTGGCTAAAATGCACAAATAATGCTCAGTTAATGTTACTTTTTCTAAGATCTGCAAACAAGCCAATTTAATCTAACAGAAAAAACTGGTTCAGGAAGGCTTTCTTACCACCTTGCTGATGCCCTTAACCACATCTGCCATGCGATTTTCCAACACAGACTCTGTTTGCACGCTCACACTTGGCAGATGACCCGACACACCCCCTGGCAAAGGTGGGAAATTAGTGGTTGCCAGGTCGAACTTTGGGGATGGAGCTTTCACCTCCGATTCAGCATTCGGCCTCTGCGTGAACCGAAATAACACATTAATTGACCACAGGAGTCCAGTAAAATTCAAGTATTTCAATGTGCCATGTGAACTTAGGACTTAACCGTTCTTTCATCTTCTCTTCTCCTCCTCATGCCACGATAGCTTCCTCTCCTGAACACATCACACAAGTCATTAAATACTCTCCTATTATCAAAGCTTACAGTATTTAGTGAACACACATTAGATGACCCTCAGATCTCATAATCTGATCGCTCACTGGGACAGGAGTGACAGAGATTGAGGAGAGGGACAGAGAGAGAAAAAGATCAAGTGATCAGGAAGAAGAAGAAGAAGAAAAAAAAAAAAAAAAGGGAGCTCCTTAAGTCCCAGCACTCCCTGTTTCCCTCTATGCGCTAATTTGATCATCACTGGGTCAAAAACTACCAAACCTGCTGCTTACACAGGAAAGTTACTTCTTTTAAAAGAGAATGCTTCATCAGGTCTGCAGTGTATACGGACCTGGCTCGACTGCTGATGGCGAGGTCTGAGTGCTGGTTCTCTCTGGGGGAAGTGGGAGGTTCAGAGAGCGGGGTGAGGGTGGAGGTGATTCTGTCTGAAGAGGGGGTGCATGGGGGCTGTGGACTGCCAGCACCAGACGAGGTTTCAGTCAGCTGACCCACATCAGCACGAGGCTTTACATGATTCCTGCAAAGAACACACACACACACACACACACACACACACACACACACACACACACA
>CAIGQV010019356.1:12760471-12840927 GCA_903798115.1 Danio jaintianensis | reverse complement strand
ACACACACACACACACACACACACACACACACACACACACACACACACAAACAAAAGTCAGTAGTTGCTTTGATGAGACAGCATGCAACTATAACCTAGGCTGCAACATAACAAAACTGAGCGAACATCTACAAAAAGCTTTTAGAGTTCATTTGAAGTATATACAGGTCTTTAAAAGGAGTACAACACAACTGAAATCATTTGTGATTGACAAACTTGTTTTACCTAGTGTAAAATAGTTTATTTTTAAGCACATATTTTGCAAGTTTCATTTGCCACCATTAAACGTACAGGTAACAAGAAAACCAGTCCTGAGGTTTAAATTTTTAGCTGCCATGAAGCCCCAAATGTAAGATATTTAGTTCCTATTAAGTATAGTTCCTATAGTATTTAAGTTACTTTAATTCAGATTTTTTTTCTGAAATTGTTGTATTCTATATTTAATGCCTCTTAAATGGTTCAGTCATTAATTCAATTTGAAAACACCTGCTCTAAATTTGCATGGTGATTTACTAGGGGTGTGACGAGATGGCTACTCCACGAGAACGAGATGAGATTTTTACACTATTTTTAAGAAATCCTCAATGATGAAATCTATGAATGGAAAATAGTCTAAAAAAAGTCTTTTATACAACAGAGAAAAAATAAAAAAATAAAAATAAAAATCACAAAATAGAAAAAAACAATTTAGGTGCTTTTTAAAAACATTGTAATGAATGGTATTTTATTTCTATTTAAATGAATTCTATGTCGTAAAGGACATGCAAACACTGCTAAATATTTAGCTATAAACTCTACTGACTGGCTCCTCCCCTGTACAATTTCACATGAGAAATCAAACTTTTCTACACATTTAAAAATAAATAAATAATAGATTGTTTTGTATTTACTTTATAATTTAATAAATCAGTTTCACTTTCATTTAGCAAGACTTCATTTATGCCCCTGTGACTCACTCTGAGCTACTGGATGCGATCATGCGAATATTAAGTAAGGACTGATAGGAGAGTCGTTTTAATGGAGTTTGATACCGCACGCCAATGGAAAACGCATAAACATGCGTTCCGTAATGATGTGACGATGAGTCTCCAGGAGTTCATTCACATGTGTGTGTGTTTGTTTGCGTGCGCTTAGAAATGTGTGTGTCTGTGGTGCTTTACTGACTCGCTAGGTGTGTATGTCCTGTCGCAAAATGCGGCTAAAAGTCCTTCCAGGTGTTAATAGTTTGACTACAGCATTTACATACCTGCACTTCAATAATGCGACTAAAATAAGAATACTCCACGTCTTAATTCCATTTGTTTTTACAACGATTATGACTTTAATCATATCTGAAGTGCTATTCCATTGCATGGATACGAACCATAATATGTTAGGCTGCAGTTTTAGCCTACGTTGGACCCACTGAACTCTGGTGAAAATAGCGGTTACATCACACCCGCCCACCCAACCGAGTGACAAGCGCAACTCCGAGGCAAGCCTGGGTTGCCAGGTGTGTGCAAAGCTAATTTCACCCTCACGCTCCATCATAACATCACAACTCACGAGACAACTTCTCACCTCGACGAGAAATCTCGTCACAATTTAATCTCGCGAGATCTCGTCATACGAGATCTTGTCACACCCCTATGATTTACTGGTGAGATTTAAAAATCACAATGCATGTACTTCAAGACAACATCAGGAAACACTCATACACACAAAGAAACAGATGATGCATGCAAGGACAGGGTTACATGACAGATCTGATGACAATGCACTGACATTCATTCACTGTGAAGGCATCATGCGTCATGAGTCATGATGGCCAATCACTATGAAGCACTTACTCATGATTGAATAACACTAAAAGCAGTGTTTTTTCCCAAGTGATACAGCTCATTTCTCAGGTATCCAATTCAAAACTTTAGACTTTCATTAAAAAAAATAAAATATATACATTTAAAAATGTGTAACCTGCAGTCTGATGTTGTAAATCTCAAAGCAGTTTGCATAGCACAGTTTTATGATGAACATGCATAAGATGACCATTTAACATGAGGAAAAAAATGCTTCAGTAAAAGCAGAGGAAATCTACCTGAAGGCATTGATTACGTTCTTTCTGGAATAAAGTGGAAGTCTAGAAAATGAAAGTAACAGTCAATCTGACTCCACTGCTTTAAACTCCCACTTTGTGCACGAGAGGTTCATATGCAAATAATCCTCAATATTTTTACACATGGACCAAAGGAAGGAAAAAAAAAAGAAAAAGAAAAAAAAAAAGGGGGTGCTATTTAATAATAATAAAAAATATTAAAAAAAAAAAAAACATCCTATAGCTTGTAAAAAAGACAAATAAAGAGTATTAATCAACATTAGAAAATAATTATTTTACTCGTTTAGGTCATCAGGGAGAAGGTCATAACTATAGCTCATGTGGCAGAAAAGTGCAAGGACATGAGAAGTAGCAAAACACTTAGCTTGAATTCACATTGGACGAAACATGTATAATAATAATAATAATAATAAAAATAAGGCTTTTTATTAGCACACTAAAGTCTGAACCCAAGACCATTATAGTCTAACATTGATTGTAACAAACACCTGAAACTAATGTCAAACAAACAAACACAATCTGTTATACTTTTGCCATAAAAAGACAAGTATAAGCAAAAACAAAAGTTCTCAAAAGCACATGTAGTTTTAGGGATCTTACCGGTTGCGGGGGTAGTTACGTGTAAGGCTGATTGGAGAAGTGCCAGTTTTGTAGTTTCCTGCTGCGCCAAAGCCATTAACAAATGTGCTGTTGGGAAATGGAGCCTGCGAGATGAATTAACAGCAGAGATTAGCACACATCCTCAAACTACTACAAATCATCTTCAATTCACATTTTTTGTGACGCAAATCAAAAGCACCTCTTTACATTAATGCGATATGCTAAATGAAGCAAATAACCGTTGGCATGGCAACCATTCAGAAAGCAGCTTAGCCTGCAATCACAATCCTGATTACATACTCAAAGAACCACTGTGACTCCATCAGCTCACATTCAGCCTTCATGACTGACATACAAACTTGAAATAAAAAAAAAAACTAACGAAAAAACGATGAGTCCTATTCAAAGCAGTTGGAAAAGGTACTGCTATAATTCCTGACCATTAAAATGCCATATACATACAAGTGACCCTCAGATCTCATAATCTTAACGCTCATTGGGACAGGAGTGATAGAGACTATAAGGAAAGAGAGAAAAGACAGACAGAGAAATAAAGAAGAAAAGTGAGAATGAAAAGAAAGAATGCCTAAAAATCACCCGATCACTCCTTGCTTCCCTCTATGCGCTTAGTTTGTCATCACTGGGTCAGTACGATTAATCGAAATCAAAAATCGCAATTTGAAAGAGGCTGCGATATGAAATGTATACGCATTTAATTTCTCCCGCCCAGAGCAATTGCGTGACTGCCGTCTGTGTGACAGTCTTACTAGCCAATTGAGTGAGCACACGTTCGTTCTGCCCAATCAGAATTGCGCAGCTGAACTTTGCGGAACGGCCACAATAAAAAAATAAAAATAAAAACAGGAAAGCACGGACAAGTGGGATGATGGAGTCTGCCACTTCAGAAGCATTAAAAGAAAAACAGCACGTCAGTAATATGGGAATATTGTGGGTTCAAAGTCAGACACCGAACAAAAACGGGTAATTTGTAAGAGCTGTCACAATTGTTGCCACAGTACGAGGAACTACAACAACCAGCACCTAAAAAAGCACCACAGGCGGCTATATGAGGAATGTCTTGCTAAAAAGTCAACTGATAGTATTGCCAGTGATGCTCAATCTAGTAGCAAGCAACAGCAAAGTACAATTTCAGAGTTGTTTGCGGCTGTTACACTGTATGAAAAAACATCACGAAGGCCCCCGGCGATAATTAATGCCATAACTCACTACCTCGCTAAAGACACAGTGCCTTTTAATGCAGTGACCAAAAAGGGATTTAAAAACCTCAACCAAATGCTGGATAGGAGATACAATACAGTCTCGCACAAATTTAGCCATTTTGCAGTACCAAAGCTGTACGTTAAATGTCCTGATATTTCGTGCAGCATCTATGACAATTATTTTGTTTTTAGACAATATAAGCTACAGAAAGGCTCTCATCAGCCATGTTAGTTTGCTGAGTGTTCTGTATTTTTATAATTTCTTTTGTATAATAAGGTACACTATCTCCCTAATTTGAATTGAACTTGTTTACAGAAAGGTAAGGTCATTTTATTTGTGCTTCGTGTTTGCTCTAGAGAAAAATGTGTGTTTGATTTTGGAATATTTAAAAACAAAACTGAATAAATATTGAAGTTAAGCTTTTCAGTTTCTTTTTTTTTTTTGCAGTAAGAAGCTACGATACAGATTATTGAGCTGACTGTGATAAAAATTTGAAACGTTTACAAATTTACAAAAAATTATTCAAGTGCGAAAAGAAAAACGGCACAAGCATTAACTGATAAAATCTGTTTCTGTGACAAAAATCTGCATATTAGAAAGAGTTGTGAGTGCCTTGCTGTTAGGATTGCCTGTATAATTAAGGTTTAAAATTTCTTACCAGTGGTGTTTCAAAGTACGGGGTGGGTGAAGGTGTCCACGACTGGGGCAGGAGGCTATAGAGCGGGTACTGCTGTGGAGGCTGATACACCTGCTGCAGGTAAACTGGAGACGAGTACTGTGATGGAGTGGAGTAAACCCCAGAGTCTGCCCCAAAACCATTCTTAGCAAAGAACGTGTTAATGGCCTTGATGCGAGCCTACCAAAACAAAAAGAGACAGACGTGTATTTAGCCCACAACATCCAGTATCTGTATATACAGATCGAAATTTCAGTACAGACTTAAAGAGAATCAAAGAACAAACATAACACCACCCAAATCCTTAAAATTACTGTAATATGCACCAATCTCTTAGCAGGGCACGATCAGATCAGACTCCCTTCATGACATATTTCATGAATTACTAATACAGGTGCCTTTTGTTTGAATATTTATGAATGTGGGCTGCACAATATGGACCTATTTAGTTGTACAAATAAATGTAAATAGACAGAATGAAAACTGCTTTCTGGATTACATAATCACATACACAGGGGGTCTTACATAACAATAGGATAACTGATCACAGTTTGGTTGACAGAACGGGTCAACAGTTGAGTAAATGCTGTTAATCATCATACTTTTAGAGGAAAGAACAAAAATAAATAAGTGGACATTCTCATATGCATTCATGATAACACAAGCATATGCACATGTTGACAAATCAATCAGTCTCAAAGTAAAGAGACAGAACTAGTGGTCAAGGTGACAAGAGTGGTGTTTGAATTGTCAGCTAGGCACGTACTCATCCAGGGTTCTTAAGTTACAGCTGACCTTACAACAAAGATGGCGTCACAATGTACACTCACCATAATTGGTTTGCCCTGAAAGGTTCTGACTTCCTCACGCAAGTATCTGTAAGCCTGCGAAACAATGTGACATGAATCAATCAGTTTATTAACCAAACAAAATTCAAAAACGCCTTGCGTACTATTTATGCAACAAAAGCTGAGCAAAGAAACATTAGCAAAGACTATAGGAGCAGTAATGACTAGAATGATCAGTGCAGCGCATAATGTTGAGAAATATGTGCAGTCTTAGGATTAAAACAGCCAACTGTTAACTGGACTACAGTTCTGTTTTTAGTAAAAACAGTCAATGTTTTGAGATGCAGGTAGGACTTCACATGTGCACTGAATGGCTGATCCTAGAATGTTAGCTTTTTTGAGCATTAAAAACTATTTGTAGGTCAGAATGAATTGCTTGTTTAAAATAAGTTATTTAATTGGAAAGTTAGATATTTAATTTCATAATTTAAGTAGATAGAACTAGTCTAACTAGCCCAAAACAGCTGCCCGGAGGAGCTGATGTGGTAGAAGAGTGAACAGTCTTTCCTTAAAAGAAACTCTGGTATAGACCATTTTGAGGGATGTAAACAAAAACAATGGTCCCAACACATTTCCTGTTTTACATTTTTAGTTTCTATAGCTTCTGAGAATCCAAAAAGAGCCACACATTGATAAATAATGTTATGATAGCTGTTTTAACATGAAGTTATGATTGAATTGCCTCGTTACGGTTATGAAATAGTTTAACAACAAGCAGGAAATGTTCATGGGCCAATGACATGACCACATTGAAATGGTCTATTCAGCAGTATATCAGGCAAATGTTGCGCCAATTGAAATCATTATTACAAGATATTATACTATAAGTATCTTGTGATCCACAAAAGAAATATCTGGAACATGTTGAGGGTGATTAAATAATTCCATAATTGGATGAACACTCTTGAGACTTTCAAATAGAGTAGTTAATAAAATATTATTATAATTCATGTGGGGATCAAAATAACTCAGACTGCTCCAATTTGTGGTTTAGCTAAAGACCACATTTTATGAAAACCTACAACAGCAAACAGAAACTTAGACTTTATAAAGAATTAAAACGTCATGAGCCATATCACTGGATAATGACAGCACATTAATTAGGCTGAAAATGTGTTTTTGAATATTACTCACTTCAAACAACGCTAACTGATCTTGAAATAATCTCGTGTTTGTAAGAATGATCAACCAACAATTTACACATTTATTCCATGAGTAAGGCTCTGATGTAAGTGCGTTTGTCAACAATACCTGCTGAGCATCTGTGTCAGACTGGAATGTGATGTACCAGTTGTTATTGTGTGCAAATTCCACACTGATGACCTGCGGACACTTGTCACTTTTAAACAGAGCCTCCACCTCCTGACACAGACAAAAAAAGATCATCAATGAGCCAATCAAAACAAATGAGAGAAAACTACTGAAACAGCGGGACAGATATCCCTCAGATCTCATAATCTCACAGTCATTAGGTCAAAATCCACTGTACTGAGAGAAACAGATCAAGAGAAAGGAGGAGATAAAGGAATTAGCAGAGCAATGACAGATAAAAGAGGAGTTAGAAATAGATAAAGAAAATGAAATCTCAGCAGCAGCAATGGTTCTGGGTCCTTCCAAGCGCGATACTGATCATCATCGGGGTGACCACAGTAATCATTTCTAATCTCTACCATAAGTAATGATAAAAGATGACCAAAGAGCACACTCACCTCTACAGGGGTGGTCTCTGGGACCTCTCTGAGGATGATGATGCACCGCTTGTGGTTTGGCCGTACCTTCTCACCCTTCTCATCTACCTGGACCATAGGAGAGGCTAAAAAGAACAAAAGCGCAGTTAAATTTAAAGTAGTATAAAAGTATAGTTAATTTTATTTTTTTAATGAAAAATCTAATCAAATTACTGAAACTGTAGCAAGTTTTCTTTTTTTTTTTTTTTGCCGTTTTTTCTTTTACCTCGCAGCACCTCAAGAATTAAGTCCATATCAGTAGTCAGCAGTTTCACATCCTCCATGCTCGCAATGGTCCAAATAGGAACAAACTGATCACTGTCCATTTGAGATATCAGGTAAAGATCCTTGGAAAGATTCTCCCTGTAAAAAAAAAAGTAAACAAAAAGACAATGTTGAACACCGTAATACAAGTTGAATAACATGGCACACAAAACAGGGACAAGCTCCCTAAACGCAAACTTTGAACATAGATTAAGAGTATAGTGGAAATTTATTTTCCACTTTGCCATCTAAAACTTACATTACATGATTTGCATACTCCATTGATAGAAAGCAACTGCTCTGAATATTACCATGCAACTAAAAATCAGTGTTACCATATGCAAATATATAAACAGACTAGCAAATGCAACTTCTAGAAGTACTCCTACATCAGGGTTGCCCAAACTCCTGTCCTGCAGAGTTTAGCTTTAACTCCAATTAGAAAGACCTGAACCAGCTAATCAAGCTGTTATTAGGCATACTGAAAACCAAAGCCTATTAAAAGAAAAGGCTGAAATTATTAGCCTAAAAAACTATAACTGCTAATACTAATGCTGTCTCTATGGTAGTACGCATGGAAGGAGACCAAAATCCTCTATTTTATTGGCTAAGACGCGACCTGACTGTAATTAAGGAAAGCCCATATAATTAAGTAGTTTCAGTCAGTTTGATTTTTCTGCCAAATTGACATTTGTTTGTGGTGAGTCAGGCAATAATTGCTTTATTTGGTCTACTGTGTCATGTGAAGTCAAAGATATTTAGACAACAATGAGATCCGCTGCACCAAAGATTGGATGCACAAAAGCTCTCATGTAATTTTTATTAGTCAACGGTCTTTGTTTAGCTGTTCTTGCCAAAATAGTGCTTTTCTTTAAACATACAGAATCACAAAATCTGTGAATAAAATAGCTTCAATCTGATGCTCCACCAAATCACTTCCAATACAACAAGCCCATTATGACATTGCATGTAATTGCTGAACAACATTTTTTTTTTCCCCAAGCAATAGTAAATATGCACTGCTCCATTGTTGAGGTGATTAATTTACATTCAGAAAAAAGTGCTTGCGTAACACGAGGGAGCAGGTGTGTTCATGTCTGTGCATACAGTGGGCATTACCTCGAGAAACAAAATTCCAGCTGCTTCTTCAGCGACTCCTTGAGGCTCTCTTCAGACAGTGCAGGTGGTTCCTCAAGTGTCTCACCCTCCACTGAGTGACACAAAACACATCTCAATGACAACCAGCATTGATGGATTTAAACAGACAGTGGGTGTGTAACAAACCTGGTTCGTAAAGTGGGTAAGCCAGTTCTACTGACTCCATGCCATTTATCAGGCCGGTCTCTACAGCAGGGACTGACTCAGAGTCACCATAGCCAACACCATACTCCTTGAAACCTTCAGAGAAAAAACAGCAAATAGTACATGAGTCTGGAAGATGATCAATCAGTTAAATGAATAGCGATAGGCCATGCAACCCTCAGATCTCATAATCTCACGGTCATTAGGGCAGACCCACTCCACTGCGAGACAAAGCAAGAAATGTACAGAGAATCAGATAGTGAGATGGAGAAAAAGCAGAACTGATTGAGTGAGATGCAGAGGAGAAATGAGGATGAAGGATCTCTACAGTTAGAATGGTTCTGGGTCCTTCCAAGCGCGATACTGATCATCACTGGGTTCCAACAAACGTTAACCACATGCTCTGAAAGGATGTAGATGCCAACTAAGAATTTATGAAGGAATGATGATGTGTGAACTTGATGTTTGTGAGTTGATAAAAATAAAATATATATGGGATAGTTAATTAAAAATAACATAAAATCATCATATACTGACCCTTGTTTTTTTGTTTTTTTTAAAGTAGCATGGCATGAAATTCAATTATGGCATATGAGAACCAATGTAATTTAACTTTTGTCATAAATGAACCAAAATATAGCATGCAATTTGTATGAATTAGCCAACAGACACACTGAATTAGTGTGCAGAAATAAGTCTCTATATTTCATACAAAAAGTATGCGAGTCCTAAATGACATTGATTCACAGTGTGGTACATTGGAGAAGATAAACTTTACACATTCCTCCATCACGAGACTAAACAAATGGCAAATCGGCACACGTACCCTCAATATCCTCAGTGGAGACATGATCCGCTTGTGGCCAATGGCACGTCTCTGTGGCTGCCTCTGGAGCCTGGCTGGTTGGTGCTACTTCCTGCCACACTTTAGCATTGGGATTCAGACCGGCCCCTTTGGTGGTCACCTTGAACACAAGGTTAAACAGAAATTAGCAATATTAACACATTACTGTCATGTGAAAATCTTTCTGCAAAAACTTAAGCACAAAACCAGTTTGGTTTTCAAACTAGAGTCAAGGCTATTAACTAATACATTGCTGGTCATTTAACAAGCCACCAAATGGTTAGCCATGTATTGTGGCACAAATTTATTAAAAGTCATGTGGAATAACTCTTTAATGAACCAGCAAATCAACATTTGGGCGTTGGTGTATTAGGCATATAGATATCCAACTACTTTAACGGTGTAATGGGAGGGTGACAAAAAAAAAAGAAGAAAAATCCTGAGAAACTTGCCACTGAATATGATTTACTTAGTCTAGGACTTCTATTATTCCTGAAAATCTTGCATTAAACTTCATTTATTCAATCTAGAACTGCTGTATGAATCAGCAGCAGTATTTACCCTCTGAAGACCCACTGAAGAGCAGTTGTTAAAAGCAATTACATGCTTATTTACACTATTAGCAAAGTCTGCACATCACTGGCACTGATTTATCATAGCAACATTTCTGATGGGAGATAAATGCTTTCAAAGCTTTCTGGGGAAGCAGGTATAAAAAGTTATATAGGCACAAACCTAAACATATTATAACTTTACCAGATTAGACGACTGTGTGCTTTAACACACATTTAACACACAAAAATGACTTACTTCACTGTAATAGAGAATTTATACAGCTCTGAAACCACAACAAAACAATTTAGCAAAGTCTTCCAATTAGTCGTTTACATTTTTAAGATAACTGCAGTCATTTACAATGAGGGAAAACTGAAATGCATCGCGTCAGAACTTAGTATTAAAAAAAAAAGCGACGCTATCAAAGTTTCGCATGACTCCAATAACAGCTTCAAACTGACAAAAAAAAAAATATATGACATACTATCAGCCATCTAAACAAACGAAATTGTTACAGCCACAAGCTTAGCGAAGGTCGTCTGAAGAGCACTCTGAACGCGCACCACCAGCACGGGACAGGCAAGGCCACCAACTTTTGACACCATTCAAGAGCCTGAAACCCAGAACTGTGCAACATTTACTCCACACTACTGCACCCGATCCGGGATGAAGCTCATTCACAAGATCCATTACTCACCCTGCGCGACACTCCACGCACAGAGGCAAGAGGTTTTAAATAGTCGGCCTTTCACCCATTTAATCTGATTAGCCTCTCTGATAAACCAGAGCGAGAGTTCAGGCCAAAGAGCTACAAACCTGCATCTGAAACACTGCCTGGTTAACCTGACTAGCGCTTTATTGGATTTGAACAGGCTGAAGTTATTTTTAAAATAAAAGCTTATGCAATTTGTGGATACTTTAAGTATTAAACGTGGTCAGTAGTTGTTAAGTTTAGCTTTAAAAGTTCCGCGATTTGCGCGAATGAGAGAGGCTGGCTAAATAGCTAGCATTTGTTGCGCGCACGTGGATCTTTCCCAGTCGACGGTCAGTTCGCGTTCACATAAACAAGATCTTACACAGCAGCTCAACTATTCTTCTAATCTCTCTGGAATCACAACATCAATAAACAACTCTGAGCTCACCACAAAGCCTCAATAAACTCATCTAACGTTACTTGTTGACTCGTGGCAGGCGCCATCGAGTTAGATCCGTGCCGCAGCTGTGGAGAACCTCCAAAATGACCTCGTTAACTCACCTCCACAAACAACAGCATGATCCTCTCCCCCGACAACGCTATCACTCGCTAGATACCTTGTAGGTGAATTGATCTAGCGCACGATAACGGGTACTGTAGTCCACGTCTTTCCGTTTAAAGCAAAAGTACAAGCTCACAACCAGAGAGTTTCGCGGCCACTCATCGTCTGCATCAATCGCTCTGCGTAAGCACAGACACGGCGCTTAACGAGTGATTGGTCTTTCCTTCGCTTCTTTTGTGATCACATGCGGCAGCACGCTTTGAATATTACCCGCCCACCGTTAAAGGATTGGTACGTTCTAAAATACGTCATCGCGAAGCTCCGTTTGATTGGAGCGGGCTCACGTCTGTCAAACCTATGTTCAAGTTACCGGAACTGCAACCTCTGCCATTAAGATCACTGATGAGCACGTGGCGACATCTGAAACAAATGCCGAACACGCCTGATAAAAATGAATGAACGAGTGTTGAAATACGGCACATCTCTTTTATACCTTGCATTCCGACACAATAAAACAGCGTTTTAAAGCTGAAATGTGGGTGTTAGTATATGACACAGCGTCTAATGTCATTGTCACGATGCATCGAGTAGCACAGGAACGCCCAATTCAGATCATGCACAATGTGGCAGCCGGATCTCAGTGCATTTGTCCACTGTCCAGGAGTCTTTCTCTGATGCAGAAAACAGATTGAGATCCTCGTAAAGTTTTCTAGAGCTGTTTGATAAAATGAGGTTTGACGGTAAATCAGGCACAAAAATAAATTGGTGTGCTGGTTTGCTCAAAACAACATTAGATGGACATTCTCAAGTCATACTTTATACAAATGGAATTGTATTTTTACAATTGAACCTCCTACTTGTCACAAACGAGCTTAAATTGTTTTTATCCTGAATCCATAGGGAGAAAATTTGAATATTATTTCTAGTATGAAAATCTTAAAAAATGGTGGCCTCAAATGACTATTTAAAATAAGACAAAACAAGCGTTAAAATAATATATGCATTTGAGTTTAGACATAAAAAATAGATTTAGTCTTGAAAAAAACGAATAAAATGGTAAAACTCCATGGCAATTTTTATTCTGAATATATAAATATATTTGTTCACAATTATTTGTATGGTGTACAAATTCTGAGTTCCATACAGCTTTTAAAAACCGTATCTAATAAATCACAAGCAGCTAATGTTACGGACAACAAGTCCTTCAAATTGTTGAGAACCACTACTTTAGGGATACGGATTTTTACATGTTAGACTGATGTTGGCATAATGCTGAAATGGGGAGAGAGAACCCTGCAGAAGAAGCTTGGCACAGAAACTGGAAACAAACCTGAATATGCAAGTTTCATTTTGGTGCAAGTCCAGATCTGACACCAACCACCAATTTATTTTTAACACCATGGTTACATGAATACAATAATCATTCTGCAATAACATATAACAGTGATCTTTATAAGGAAAATGGCTTTTCATGTTAACGTTTCAGCTAATGCTTAATTAAACATCCCTTCCGATGAGCAAGCAAATAAGGTTTAATCTAATATTATAAACATACAAATTGAATATGTAACCTAATCATTTAGTACATCAACAAATGAGCATCCTTTATATGGGCACATAGAATCCGGGTAAATCTATAACAGCACAACATGCCAGATGAATGTAAAATACTCCTGTAATCAAAACTAGAAATGTTCAAAGTACAAGAAGAGTTAGCAGTTCTTTGATTTGTTTACTACAAAAGGAAAAACACCCACACAACTCGACTGGCTGTTAAACTGTAATTGCTTGTGTGAGAACAATCCAATAAATGTATTTATAATAGCTGGGTTTTAATAATTTTATTATACTGTGTAAATTCTTAAAATGAAGAGTTTTGGCAAATAGAACAGAGTCTAATTGTTCTAGTAAATGATTGTCAAACTACAGAAAAATGCAGTTAATTTTTAATAAGTAACGTTAGTTGACTGTGGCCCAAAGCAGGCTGTCAGGTGATCTCGAAACAGTTTAATTAACATCCAAACGACGTTAACCTGCTTGTAATAACACATTTGTCAACCTTAACATGTGTCACGCGCCTCAGAGTTATGAAAACATTACAGTATCGAGCTCCGCTGGCCAGAATATGAGCACGTGCTGTGTAATTTATGCGCACACGAAGCCAACAGATTTAGTGTATGTTGCCTAGTAATGTCGACTTAACGGTCTCTGACCTAAAGCCGGCTAGCCAGACGTAGCTAATACTCAACTAAGCGGTTATTAAGCTGAACGACTTCGATAAATCGATACCTTTGCTAAGGATCTAATCTACAGGGCACCGCGCGAGGACACACGTAGTTTGTCAACATAATGCAAGTAAACAGATGTGCCGAAAAGTTCGATAAAAGACACTGTAGAGAGTTAAAACTCGCTTGTTATAATTATGAAAGTGTTCAATTCTACGCGAAAAGTTAACGTTGTGTTTAGGGGAAGGGTTCGTGGGGTTGTGCCGATTCAGCACCACAGGCCTGAGCTCACCATGCCGCCGTGCTTCTCGCCGGTTTTCTCCTCTTGATGTCGGACGATTGATCCCGACTCGACCTCCACCTTCTGTTGCTCTTGGCCGCTGCTCTCCGAAGTCATCGGCCGCCTCTGGCTCTGCACCGGCCGGTCACTCTCCCTCTCTCTCCGCGATCTCCTCGCCCGCTCCGCCGCTCCTCTCACCGGCTGAACGCAACAAGCACTTGCTCTAGCTACTTAGGGCAGATTGGTCTTACCGTTTCAGAAACTAAATGAAAAGGAAAAGGGGAGCCGCGCTAACACCAACGTCCGCGAATGTATCTTAAGTCGGGGTCTGCTTCATTCCCTATTAAGCCTTAAAGGGGATCAGCGAACGTTTCTGACAGACGGGCAGAAATTCACACACCGCCACCGTCCCGACAGACAATGCGACCACCCCCTCCATGGCGCTCGCTCTTCCCTGGCAACAGCGCTCAACACGCGCCGCGCCGCATAGCAACCAGCGGGCGCCCTCGCCGCATAGCGACAGACGCTCCGAAAATCTGCAGCCGGGCAACTGTGAACATGACACAGCGAATCATCCGCGGACCAAACACAGATCATTCACCGTCGTCCACAGATCATCATGAAACAGCAAATCATCCACACAGACCATTCACAGACGATCATGACACAGAGAAACACCCACAGACGATTATGACACAGCGAATCATCCACAGACCATCATGACACAGCAAATCATCTACAGACGATTATGACACAGTAAATCATCCACAGACCATCATAACACAGCAAATCATCCACACAGACCATTCACTTACGATCATAACAGAAAATCATCCACAGACGACCAACAGATCATCATAACAAAGCAAATCATCCACAGACCTACCACAGACAATCATAACAGAGTGAATCATCCAAAAACACTCATGACATAGCAAATCATCCACAGACGATCATGACTCAGCGAATCATGCACAGACGATTGTGACACAGCAAATCATCCACAAACCATCCACAGACCATAACAGAGCAAATCATCCACAGACCATTCACAGACAATTATGACACAGATAATCATCCACAGACAATCATGACAGTGAAACACTCCCCGGTCACCCACACAAACTATGGCAGAATCATCCACAGATGAGTGTGACAGGAAAAAGTGAGCATTATGATCAAATTATTGAGCGAATAAGGGGAGAAATGCATATTTTGATGTATTACTGCGTTACTACAGTTACTGTGTTATTACTGAGTTGTTATTTGGTCATTACATGTACCTATAATAGTAATTATATGATATTACATGGGGCGACACGGTGGCTCAGTGGTTAGCACTGTCGCCTCACAGCAAGAAGGTCGCTGGTTTGAGCCCCGGCTGGGTCAGTTAGCATTTCTGTGTGGAGTTTGGATGTTCTTCCCTTGTTGGCGTGGGTTTCCTCTGGGTGCTCCGGTTTCCCCCACAGTCCAAAGACATGCTCTATAGGTGAATTGAATAAATTAAATTGGCCTGTATGTGTGTGAATGAGTGTGTATGGATGAATCCCAGTACTGGGTTGCAGCTGGAAGGGCATCCACTGTGTAAAACATATGCTACATAAGTTGGCGGTTCATTCTGGTGGCGACCCCAGATGAATAAAGGGTCTAAGCCGAAGGAAAATGAATGAATGACATGGCTCTGGCTTCAAGCCCCACGTTCCTCTTGCAATTATGTATTAATTTGTTTATATAATTTTGTTTTGTGACAATAGTTCATGTTTGAGGAATCATTTTGACCTTACTTGAATTTTGGATTGTAGGAAATTCATGCAGATCTAAAACATAAACTCAGGATTACCAATATGAACCCACTGGGATGATTAGAATTTCATTGAACTGACTTCATTATTGAAGAATGCACACTCAAAACAATATTAAAACATTAACAATACTCAAAAAAATGTACTAATTTCTTAATTCTATCCATCTATCTATGCGTGCATACACAACATTCTTCAGTAAATTATCCAACAGTTCTTTTCAGAATGAGTTTAAATTTTATAATTTTAATAAACCAAACATCACAGAGTCAGATTTTAAACGTCAATTTTTATTGCTTTTTTTTTTTTTTCAGCATGGGTGGAAAAATTGTACATAAACATTTTACAGTAGTCATAAAGTTGCTGCTCTCTGTAACACTGACCAGTAGCTCATCTGCTTGGGACAACAAATCAAGCCATTCTTGATTTCAATTTTTTTCATTGTTTAGCTTGAGAATTTCACTGCACTCACTTTTAGCCCAGCAAGAACATTTTAACAGGTTTCATGTGTAAATATTTGCTGTATTTAAAAAAATCCATGCCAAGTGTTTGCCACAAAGCTACATTGTGCCGTAAAGTAAATCTCCTCCAAAGACATTAATCCCGGTGAAGGGAGGTTTTGTGGATACAGCCATCAGCCATGCCCAGTTGCTCATTTGTTCACTAAACAGAAGAAAAACAGGCACAGAAAAAAAGAATAGCTGTTTAATGTAGACAAAGTGCTGGACCTCATTCTCCCCCAAGGAGATGTGAACAACATGTTGACATCAGAGCAGCAGTTCCGCATTTCAAGAGATCAGAAAGGATCCATCTGAAAGTTGAAAGCTGGGGATCTGTTTTTTCTGCCATGCTTCTTTTAACCGTTTTTAGGCTTTGGTGGTGCCAGACTGTGATGCCTGTTGACTGTGTAGTTGCTGCAGTTTCATATTCATTACTTCCACAACAGCTGTAAGGAAGCAGATCATATCATTATTTAAATGAATAATCGTGTACTAAAAACAGAAAAAGTTGGTAAAGCAAGACCCATACCACACATGGATCTGTGAAAATAGCTTAGAATTTGTCTGTAGTTTACACAAATACATTAATTGTATCCCCAAAACACATCAAAATTGTGTATTTTTTGTTGAAACCAGTGTCATGTAAACACCCTGACAATAGCTATGTTTCCATCCAAAAATGCGAAATAACTTTATGCGCTAAACTGGAATATCGCATAAAAGATGTGCGAATAAAGCAGCGTTTCCATCCAACGAGTCAAAGAGAACAAAATCGTCACTTCCTGATTAAATGGCGCCAAATATCAACAGTAAAAACGGAATTTGCTGCGGTAGGAGAAGCTGCGTGAATCTTTTCTTCATTTAATAAATGACTTGCGCCTCAGAAGGCAATGCTGACGCGCAGTGAACGCGTGGTGGCGTTTGAAGGCGTGAGACGCGGAGCACAGACGCTCTTAACAATTCTGGAGGTCATTAATAATATAATAACACTAATACTGAAATGGTCAAGGCGTTTTAGAATGACCAAAACAACATTTCAGATGTTTTACAATGTGCTCAGCCTGCTGGTTTGTCCATTTACACACATTTTTATCATCATATGATCTCTTATAACCAAATCACATGACCTTTTTTAATGCGCATACTGGAATTTGTTCGGTAAAAGTGTTTCCATCGCAGTTTATGCGCGTCTTTTCTTATCGGATAAAAAGTTTATCCTACTCAGTTATGCGCATACATTTTTTATGCGCATTTCCTAAATTTATGCGCATCTTAGCGTTTCCATCAACCGATTTTTTATGCGCATATCCAAAATGCGCATAAAAATAGGTGGATGGAAACGTACCTATTGACTGTATATCATCTTGCTTATTTACCAAAATATTGAAATGAGCAGAAATTTAAGGAACACCAGAATTTTGGAAATAGGCTCATTTTACAACTCCCATAGGAGTTAAACAGTGGAGATTTACCGTTTTTGAATCCATTCAGTCGATCTCAGGGTCTAGCAGGAGCATATTTAGCTTAGCTTAGCATAAGTCATTAAAGTGAATTAGACCATTAGCATCTCAGTTTTGCTAATTTTCCAATTGACCCTTTTCACATTTCCGCGTTTCTCAGTAGTGGAAGTAGTCATATTTGGGTAAACTTAGAGTGCAGTGAATGGGAGAGTACAACAAATAATTTAAAAAAAAATCCTATTTGCTGAAATAATAAATGAAAAACTCCACGCTGGTGTTATCAAGACTTTCAGAAAAAGGAGAAAAAAAAGTGTGTGAGGCTGATTACGGCAGCCAGAAGAGAACAACGTCAAATTTACTGTCCTGCTCATACATTCTGCATTTCAAACAAATGGTACTTTATTTTTATAATTTGATGCAAAGATTATTTAATACACAGATAAATGTTCATAGGTTGTTTTAAAAATCTAAATATTCAAAACTTTCAGGGATTTAAGATGCTGTGAGAAGGGTCCATTTATAGCTTGACCCTTCTGAAATTATATTGTGTACTAAGACCAGCAGGAAATGAAAAGTAACTATTTTCTAGGCCAATATATCTAGGAACTATACTCTTATTCTGTTTAATAATAAAGAAACTTTTCTGCTGTACCATGGCAACAGTAGGCTCAATGATATTACACAGTGCTGTTACCTAATTACCTAGCTGGGGACTATTTTCAGGTGCTGCATAATATCATTGCGCCTGTTGCAGCTATGGTACGAGAGCAAAATTCCTTGATCATTACGCCAGAATGAGAGTATAGTTTCTAGCCATATCGGCCAAGAAAATAGTAACTTTATTTTCCATCAGTCTTAGTACAAGATGTAACTACAGAAGAATCAATCTTTAAATTGGAAAATTATCAAAACTCTTTTGAGCAAGATGCTAATGGTCTAATCTGATTCAATGATTTATGCTAAGCTAAGCTAAAAGGGCTCCTGCCAGTTCGGCTGAATGGATAAAAAAAAATGGTAAAACTCAACTCTAGGGGAGCTGTAAAATATGCTTATTTCCAAAAAAGTAGAGTGAAAATGTTTTAAAGCTACATTTTAAAAAGAAAATATTTAATCATAGAATAAACTGAACTGGTCAATAAGAATCCAGTATTCTACACAGACATGATAAGCAACAATTGTACTTGGAAATAGTACTTGGAAATAAATAAAAAAACATTTTTACTATATTTTTATCAGCTTTGGTGAGCATAAGAAATATTTTTTTTCCTTTTTAAAACAAGAAAAATAATATTTTTTAAAAAATCACCTTGTTTCATAGCGTATTTTTCTTGAAGGGCAGGCTGAATTTTTTCTATTTGTTTTGTAAGGAAGTCAATTTTGCGCTTGAAAAACTCTTTGCCATCCTCTACATTCTGAAAAGACAGAAAAGGCGGTGTGATTTACTCAGTTTTTCACATTTTTCAAATATACTTCAACTACTAAACAGGTTCGGACTCACCTTCTCCACAAAATAACCTGTTCCGACATCCACTAACACGTGATCCACATCGTGCAGCTTTCCAGGCACATACATCTACATTACAGCGGTTAAGGGAATAACTGACCAGAGACAACTGCAAATTAATTACACAAACATCAAACGGTTCGTATGATTTTCTTATGTGGCATAAATCAATTAGCACTCATTTATAACTCAGCTGTTCAGAGGATACAGAACTGGTGAGAGGTACGAGTAGTTCCTTTCCTGAGAGAAAAAGGTGTCAGCAGAAAAAACAAATCAGTGAACATGTTCGACTTAGCTAAAAATGTCATAAGGAATATTAAAAATCACCTTCATTGCTCTTGTTAAGGACATTCAAACTGTCTTTGGCCTCCACATATTTTGTTTGGACGACTTTCAACTGAGCTATAGATGATGACAGGAACTCTGTTTCCTAGAAAACAAATTTTTTGGCAACTTACAGAAAATAATGTGTAAATCTGTCCTGATATGTCCCTTTTTTGGTCTCCATTTACAAAATTGAATTCATATTCACAGAAAGCCCATTGATTGCAAGTAAAGTGTCACCTTAAATGCTTCAAATAACTTTTGTGAAAATAAAATGTAAAAATATGAATGAAAATCTAGCAAATAATTTCAAAAATAATAATCTATGAAATAATTCCATGACAATTCAGAGCAACAAATGTGTTTATTTAAAAATGGGAAAAGCAAACTTATTCTGTACAAACTAAACTATATAGAAACGAAATGATGACATTTTAAATTATTATAAGCTTCCTGCTGATACACTGGCTAAATTAGGGGTTTGAAAAATAATGACAAATTATACAATTTTAAAATTAGAATTAATTTGTATTTTGGAGCTACGTTGAGATCTTTAAATAATTATATGTCATCAACGAATCTTGGCCTAAATGTGGCTGACAAGATTTTCTGATATATAAACTATATTGATATATAAACTGAGACTGCTATATAAAAACAGGAAAAATGTATAATTTAAATTAATCTCTTATACAATCATAGACTAGGTACTAAATCATATTACACGCTATAAACTCATTGTTAAAATAAAACAATGTTTTGTGAGAACTGACTGAGACACTATTCACATAGTGAATCACACACAATGCAAATGAACTGCGTTAGTCATTCTCAATCTCATTTTGTTACACTGAATAAATGAAGCCATGTGGACTCTACAACAAGAAGGTGAGCTAATAATCACATAATTTTTATTTTCGCCTTTAGCATCCATTAAACTGTGAATTATTTTCCGCACTACCTGCAGCAGCACGCGCACAGGCAGCATGACGACTGCGCGTCAGTAAATTAATTCACTGACAGAAAAACAACAGCGCCTGTTGCTACTCTGAAATACGAAACGAGGTAATTGTTATATTTATAACACAATTCACCTGATCAAGCTGAGTTTTCAAGCCTTCTAATTGTGGAAGAGACAATTCAGTGAGATTCACCGCCATGTTGACAGTAGAATAGGGTGAGGAAAGCTTCCGGGTCAAGCGGACACAACTAAAAGGACTTTTACCGATGATTTTAGTCCATTACACAGTATAGTATTTTGTTAATAAAGCATCGAGTAAAATTAACCAACAATGTATTTTTACAGCACGTATTAATCTTTGTTGATGTTAATTAAAACAAATGTTCGATGTATTTGATTTTTATTAATAATACATATTATTTATTCATTTTCTTTTCGGCTTAGTCCCTTTATTAATCCACAGCGGAATGAACCACCAACTTAACCAGCATATGTTTTACACAGCGGATGCCCTTCCAGCTGCAACCCATCACTGGGAAATACCCATACACTCCCATTCACACACATACACTAGACAATTTAGCTTACCCAATTCACCTATAGAGCATGTCTTTGGACTTGTGGCGGAAACTGGAGCACCCGGGGGAAACATGGGGAGAACATGCAAACTCCACACAGAAATGCCAACTGACCCAACCGAGGCTCGAACCAGTGACCTTCTTTCTGTGGGGCGACAGCGCTACCCACTGTGCCACCCCTAACACATATTAGAAATTCCTAATTAATCAACGAACAAAAGTATTGTTTATCGTAACTGCATGTGGTGTAATGATTCCAATAACTTTAAACCTCATTAAGTTTTAGAATGAATTTGTATTTCAATACACATTCAACACAAAGTACACATCAGTTAAAAAGTGAAAAAAGAAGAAAACAGTACACAGCTCAAGGATTAATGGCTTTTTTTTTTTTTTTTCTTTGCTTGAAAACACCAATGAAATACAAGTACTCTAATGTGTATGTTATTGTCCTAAGTTCTCCAGCAACAGTAAAGTGGGTCTTTTACAGAAGCAGAAAATCAAACCTAAAAGACTAATTAAGTCATGACAGTCAGTAAAACTACTTTAACATCTTATTTTTTTCATAGATCTACCATTGAGCTTGCTCATTCCGACTAAATGAGACCTACACCTAAGGTACGTCAGATATTTTTACACGTCTCTGAAACTGCTGTCCCTGACATTTTGAAGACTTATGGGAACACCGATTTCAGTGTTTACAGTCCTTGTTGCTGGAACAGCCTGGCAGTTTATCCATCAGCCTAGAGTGACAGATAGACCCACTCATGTTTTTCCTCCATGTGTACTCTTTTACTTGCACGTCCCTTAATTTAGTTAACACCATAAAAAGTTAAAATCACTACCAACGTCAAGCAATGCTATAAACATTTTATTTTAATGCAGATTGACATATGATATAACTTAACAGAAAATAAAAATGTAAAGCAAAAATTGCACAAAAATCAATGTAAACATCAAAAACAAAACGAGTTAAAAGTAGTAAAACATCTTGAGGTATGAGCACACTAAATCCACAACTGCAAACACACAATAATAGCAGAAATAATACTAAAGGATTTAAAAATGGCAAAACACTTTAAACCTGGACTTAAAGTTATGCCTAGTCTTAGATTTTAAGATTAATTTCCATAAAAACAGAGCTTATTCTCTATACAGTGAACAAACCCTGAGGTTAAATCGCACCTTAAATTACCGATAGTATCATTTATACATTAAAAATTCACCATATCACCTGTAAATAATAAAAGTTGCATTTAAAAATCTGCACTAGTGTATATACACCGGTAAACCATACGCAATGGGCGCAGCACCGATTATATGTTTTAAATGAGTTGCGCTGCGTGATTTTGCCAAATGCTGAAGAAGTGAAGAGCCAGAACCGGCAGAGAGCCAAGACTGGAGCAGAGCCGACGTGAATCGATCCAAGTCACGATCAGTCACATCCCACAGGTTACCCAGCACCAATGGACTGGTGAAGAGACAAAGAAACTAATTTAAGGATCAAGCTAAATCTCAGACGTCAATATATTTCTGTACATGGGTGAGTTTGTTACCATCCGGCGGTCAGGTAGCTGAGGATGATGCCCGTTCCCTCCTGCTGACCAAGCACACTGAGAGCAGCACTACTGCAGCCGAACAGAAGAGCTGCGGCCCTCACAGGCACTTTCAAAACCCTCTGCGCATCCAGAAAGCGGGCTCCTGCGCCATGGCCGATGTATCTACACAGAAGCACACACACATATTTTTGAGCAGGTCATGTTATCTTTACATTTGATCAATTAAAGATCCAGTGAAATTAAAATAAATTAGTTTCTGTCTGTTAGTTTTAAGGATATCTACAAGCTAGTGTGCTCCAAAACAGTGACAAAATTCACGTTTACACAATATAAAACTGATATAAACATCCAAAGATTACAGTTTGTCTAAATCGAGCAACGATTTTTTTTTCACGTCACCTCATACTTGTTTCTCATCAAATCTTGACCAACCAATTGCTCTCTGGTATCTGACATGCTCCACCCCGCCCCCTTCAAGACGCTAATTATTTGCTTTTCATTTGATGCGCTTGATCTCAACCACTCTCACTGGCAGAGCTGTGATAAAAACAAAACGCTATTGGCTGTTTGATTCAAACGGGTGGAGCTACACTATAGCTGTGTCTCATTTCAGACGCTGCATCCTCCGAAGGATGTAGACTTCAAAAGGTGAGTCCTTCGAAGTCCACACAGGCCGAACCTAGCGTTTTGAAATGAGACGATCTAGCCTAGAGAGGAGAGATCTCATCACCAGGCAACCATATCAGCTGCCGTTAATAAGCAGTAATAAAATTTGTAATGACTTTTTTTTTTTTTTTCAACGTGATTTTAAAACTTATTTTAAGCGATCTGAAGGCAAAACAAGGTTTACAAAAGCTGGAAATATATTTCCTGTGACCCATACATGTACACATAAAAAAATGTAAACCGTCTATAAAATCACTTTTTAATAAGACATGCCAAATCACTCTTTTTGTTTTTTTTAACATAGGTTTATTTTACTTGGATATCTAAACATAATTCATACATTTAATCTGGAGTTTTCTTTTAAAAACGTCCTGCCGTTACCAGCGCACAATGAATCTTGCGATGTTCAAGGCCGCGAAGGACCTTTAAATGGTTAGTTCACGCAAAAATGAAAATTGTGTCAACACTCATGTCATTCCAAACCCACGAGACCTTCATTCATCTTCAGAACACAAATTAAGATATATTAGATGAAATCTAAGAGCTCCCTTATTCTGCATTGAGAGCAAGGTTCCTGACTAAACATCCTTATATACATCTTCAGTGGTTCAATCAGAATATTATCAAGCTATACTTTTGCGCACACATGAAACAAAAATAATGATTTTATTCAACGGTTTCTTTTTGGTGTCAGTATATTGCGCACGTTCACGAGAGCGATGTGCAATGATGTATACCATGAATGTTCATCCACAACTTCCTGTTTGAAACAAAGCACAGAGGCATCTGAGGCAATACGTCAGCATGACTACACAAAGAGCACAGCACTATTGTGAACGTGCGCAATATACTGACACTGAGGAGAAGGAACTGTTGAATAAAGTCATTACTTTTGTTTTATGTGTGCACAAAATTATTCTCATAGCTTGATAATATTTTGTTTGAACGGGAACTTGCTGTCTGTGGAGGATGAGGAAGCTCTCGGATTTCACCTAAAATATCTTAATTTGTGTTACAAAGAGGAACACAAGGTCTCTGGGGTTTTGAACAACATGAGGGCGAATAATTACTAAGAATTTTCTTTTTTTTTTGTGAAGTAAAGCATTATGTAGTGAATAAAACTCAAGTGTTTGTGGTTTCACTCACATGTAGAGGTCTTTGGTGGTCACGGCCTCTTGCAGTTTCTCTGGATCAGGAGCCCTTCCACAAACCCCCTGCCATCTTCGTTCACTGGCCAAACACAGATAAAGTTAATAACACAAACACGACTGTGGCAGTCAGTGCATGTTTTGTGTACTTACCCTGTAAACCACTCTTTGAAGCGATTCTCAGTGTCGGGCAGGTTTCCATCCGGGTTTAGCACATAGTAAACCTGCTTAGGGTTCACACCACAAGACAGAACACAACTTGAATCCACCTGAGAAAAGAAAGACAAAAAGAATTTAAATTGATAAGAACTTAAAATGACTGATGTGGTTACATGTGACTTTATTCAGACTGAGCCACTAGCAGATTATTGTTTGACCAACTGGTTTGACAAGCTCTGTAATAAAACAGTGATGCAGTGATAAACAAAACATTGGGTGTGATTATTTACAAAGTAACTAGATACTGTAATTAAATTACTTCTCGACTGGAAAAGGAATGGTGAATGTTTTAGGTAATTTAATTGCAGTTACTCATAATTTACTTGCCCTTAAAAAATTATATATATATATAAAGTTAAAGTACTCATTAATTCAGAGAACAGTAATTGTATTCTTAGTTATATAAATATAAATGGCTGAATAATTTAATTTCTCTACTCAAGAAGGTAACATTTATCAACATGATTGAAGATGCTTAAACAATGAATTGAGTGAGAAATTAGTTCATGACAATGGTGCCATTCTAAAGTTTCATATTTGATACATATGTTGTTTAATAGTTATTTTTTTAAGTTTGTTTATTTTTAAAAAATAATAATAATGTGTTAATGTAAAAGTATTTTTTAAATCAGATTTAAATAATTAAGAGCTTAATTAAAATGTCTGTGTATTGAGATTTATAAAAATTGCAAGTAGTACAGAGGTCAGTAATTAAATTCATTGAGTAATTAACATTTCAGACATGGTATTTATTTTTAAAAAGTAATTGAAATACAATTTTAATAATGCAATTAGTTATTAATTACCGTATTTTCTGGACTATAAGCCGCTACTTTTTCCCTAGGTTTTGAACCATGCGGCTTATACAAAGATGCGGCTATTCTGTAGATTTTTCTTCCACCGCTAGGGACGCTCTGACCGGAATTACCGGTAGAATAAAAAATAAGATAGACGAAAAATCAATGCAAAGAAAAATAGACTACGCTAATTTTTCTTTAGCAGATAGAACACGCACGACAAATTACTAACTGGAAATTATATTCAAATCCTTGCCCCTTTACCATGGAAACCCCACGAAGAAGTTCATATGATGCAAGTTTTAAGTTGAAGGCCATCAAGCTTGCTACCCAGGAAGGAAACCGAGCTGCTGCACGCAAGCTTAGCGTCAACGAATCTATGGTGAGACGTTGGAGGCGGCAGCGGGAAAAGCTCATGCAATGCCAAAAGTCGAGAAAAGCTTTCAGAGGACATAAAAGCAGTTGGCCTGAACTTGAAAATGTCCTGAAAGACTGGGTGAACACACAGAGAGCAGGTGGCCGAGGTGTATTCACTGTACAGATCCGACTGAACATGCAGTAAATTTCAAATTTTTCAACATAGATATCTGCGGCTTATAGCCCGGTGCGGCTTGTATATCTTTTTTTCTTTTCTTTTTTTAAAATAGCGCGGATGCGGCTTATATACAGGTGCGCTCTATAGTCCAGAAAATACGGTACTTTGTTTAAACGGTTAATAACCATTCATCTATATGTAAAAATCAAGTAATTTTGATGGGTATTTATTACTTTTCCAGGAGTAAAATGTTAAGGTATCTGAACTTTTAATTAAAAGTGCTTGATTTGTGATCATCTACCACTATATATAACTTATACAGATATTATACAGATTAGTATGCAATACCATTTGAAAGGACTCCAAATCAAAGTTTACAACATGTACCAAACACTCTCTACATCTTTTATTTGCACAGAGTAGCATATACCTCTCTCAGATGACTGTGTCCAAGCACCGCGTGTAATGAGGGCATACGAGTGACAGACTGAGTCTTCAGACAAGCAATGTTCTCCCACGGCAACCTCTGCAAGTACTGCACGAACACAAACACTGTAGTTAGATCAAAACCTTCATATTGAATCAGCTGAAAGAAGATTGAGGAGTCTACCTTGTCTAAAATCAGAACTGTGTGTCCCTGTGGCTCCTCCCTCCCTCTCAGTTCAGCCACGCCCCTCTGCAGGAGCTTCAGCAGATCTTTGTCCTGCACATTCATTCCTTCCAGAAGACACTGCAGGTCTGGCAGCGACAGCAGTGGAGATGCAGAAAGAATCACCTTCAGAGAGAAAGCAGCATTGAGAAGGGGCTACAGATAGAAACATTTAATCAAACTAAATGGATGTTGTTAAGAACCTTGAGAATGTCCTGTGTGATCTTTGTTGATTTAAGAGCCTTTTGGAGGCTCTTTACCTGAACATCAAGCTCAGGGTCAGAGGTCAAAGGCAGAAGTAGAGTTCGCCACACTCCTAAAGCCTCTTCCATCTCCTCCAGCATTTTCTGTTGGATAAAGCTGACATTTAGTACATCCAATTTCCTTCAATTTAAAGGAATAAGAATTCACCCAATTATTTTTTTCACCTTCAAGCCACCTTTGTTTTTGGTAGTCAGTAAGCATTAACTTCTATAGCAGCAAAACCAAATATAGACGCCAATGGTTACCAGTTCCCAATATTCTTTATTATTTTTTACCAAAAATAAAAGAAATTCATAATTCAACAACCACTTGACACAGTCTCCTAACAACATGCGATGTGACAAGCAATTTGGCTGTCTGCAACATACACTACCTGACAAAAGTCTTGTCATCGATCCTAGTTGTAAAAGCAACAAATAATAAATTGATTTCTAGTTGATCATTTGGAAAAGTGGCAGAAGGTAGATTTTTCCAATGAATCATCTGTTGAACTGCATCACAATCATCACAAAAACTGCAGAAGAACTATTGGAACCCGCATGGACCCCAGATTCTCATAGAAATCAGTCAAGTTTGGTGAAGGAAAAATCATGGTTTGGGGTTAAATTCAGTATGGGGGTGTGCGAGAGTTCTGCAGAGTGGATGGCAACATCAACAGCCTGAGGTATCAAGACATTTGTGCTGCCCATTACATTACAAACCACAGGAGAGGGCAAGTTCTTCAGAACGCTTTCTTTGCCATTCCAGATGACTTTATTAATAAGTTATTTGAGTCATTGCAGAGATGTATGGATGCAGTCCTCCAAGCTCATGGGAGTCATACACAATATTAACTCTTTTTCCACTGCACCATGACTTTATATTCTATACTGTACATTATTTCTGTTAAGGGACAAGACTTTTGTCTAAGCAAAGTCAGACCTAACTGTTCTAATTAATTAGTTACAAATCAAGGCATGATCATATTTTATTTTATTAATAATAATAATAATAATTCCTTACATTTATATAGCGCTTTTCTAGACACTCAAAGCGCTTTACACAATGGGGGGAATTTCCTCATCCACCACCAGTGTGCAGCATCCACCTTGATGACGCGATGGCAGCGATATTGCGCCAGACTGCACACCACACACACCAGCTGATTGGTGGAGAGGAGATAGAGCGATGAAGCCAATTATGATATGGGGATGGTTAGGAGGCCATGATGGACAGAGGCCAGTGGGCAAATTTGGCCAGGATGCCAGGGTTAAATCCCTACTCTTTTCGAAGGACATCCTGGGAATTTGTGTTTGACATATTTGACCTGTTTGACATATTTTGGTAAAATAAGCATAATCTAGAGGCCTTTGCCTTTCACATAAGCCACTTCAGATACCAAATGATCAACTAGAAGTCAAGTTATTATTTGTTGTTCCTAAAAACTTCGATAGGCGACAAGACTTTTGTCAGGTAGTGTACATGACATGAAAGAAACATTGAATTACAGTCATTGAGAAGCACAGAATAGTGCACTGCACTCCCAACAAAATGGACAGGTTTATAATCTAATTAATAAATATAAAACCTCTTTAACATTATTAAAAGTACATGCTGAGTGACTGATGTTGTTGGTTTGTCACAGTTTGAACATTCATGTTTAAGCTATGTTTGCTAGTTATTTTAAGATCTGAGAAATATCTGCTGGTGTTTCAGTATGGCAATAAATGCCATGTAAAATGGAATTCAGTCATACTGGTAACATTTTACACTGAATTAAGCACATAATTAGCATCTGAGGTGATCATTGTCATAGTAGTTTAAACTGTTGTTTAAGCTGCAATGTTGCAGAAATAGAAACTGTTTCATAAAAAGAAACTTATTGCTTGTTGCAGTGTTTTTGTGTAGTTAGGACACGGTGTGAGGAGTGAGTACATTTAATTGGAGTAAATGATGCCTTTAATAATTTTCAAATAGTCAGTGATGTTTCACCTCCACACGGGCATCCAAAGCCTTCCTTCCGTCCCACCACTGTGATTTCTCAGCCACTGTGCTCACTTCTTTTTGTCCTTTCAAGACTCCATCCATTTCTTCCAACAGGCCAGTAACAGATCGCTAAAAAAATTGTGTTTTGCAAACAAAATGATTTTATCTTTTCAGTACTGTGTAATGTAGTCATTTGTGAATGTAAAAAGTCTGCAGTTTCAAAGATCAAACACATAAAAACAATAGTGATCGTTTCCTACAAGCAACAACCAACTGCCTAAAATGAGTCAATAGGAATTCAAGTTTTACCAAGCCTATAAATTCTGTATTTGTAGCCATGGCGAGGAAGTTGTTGATGTTGTTATTGTCAACATGTTGAGATGATCTTTTCAGAGATTTAAAAGAATTCACTTCCAAAATATAGGTAAACAGGATTGAACAAAGGTAATAATTTCATTTCCAACATTTTCCTTTACTGTAAACAGTAGACCCATTACAACATCTGACTATTTGTCGAATCATAGAAGAGTAGGCCCTCCAATTAAAACCATTCACCTATGCACTATGAAAAAAAGAGATTACACTACAATGTGTTATGAAAAAAATATGATTTTTTTTTTTTGTGCCTTGGATGGATGTAAACCCACAGTAGGAAACCTCCAAAATAATATAACAGGGGCAGTTTAAAGACTCTTAGATGTGTTTTATAAGGCAATACACCAAAGTAATGAGAACATCATCGCAAACCATATGTCTCTCTGGCTGCCTACCTCTCTGTCTGCAGTAGGGATTCGAACTGTGATTGGGGTAGAGCCGCGCTCCAGTCGGGTCAGAAGAATAGTGTTGCCAATTTCATCAGGATGCACCCCCGTCAGTGACAGCAAGCATACGGTCACTCCTAAAGCAAAAATACATTTGAATAATTCTGTATTGTTCTCATATGATATATTAACAGGGACCTATTTATATTTTCATATTCTTACCCCATTAAACAATTTAGCAAACTTTCATTTAAAAGCAATTGTTGTCCTTTTGACAAAGGCATTATTACTCTTGCATATTTGCACATCCCTTGGGTAATTGTTATTTTTTGTAATTTGTTGCATCTAAAAGGATAGTCCATTCAAAAAGTTCTTTTATTTGTTTTTGTTTCATTCCTAATATCAATGACCTTTTCTCTTCTGTGACCACCAAAGGAGGTATTTTGAACATAACCAAACCGTTCAGTTTCCCACTGTATAGACAAAAATACCATCGTTTACAACTGAACAGTTTTCCATTTTTAAATATGGAAAAACTCTATAGTTCCAGGTAACATCATTACCTGCTGGTAGATCTCCCAGCTGCTGTGTGAACTGCTGACAGTGTGTCTGTGGAAACTGTGATGGGTTTGATGCTGTGAATGAAAAGATCTGCTCTAACGCAGAGAGTTTCTTTGACTGTGTCGCCCAAGATGTTTCCTCCAAACTCAGAGCACCAAGACCTTCTGCTACATCGTTACAGGATTTCTTCAACTTCCTGAAGACAGAAAGATGACATTTCGTTCCTCATGCAAGTGTTGTAGAAGACAGCTTCTGACTTCTGTAATGTCATACCTGAACTGGTTAACCAAGTGACGGGTCATATGATGGCGAGTGGACACTCCCAGTGCCTGTACATGCAGCATTGCTGTGATGATGGGATCCGTTTGACCGAATGACTGAGCGAGCAATGAGCAGATGTGAGGATAAACAGAAGGAGACGGGAAGTGGTGCAGGAGGAGCCATGAAGAGCTCAGGTATGACTGGGCCGCCTCTACTGACAGGTCAGCTAAAATGCAAAAACACATTGGATGGAATTTAAGAACTCTGACAGCCCGGAAAAGTAAAATTACATTTAAATTCACAGAATCTACTTTCGTAGAAAAAGCCTCTTGCTCATCAGACTGCTTTAAAAATAATATTATGAAATGTAAAATGACTTAAATATTATGAAATGGGTTCAAGATCTGTTACTGAAATTAAATTTCCAGTAATGCTGATCGAACTTTTTTATATATAAAAAACTATATCGATGTACTAATTTACTGCTGAAACAATTTAATATGCAGAATATACAGATCTTTAAGTTCTTGAGCATATAGGAGATGGAAATATCTCAGATGTGGACATTATGTGGCGTGATGAGGAAGATGAAGATAAAGTTCGTTATAAATAAGGTGCACTCTATACAACAAAAACCTCAAAATTAAAGTAAAAATGTTACAATGTACAATGTTTGTGATTTTCAAGATTATACCAGAAATAATGTATGATTTTTTTTGTATTTTATGTTGGTATAATGTTGGGGAAGTACAACTGTTCTGACCTGATGTTCAATGAAATGTAGAAAAAAAAATATATATATATATACTTAAAGCAGTGGTCTCAAACTCAATTCCTGGAGGGCCGCAACTCTGCATAGTTTAGCTCCAACCACCTCCAACTCACACCTGCTTTAATAGTCTCTAGTAGTCTTGCACACCTTGATTAGTCGGATCAGCTGTGTTGATTAGGGTTGGAGCAAAACTGTGCAGAGCTGCAGTCCTCCAGGAGTTGAGTTTGAGACCCATGAATTTTTATTATTATAATTTGGTCTCATTTATAGGAGCCTCAAGAACTGTGAAAACATACACATTTTTCAGAAACTTGGAACATAATTTGGGTCTTAAAGAAAATTTACTCATGTTCCAAACCTGTTTGAGTTTCTTTCTCCTGTTGAACACAAAGGAGGATTTACTGGAGAATATTGGAATAAACAGCCATGGACTTCCACATATTTTTTGTTCCTACTATGAATGTCAATTGCTGTTTTTTTCTGACATTCTTCAGAATTAAAGAATCTCTTATTTTGTGTTCAACAGAAGAAAAGGTTTAGAACCACTTGAGTGCAAGCGGTAATTTTTGGGTGAACTATCCCTTTAAGACATTATGGTAATGCATATAGTATTACCGAGAGATGTAGTTGCATGTGGCAGACTTGTGTGAGATCCTGATCCATTCTGTCCAGCTCTCCTGAGCTCACTGAAACACTCTCGGCCAAAATCTGCACCCAGATCTCTCCTCAAGACCTCACAGTCAGCATCTGGACTTCCTAAAACCACACACAAATTCCTTTAGTCAAATGACAATTATTCAAATTATATTTCAAATTAAAATATGATATATTTTTTACATATACAAACCACTGTCATTTGTCTCTGTGTCAGAGCCTCTGAGCTCCTCCAAACTGACATTCAAAAGAACCTCCTGTTCTTCCTCCTTAATCATCCTCATCCTCTCTGGTTCCTCTGTGGCTGCTGAACTCGTGCTCTTCTTTGGTCGTCCTCTAAGTGTGCGTGTCTGTGAAGATACTCCAGTTTCTTCCTCAGAAGAGAGGCCACCAGTGGAGGGAAGAGCTGTGCTTTTCTTAGTGGTCCGTGTTCGTCTGGAGGGTTCTGGATCTACTGTGGAGCTCACAACTTTGGTGTCACTAGGTATGGCTTTAAGGGTTGGTTTCAAGGTTCGTGATGTTTTAGAGGCGTTTTTCTTTTTCTCTGACTTTTCCATTACAGCAAGAGGTGCACCTTCGGTGTCGCTTTCATCGCTGAACTCAACCTGAAAGAGATCAGATGTATGACCGATTAGGATATGAAGATGTCTTGCAATCATCTGAAGAAATTGAAGACAAAAATGAGCCAAACCTTGAAGCGAGAACGCTTTGTTCGCTTAGGAGCAGCCGGGACAACTACAGCTTTCTCTTCAGCAGGGGAAGAATCTTTGTAAACCTGGAATGACCCCTTTGAGGAGACTTTTGACTTTGCAGTCCCACTGTGGTTTGTAGATCGGTGTAATGATGGTGTGAAGTGGACTGAAATGTCAGGCACCTCGTTATTGAAGTCAAATGCTCTCAGGTCACCGATGCCAGTGCTAGTGGAGACAGATTTGGGCCGGGTTGTTCTCGTTGCTTTGGGTGTTTTAAAAACCATGGAGGATTTTGTGATGGTAATTTTGGGCACTGAGTCTTTAGCTTTCTTCGAAACGACAGCTGTCTCTTTGGTTTTTCTGCTTTCATTCTCCACAAGTCCACTCTTAACATTAGAGTTATGTTTAACACCTGCCTCTAGAAGAGCTGCGTCAGGACTCTTGGATCGATGCTTCGATTTTAATTGCGGTTTAACCTTTGGTGGATTCCAGTGCCATGTTGAAGAAAACAGCTCTTCGGGTAAACACTGTTTCTTCATGGCCAACGCCAAGCAGCAGGCCACAGCTTTAGCCCCCAGTAGAGCAGCTCTGATGGGCCCAAGTTCTGGTGTCAGTACTCCTGTAGGCGTCACTGCCTCTAATCCTGCTTCTATCTCCTCCCACAAGATGGCGGCTTTCCCTTTGTCTCCAATTCTGAGCAGCTGAAGCACAGCACCCAAATGCACTTTACCCTGTTCGGCCTGGAGCAGTGACAAGCAGAGTTCAGGTGATTTTTTGGAGTGCACAAGTGCTGCCAAACTTCTCTGAAGCTTAGTTACAACATAGCAGCAGCGTTTCCTGGCAGATTGGCGTAGTCTGAGTGAGCGTTCGGGATCTGTCTGGAGATCTGCCTGTAATAGTGCCCAGTGGATGCTTACTCGAGCCACGCTGAGCTCAGTGCAGCAGGGACAGGAGCAGGTCTCTTCATGGGTCAGGCAGGAGAGGCCATGCTGGCGTTTGGGCTTTAGAGGTGGAGACGCTCCTTGACTTCCTAATCTAGCCATGGTCTCCACGGGCTCCTTCAGAAGGGCACAAGAGCTGAAGATCCCACTCAGATCATCCTCTTCCTCAGAGATTTGACCAGAGGAAGAAGGGGCAGCAGGACGGCCTTTGCGTGGTTTTATTTTCACTTCAGATTTCTGTCGTCGTCCCTGGCCAAAATCTGTGAGAGTGAAAGTGAGAGGGGAGCAAAATAAACACTTCTAAATTATTTTTGTAGTAGTTAAATAAATATAGTTCAACACAAAAATATATATTTTAAATGTAATATTTGTTTATAAATATTAAATTTAATAAAACAAATAAGCACATACTGTACAAAACAAACAGACAACTGAAAAAAGCAACAGATACAAAGTAAAATAAATTAAACTAGAAACAAAATTAATAAAAATGCAGAACAACTAATAAAAATAAAGAGCAAAATAAAAAAAACATGAACACCACAAAACCACTAATGCAAAATAGTAACAAAATAATAAATAAAATAAAAATGTAACAAACTAATAAAAACTAAACCAAATGAAAAAAAAAACTAAACTAAATGAAAATAAATTCAAACCAAACAAATACAAAAATAAAAGAAAATGAATAAAATATATAAATAATAAAAATGGTACTTTTTGGGCACCATCATATTTTTTATCATGGGTATGTCTTTGTTTACATCTTTACCTGTGCAGAGATCAAGTAAATTTCTAACTTGCTCCAGGTCCAAACTACTAGCTTCAGTAGCACCCTTCATCAGCTCCAGCTCTGCTTTCAGCACCAACAGCTCAGCACAGCTACAAAACAAAACATGTGAAAATCAATCCTGCATGTGACTTCTGGTTGCCATGTCTCCCATTAATGTCAGAAACACACATTTAAACCTAAACTGCTACACACATTCTGCCTGTCACACTCACAGACATGAAGTACTCACTGGCTGAGTGTCTGCAGTTTGGTGGCCAGTTTGAGAGCCTCTAGACACTGAGCTTTAGCTTCATGAACGGCTCCGCTGCTGCTCCTGGTGATCACCATCCTCTCTGAGCACACCAGCACTTCACTCAGCAACAGCCACTTAAATACAACACTGTCACCTACAGATGGAAAACAAAACAAGTTAAAAGAAAATAGCAAAAACACTCCTTATGGATTTACGCAGAAATCTGTTCACAAATAGTTACAGCTGTTGCACCTTTATCCACAAAGCGTGTGTCTGTGTTTGGTCCAGGGGCTCCATAAAACCCGTTGCCCAACAACATCATCACCAGGCTACACAACAGCTTCAACCCTTCATATTGAGCCGTGTCTGGAGTCTTTAGACCTACAACACATAATTTACAACATTAAATAACACGTAGCATATGGGTATGTGATGCGAGTAACTATCCGTTTAGATCCACTTGGTTAAGTTAACACGCTCTCTTGATTTTTATAAATGAATTAATATTTTCCTTAACTCATAGTAAAGAAATGTATAATATGTTACGCATTAATTCGGACTTTTGAACTTTCAACTCAAAGAATCCAGGCAAAATGTATGTACCAGAATTTAGAGTCAAACATTACTACATACTATATTTTAGTTATTTCAGCAAGGACACATTAAACTGATCAAAAGTGATGTTTGTAAATGTCACAATGTTACTTTGAACCTTCTTTTCAAAGAATCCTAAAAAAAAGAAGAAAAAAAAAAAAAGGGTAGTATTGAAACAAATGTAGATCAGCAGCACAACCATTGCCAGCATTGATGATAGGGTTTCTTGAGCACCAAATACAAACACAGGTCACAAAAAAATAAATAAATAAATCACTGTTTGCATTTAAACAAATATTTAAAAGTCTATTACTTAATATTTATTGCAGTGAATGTTTCTCATATATCTGGTATCTATTCTTTTAAACTTAACTGATAAATTGTATAAAGTTGTTTAATCTCTTGAAGGGATAGTTCATCCAAAAGTTAAGATTTCCTCATTTACTCAGACTCAAGTGGTTCTAAACTTTAATACATTTATTTCTTCTGTTGACATGAAAGTCTGAAGAACACAATGAACATCAATAGCTGTTTTTCCCCACATTCTTTCTTTATGTTCAACAGAAGAAAGAAACTCAAATAGGTTTTGAACAAGTGCAGGATGAGTAAGTGGTCACAAAATGATTTTTGGATTAACTGTCCCATTAAGCCACTATGTAAAAAACAGCTTTTAAGCATGAGAGCGTGAAATGGGATATAACTGTTGTTTGCTGGATCTAAGTGTGCAGTGTGTACTGAACAAGAGCTGACCATGCTGCATGATGCTCTGGCGTAGGTGTGAATCCAAAGCCTGTGTGTCCAGACTCAAGTATTCACTGGCTGTCTGCAGTGCTCCAGCCCTGAGCAGGTACCAGCTCTTAGAATGATGCTGAGCAGATTCCTTTATCACCTCCATTAGGCAGGACACACCACTCTCCACCTAACAGAGAGAGGGAGAGAGAGAGAGAGAAATTGTACTAACAGTAATTTAATACTAATACTAATAATAATAATAAACTATGAATTAGTAATAATTCCATAATTACTTTCATATGTTCTATTTACTGTAAACATTACAAATGCTTTGGCAATACATTTGTCATGCCAGTAAACAAAGTTTGAAATGAAAATTTTATTGAAACTAAATAGAAACAGAGAGACAGAGACAGACCAAGTACAGATATTGGTTTTATTAGAAATTATACAGTTTAAATGATATTTTCTTGGATTAAATTGAATCACAGGTCCACAAACAGTTGTATGAATGAGTATTACCTGTCCTAAAGCATAGTGTAGCTGTGCTTTTTGCAACATGGCCAGCATGGATATGATAGACGTGCCCTCACAGATGGAGACAGATGACAAACTCTTTTCTGCTTTTTGTAACTCCACCTGAAACATGCAAAAGTTAAATATGAGCTTTTTTATTTAACAGAGCTACATGATTATGGATTAACTGAAAAATGAATAATTTTTTGTTTGTTTATTTGTTTAAAATGGAGGAGTCTACTTTTTTATTCATATATTTATTATTTTCGCATCAACAATTAACAGAATCATTTCAATATACATGTAAACATTCTTTTCTAACCACCCTCCACCCCAGTCCCACCCTCACAAAACAGAACAGTTAAATGGACATAATTGTGAGACATTGAGCTGATGTGTAAAATAAGAGGAGTCTATTTTTTAAGAAATGTCAATTTGAGTTTTTTTGGTTTGTTTTTTGTATTTCATTAAAAATGTATCAGCTTTTTTTTGGAAATCTTGTTACTCATCACTTGTCCGATTTTACTTTGAGCAAATGTTATTGTTATTTAAAAATAATAAAAAAAACAAAAAGGCAATCAAAAGTCAAATCACCAATCACCATTGTGACCAAATCACAAATCACCATTTTCACATCATCACAAAGATTGCATTATTTAAGGTATGATTTTCCTTTCAAAATGTGATTTGCTAACTTTTGATCCCTACTATTTAGGTTATTATTAGACTACTTATACATAACAATACAATGTGGCTGAAAAGAAAGTCTAAAGAAAAGTTTAGTCAAAGGCAGTTTTGAATCTTCCACTATTTTAAGTTTAAATTACAATTCACCTGTGCAAGCTGCGGTGAACCCAGGTAAAGCAAGATCCTGCTAGAGTGGCAGAACGCATTGGCACTATTCTGGCCATCACCAAGTATATTGCAAAGGTTGGCAGCAAGCTGATATCCCTCCAGAGCTTGCAGGTGCTAACAGAGACATATTTGTTATTTAAACATCAGTACAAATGCTTGTCTCCATAAATGTGTCAGAAATGTGGGTGTACACATACTTTGCCCATAAGTGTGTAGAGGGCAGCCATCAGTGTCATGGAAGAAGCTGTGAGTTTAGGGTCTCTAACTGCAGGCACAGACCCTCTGAGGAGACTCCGCCATAGAGACAAACATCTATCCAGAGGCTCACTTTGCTCTGACACAAACAGGAATCAACCACATGGATTAGTCTATAAACCAATACTTATTGCAAAAAATGTTGCAATATATAAAAAATGCATTATTGTATTGTGTGTTTGAGTGTGTTGGCTTACTGCTGTGAGCCAGCAGGTTGAAGCGTAGTCCATCATAGACTAACTGGCTCTCTTGAGATTTCTGTTTGTCCTCATACTCCAGATCATTTGTGGGAACAGGATCCATATTCATGTCTCTTTTATTTTCCTCCTGCACTGCACACAAACGTTTCTCTGTGTCCACAGCCTGTAACACACACACGCAATTAATACGTAACATAAAAAGTTGTTTTTGTAGTGTTTTGAGTATGTACATTGTGGTTCAAATTATGTGGTCTGTCTCTTATGCTATAATAAATTAAATTATTATTGTAATTAAAGTTTTGTAAATTTATATGTAGATAATAATTAGTGCTGGGAATTTACTGCATAAAAAATAAAAGTTTGTTTTGACATAGTATTTGTCTGTATTATATATATATATATATATATATATATATATATATATATTTATTATGTTATACACAGGAACAAAATTATATCGTTATCGTTACATAGACCTTTAAATTAATATACAATTTGTATCACATTTATTTTATATCTAAATAAACATTCTCAAATATATGCATGCGTGTATTTATTTATACATAAATATACACAGTACACACACATATATTATGTCAAAACAAACCTTTATTTTGGATGCGATAAATTTTTATCCAGCACTAATTATAATAATTTATATTTGCTAACAAAACTCATTTTAGGCATTTAAGAACAATTAAAAATATATGTATATTTTAGTCAAGTGTCCACATTTATTACTGACCTCCTGCAGGTTGGACTCAAGAGTGCAGATGTAGAGCCACAGGGAGGCGTGGGCTTTCTCATCCTTCAGCCTATCAGCATTCTCTGTCGTCTCTGGTTCTGCCTCCAGCAACCGCAAAGCCTCATGGGTAAAATCAACTGCTGAGCTGATTATAAACAACAAAACCAGATTTTAGTTTTTGCATATAACATATCTTTCATCTCTGGCCCTGTTTTGACCCGGTACTAATTGTTGCTTTTTTGCCAACCCAAGTGGACAACTCTAAATACAGTCATAAGATGTTATTTAATGTTTGTCTATGTTCAAACACTTTAAGAGGTAGGTGAAAACCTTTTCAGTCGGATAAGTTTCATAGTCGACGCTCTTGTGGTCAAATGTGTTTGCAGAGCTACTAAAGACCACCTACACTCACCTAATATGTTACCGTTATAGGACATATTGGGAAAAGTGCGCCAAAAACAAGGCATTTATACATTACTGCACTGTAACAAAACCCAAAGGCTATGATCAAAATTGTACTTTGCATTCACATGCTTTACATTTTTACGTTTTCCCACTAACTTACAAGCCTTGTAACATGGGTTAAAAATCTACAACACAAGTGGACACAAAATTAGCATACAAAAATCTCGCTTGACTGCTTCTAATCAGACCACTGAAAACATGCAAATACCATGTTTATTTATGTTTTAATGCCATATCGGCAGCATTGGCTATATTCATGGTAACACTTGTACTAAATATTCAATATATAATTTACCATTAAAAGTTTTTCTTAATCATTCACTGCCCAAAAAAAAATAATACAACTAACATCAACACAGATAAAAAGTCATACAAGTTGTTTCAGTTTGACCAATGATAAATATTCTAAAACTCCTCCAGAAGACACCTTTTTAAACATTTCCTGAATCAAAATGCTCTCTAATATCATTTAAAAATATACATTCTATTAAAACAAGTTTTATCATCAAAATATTCCTACACAAGTCAAAAATAGGTTTTTCTTCCTCTTTCAATAAATATGCATGAGTAAGTCTTGAGTGGCCAATTCTACAACTCGTATGTACAACCTGATCATGTCCATTATAAAAAAGGTAATTACGTAATTCTCAATACCATGTGAAAATAAATAATTCACTGTGTTCACCCACCAGTCAGTCTGCTGGCTGAAGTCCTGATAGCACACGACCTGCGCCATCTCACACAGATAAGTAGCTCTTCTCAGTGTGTGTGGGGTTTCTTCATGGCAGATTTCCAAGAGGTCGCAGAGTGTGTTGTAGCGTTCCTGCGCTGTATCTCCAGTCTGCTCCTTATATACACGCAACTCCTCCTCTAACAAACACATCATAACCTCCTCATCCACTAATGTTTCTCCTAACCCGTCCCTCAGAGTCCTGAAAAAAAAAAGTATTTGTCATCTTAAAAGGCAAACAAGATGTACACTGGAAGCCTTATTTTGAAGTGCAAGTTACCTCAGGCGTGTGTCATCCTCTCCTGCTCGGGCGGCATCACACTTGGTTTTGACCCACATCGACACGGGTTCTGCGAGATGATCCAAAATCTGTGAGCCCAAAGCCTGAATCCAGCGGACAATCCAGTCTAGAGCCTGCTCCAGATGGCCTGCGCGGCGACTACACTGCACTGTCAGCATGAAGCAGCGGTTGACCTGAAACATCCACATGATAAATGTAGTCAAGAGGCTTATATTGTCAAATATGCACTTTTTAAATCTAAATGTACAACTCTATGTTCAAGAGTCAATATGTTAACAATAGATAAGACAATACTGACAAGGAACACAAAAAAAAACAACAAATTCTTAGTTGCTGCTATTAAAGGGTTAGTTTTTGTGTGCCAGCTTGCCACCATTCCAGCTTCTATGGCTATTGTCATAGCGAGAAAATGTATACTGTGCATATATAAAGTACATTAAAGGTTTTACAATTTTTTTGTTAAAAACCCAAAAATTGTATTTGGATGTTAGAAATCACCTCAAAAGAATGAACTGGATAAAATAAGTTTCTCACAGAATTAAAAGATACACACAATTAAATAGAACATGCTTATTAAAGGGTTAGTTCACTCAAAATGGAAAATTCTGTTATTAATCATTCACTCTTGTGTTGTTCCAATCTGCTGAGACCTTCGTTTATCTTTGGAACACAAATTAAGATACTTTAGATGAAATCTGAGAGCTCCTCATCTTCCATAGAATGGAACGAAAGTATTTTTGAAGCTTTGTGTGATTGCAGTTGAAGTCTGTTACCACTGAAGTCACATGGACTGTTTTGACAACGTTTTTGGTTCCTTTTCTGGACTTTGAACATCTCAGGACCGTTGCTGTTAATGGAGTGTCAGAAATCTCCATGATTTCATCTAAAATATCTTTGTGTTCTGAAGATGAATTAAGGTCTCAGGTGATTGGAACAATATTAAAATAAATGCTTAAAATAATAAAATTAAAAATACAAATAAAATTAAAGCTGCAAGCAGCGATGAAAGGGACCTCGCACCCGGGCTCACCGCCGCCCGGTGGCCTTAGGATGACAGAGAACAGCGGACAATAATATTTTAAGCCGATATATATTAAAACACCTGAGAAAATCACTGATTTATGCCAAACTTCCTTCTGTCAGCAGGTGGCGCTATGGCTGTGACTCAATATTGGCATGTAGATGTCTTCAGGAGAGGAATTTTATCAACCATGTGATGTTTCAGGCAGATCAGACATTGTTTGGCTGATTTATAAGTGTTTCCTCCTCCATGGCGAAGCATCACACTTTCTCAGTCCGCCACGGACACGCCCTTCGGCGAAAACTCTAGATCTTCACAATTTAACATCACAAAGGCCTTTGGACTAAACTAATGGAACATGGATTCGATGTGATACAATTTGTAGGAGGAGTTTGTTACACCGTAAAACAAGTAACTTCCTGTTGCCAGCAGGTGGGGCTATAACTGTATCTGGATATTGGCATGTAAATGTGTTCAGGTCAGGACTGTTATCAAACATATGGATTTTGAAGCACATCCGACAATGTATGCCTGAGTTATAACAACTTCCTGTTTCGTGGCGAAGCGTCAAAGTTTGTGAGGCTGCCCCGGACACGCCCTTCGAAAACTCTAGATCTTCGCAATTTAACATCGCCAAGGCCTTTAGATGACAATCCCCAATTTTGGTGTTGATCTGATCAATTCCCTAGGAGAAGTTCGTTAAAGTACGACGCCTGTAAATGGAAAAAACAGCACTTTTTCGACAGAGGAAGTTAAAAATATCCGACTTCCTGTTGGGTTTGAGATTTTGCTCTAAGAGACCTTTTTGTAGATTTTGTCATGTTTAATGTGTGTCCCAATTTTCGTATGTGTGCGTGAAACGTAGCTCGGGGGCCAGTCCGTCAAATGTGCATAGGTGGCGCTGTCGAGTCATTTTGCCACGCCCACTTCCGAAACCTATAACAAACGTAAATTTTCGCCACTTCTGGGGCGTGTGCAAAGTTTCGTGAGTTTTCGTGCATGTTTACGCCCTCAAAAAGGCGATTCATTCCAGAGAAGAAGAAGAAGAAGAAGAAGAAGAAGAAGAAGAAGAAGAATAAACGGAGCAATTCCAATAGGGCCTACGCACCGTTCCGGTGCTCGGTCCCTAATAATAAAATCAGGTAGTTCTTACCCGATCCACAGGAAGAGAGGGCGGGCAGTCCTTACAGAGCTCCTGACACACAATCATAGACAATCCAAAGGCTCTTTCATACATTTTCTTGTTAAACAGCTCGTACACCACATTATTCACTGCACACACTAGAAGAGGGGGGGGGGGGGGGGGTGAAAAGACATGATTATATGCTTTAATTTCAAATGTAATTTATTATTATTATTACAAATGAATACACATTCAGCATGGGCACATTCAATTGATCAAACCAAGAATACAGACATAATCACTGCTGTAAAATAACATCTATTTCAAATTAATGCAGTTCTTGAGAAATTTCCATTGTTAAAAGGATCCTAAAAAAATAACTTCTCAAATATATCAAACAGAACAATGGTTTACAACAGTGATAAAGGCTTCTTTATCACAAATCGGCATATTAGAATGACTGTGACACTAAAGACATATTACACCACACATAGCATATTCAGACTCATTCAACAAGATTTCAGCCAGCAAAAAAACACCTACCTGCTTTAAGCAGTAAGTTATCATTGTTGAGCGTCTGCAGTTCTGCAAGCATACGCCCTGCTGTCGCCCGACAGAACAAAAGCACTCTGTCCAAAGAATCACACACAGACGCCTTTGGAAGCAAAGAATAAGTGAATCGTATAAATGTGAGACCGCTCAAAAACAACTTGATCAAAGTCTCCAGATTAGGGCTGCACCATATTGAAAAAAATCTGACACTGCGATATGAATACAATTTCAGCAGATGACTTAATTAGCTCCATTTAGAATTAAATCATTAATTTAGATTGATTGGGATAATTTGTAGTGAAGCGAATCAAACAAATTGCAAGCATAAATAAGATAGAGCCAAGATCAAAGAGAAACAAGCAGAGCTCTATGGTTTTCCGGAGAGTCAAACAGTTGTCAGATATTCAAGTACAGTAACTGAATAATCAAATGTAATGTAAAATAATAAAGTACAGTCTTCAGTCATTGCTGATCAACTATAATCCCAACTCAACATTGCAGATACTGCGTTGTGACTATTGCGAATGCACACAGTGATATCGATGCTGAAACGATATATTGTGCAGCCCTACTCCAGACAGTTTTGCAAATTACCTGACATTGCGATATTTTGTTTTGCTGTGATATTTATTGCAGTATAAATACAATTTCCTCAGATGATTTAAATAGCTCTATTTGGAAAGATTACATTAATTTAGATCGACTGGAATGATCAAGTCTTTTTCTATATAGTGCATCTGCATAAATTATAATCAATTACAAGCAAAAATAAAAAAATAAACACTGCTTTATGGGTTTCCGGTGGAGTCTAACAGTATTTATGTACAGAAATAGAACAATCAGATGTAAAATAACATGGTCATCTTTGCATAAATAATAAAATGCAATAATATGTTTATCTTTTAATCTTTAATAAATAATCTAATCCTCCAATGTGACTATTGCAGTACACACATTGCAATATCGATGCTCAATCAACCCCTACCTGAGATCCATGAAGACTATCATACGTGCAGATGAAGCCCTGGTAAAAACTGAAACAAAGGGAGTACTGCACTTGCAGCGAAAACGAGTTCTGGAAAATAAACACAGGCCTTTAAGAATAAAATTCAACCCAGAAGAACACATTAAAGAGTATCAGTGAATTATTATACAAACATACCTTTTGCTGTGTTAGCAGAAATTCCTGATATTCTTCCAAAAAGGAAAAACAAGCCAGCAAAGTGGTCAGATCCATTCCTTTACACTGACTAGCTTCCAATGTCCAAACCACCAGCTGACAAGCCTCTAACAGGGCATGAGACTCTGAGCTGGACATGGCACGGGGCAACATCCGAAGAGCACGGGCACATTCAGTAAAGCTCTTACTGCATTCAACTCCAAAACTTAACACACACTGCATCTGCACTGCACGTTCTGCCAGACCCAGAGCCGAACGCAGGCCAACGTGACCATCAACCTCCTTCAGAGTGCCTTGCAAGAGTTCAACAGCCTCAGCTGAAAAGCGACTTTTGCAGAGCAGTTTAGACACTTTAAATGCCACCTCGCACCACACAGCCAACAATGAAGTCGTCGATGCGGAGGCCTGAAGGTCAAATAAAGCATCAGAGAACAGCTCACGCAATTCAGAAGTCAGAAAAGTCACATCGTCTTGAGTAAAACTTCCACATGATCGTTCGTACTCCACTACTGCTTCCTCGACGAACAGAGGAACTTTGGACGGGGAAGAGGACAGGCTGCACCCCTGTTCAAGGAGTCTGAATGTTAAAGCTTGCAGCTGACAGTGAAGTCTGTCCTGTGGAGGGAGGGTGGAAGCACTCGATTTGTTAGAGAGGAGACTGTTCCACAAGACTGCAAAGCAATTCCGCACCAGGACATTAAAGTCATCAATCTGTCGAAAACAGCAAAAACGTGAATATTGAAATATGGATACATTAATACATTTACAATGATCGTCTTTAGAGTACTCACATTTTTTCCCATCAACAAACTTGTTAAGGGTGTAAAAATATCATTTAAAAAAACAAAAAAACACTTTTTAAAACAAGAATACACTAAAACATAAAATTCAGGGTTTTTTTAAGCACTAAAATCAACATTATAGATACACAATATGTGGTCACCATATCAGTATCAGCAAAAAAAAAAAAAGGAATATATTTAATGTTAGGGCTATAAGCCTGTTAAGAAAATTTGGTTGATTTATTACATAAATAAATTATGGATTATTTCCATCAGTTAAAACACTTCAGATGGCTGATGACTGGTTTCCACACAGCAGGTACACTTAAGAAGAGTTTAAGAAAGTGATGATTTCAACAGTGTGTTTCACACTGGGAAAAAAAAAAAAAAAAAAAACGAGAAGACAACAAATATAAAATAAAGATACGTTATTTCATTTGAAAATAATTAAACTGTCTCCAGGGTACCCAAACATTTATGACCACTTCAGTTCATACCCTTATCATTTCTTTTAGTTACGTTTTACTTTGACAAAAATGACTGCACTTTTATTGTTTTCATCAACTATAAACATATTTTGCACCAAAATCCTCAGCAAATACTTAGTAAATAAATTAAACGCAAGTATAACAAAATACATTAATTTGACTGAAATAAAAAATAAACAAATGTCTATTTTTTTTTTTTATTCCTACACACAGACCCCCAAAGGTTTCAAATGATGCAAAAGAGATGTAACTACAACAAATGAAAATTTACAATATACAATTCAGTATCCTTTATTATTATTATACCAAGATCGAGCAAAACACAAAAATAACATTAAATGTTTTGCAGTCAAGCTAGCTAACCAGAATTAACCTAAAACTATACACCAGAAGTACCAATTTGACTGAAATAGAAAATAAACAAATGTCTATTTTTGATTCCTACACACAGACCGCCAAAGGTACCAAATGATGTAAAAGAGATGCAATTACAACAAATGTAAATACAGAATATACAATTTTCAGTAACCTTTATTATTATACCAAGATCGAGCAAAACACAAAAATAACACTATTAAATATTTAGCAGTCAAGTTAACCAGAATTAACTTAAGACTATACACAAGAAGTACCTTTTGACAGATTGCACAAAGATAAGCATTTACTGTGTTTTTTTTTTTTCATTTGATTTGGTATTTATTTGGTATAATGGCAGTAATAAAGAAACAACTGAAAAGTCATCTTTTCCATGAGCACTTACCAGAACCCTACCTGAAAACAGAAATATCCTCATCGCATTCCATTTTCTTAATTCCCTCACTGTTCTAGCCTGCACTATTCTAAAAAATATATTTAAAAAGCTTTGTCTCTTTTGTATCTTTTAAGTGAATAAATGTAGCCGTAAAAGTACTGTACCTCCGCAGACAAACATTTCAGTCTTCTATACACGAGCTGACCCAGTCGACAAGCAGGACCATGGGCTCCAAGGCTGGCGACTTTCTGTAGGATGTGAAAGACTATTTTCTCCAGATAAAAGGGGTTGCTCTGCATGCCGGACTCTTCAAGCAGTTGAAACCCTCGGACAGCCAGTTCCACCAGCTCCACTATCCGCTCCTGAAGGCCAGCATCCACAGAGCCGCTGCCTAGCCGCTGGTTGCAGGCTCTGATGATTCGGTCACACATTGTGCGACCATAAGGACCCAGGCCACCATCCACATGTTTCTACAGCAAAAGAAATAAAGAAAGGCTCCAGCATTGAGCATGATATACGAAATAAACACTCTCAAGTGAACATCGGTTTTACCTTCAGTTCGTTGTGGAGAACTATCGTGTCCTTGACACAAGATAACTGCTGAACGTACTCTTCTATTTTCAAGCTCTTTGATGACATCATTGTCGTATCTGCAACTCAAAACAGTATACATATGTATGTATCTGAGCGGCTTTTTAGCCTGAATGGCAATTTTACGACATAAAAGTACGCTTTTTGGTCATCTGGTGTGTTGTCTTGTAAGTTCTGACATATTAGGTTAAACTAGCAAGTTAGCAAGCTAACGCTGACTGCAAATCATGTAAACAAATGCAACAAACCTGCCAGCTACAGCGCTCGGTTAAACGGTCAGATATTGAGGAACAGACACTCTTTTTGAGTGTTATGAAATGTGGCGTTCCTCAACATGTATATAAAAGTAAAATGGTCTTATTTTTTTCCACTGGGTCGTCGCCGTTATTTGGATGACAGCAGCGGAACGAAAATGCGAAGCCGCGCACATATTTAAATACTGCAAAGCCTATCGGGAAACTGTGGAAACGTCTCGGAAGTGGAATTATGGCACGGGTAATGTAGTTTTTTTTTTACATTCTGAGAGACCATGGTATGACAATGATAAAATGGTAAAAAGTAACTGAAACGGCATAATAAAAATCTTACTGAAATCGGAAATCTCATTTAAACAAATGGCTTTGAAAAAATACATATATGCATTTATGTTCAGATACATTCATTCATTCATTTTCTTTTCGGCTTAGTCCCTTTATTAATCTGGGGTCGCCACAGCGGAATAAACCGCCAACTTATCCAGCATATGTTTTTATGAATTATTACTTATTGGGCCTAAATCCTGTACACAGCAGATCTCACAACTCGACCTGCAATTAGAGGGACACAAAGTTAGCATTAGCTCTACTGTAAAAGATCTGGGTGTTATACTAGACAGCAATTTAACCTTTGAAAATCATATCTCCCATGTCACAAAAACAGCCTTCTTTCATCTGAGAAATATCGCTAAGTTACGAAGTATGCTATCCATCTCAGATGCAGAAAAACTAGTTCATGCTTTCATGACTTCTAGGCTGGATTACTGTAATGCTCTGTTCGCTGGTTGCCCAGCATCCTCTATTAATAAACTTCAGCTAGTACAAAATGCAGCTGCCAGAGTTCTTACCAGGTCTAGAAAATATGATCATATCACCCCAATTTTATCCTCCTTACACTGGCTGCCTGTTAAGTTCCGTATTGATTATAAAATATTGCTTCTTACCTATAAAGCTTTAAATAATCTAGCTCCTGTTTATCTAACCAACCTTCTGTCTCGCTACAATCCAACCCGCTCTTTAAGATCTCAAAACTCAGGGCTGCTGGTAGTACCTAGAATAGCAAAGTCGAGTAAAGGTGGTCGAGCCTTCTCATTTATAGCTCCTAAACTCTGGAATAGCCTTCCTGATAATGTCAGAGGCTCAGACACACTCTCTCGGTTCAAAACTAGATTAAAGACCTATCTTTTTAGCAAAGCATACACTCAATGCATTGCATAATGGTATGATGCATGAATGTGCTCCACGCAGGTTTTTGCATCTCGTTTATATACACTATGAACAGCAGCTACGCTAATTATTCTCTTTATTCTCTATTTCCACCTGGGGATACTCATCCCGAGGCCCCCAGAGACTATGCAGTGCCACTAATGCAATCCAAGACCTGTGTAGAGAGGATCCCAAGGTTTCCATAATCCCAGACCAGGCCGTATCCTGAGGAGTTGCTGTGGTGGTCATGGAGGAGTGGAGAGCATGAGACTGATTCCTGTGAGACCCCAGTGACAGACGAGTCTTCACTGACGTCCAGCGTTCACCAGCCTCCGGCGCCTAGACTGCAGCTCTGCACAAGACGTTTGGCCATAGGAGAAATGGTCGTGCCCAACTGAGCCTGGTTTCTCTCGAGGTTTTTTTTTTCCTTCACTTTCGCAAATTGGTGAAGTTCATTCCTCGCCGCTGTCGCCACTGGCTTGCATGGTTCGGGACCTGTAGAGCTGCGCATCGATGGATTTGCTCTTCAGTGTTTGGACTCTCAGCAGTGAAAATTTAAACCACACTGAACTGAACTGACCTTAAACTCTAAAAACTGAACTGACACCATTCCAATTCACTATAATCTTCTATGTGAAGCTGCTTTGACACAATCTACATTGTAAAAGCGCTATAGAAATAAAGATGAATTGAATTGAATTGAATGTTTTACGCAGCGGATGCCCTTCCAGCTGCGACCCATCACTGGGAAACACCCATACACTTGTGCATTCACACACATACACTACGGCCAATTTAGCTTTTTCAATTCACCTATACCGCATGTCTTTGGACTGTGGGGGAAACCGGAGCACCCGGAGAAAACCCACACGAACACGGGGAGAACATGCAAACTCCACACAGATATGCCAACTGACCCAGCCGAGGCTCAAACCTGCGACCTACTTGCTGTAAGGCGATCGTGCTACCCAATGTTTAAATTGAATTGATAAACTTCTATAAAGTTAGACTTCTATGCGTTCAACTTAGATACAGTTCTATAAAGTTTTAATTTCGCTGTTTTAAAGTAAAAAAAAAAAATAATAAATACAACCTACAAAATTTTAATTAGTTTCAAAGGAACTTTTATTATTATTATACCAAGACCAAGCAAAATACAAAAGAAGACAACTGATTTAAATGAACTGAAACATAGATAATAAAGAAAATAATAAAACTAAAAGAAAATATACATTTTCTTAAATTAGTTTTAAATGCACATTTATTATTAGAAATCTTATGCCAAGACCTGGCAAAATTTTTTTAATTTAACATAAAATAAAAATATAAAACATTTAGCAGTAAAGCTAAACAGGTATCAATTTCATGCCAAGAAATGTTCATTTGCCATACCCTCTGGAATATACCGGAAATTTACAGAAAAATATTTTGGATTACAGAGTAAAATAAGCTGTCTAGTTAACATTCATGTGTTCTTCTACTACATAAGACATTAAAAAAATCTATTTTGATGCCGTTGTTGAAAAAAAAGTATAAGATAAATTTGCATGATAAGGACTTAAACATAATATTTATGCTTGGAATGTATTGGTTTCAAAATTCATATTTGAAGGATGACTGTGCGATTTATATTATTAAAGTATACATGAAAATTCCATGAACTTTGTTCCACAAATAATGTTAAACACTCCTTATTTTAATCAAATAAAAACAGAGGAAGTTCAATGGGTTAAAAAATGCCAACATTTTTGGATAACATTGTTCAGTTTCACAACTGATTACACAGCTCTATTTAGTCATAACAGAAATGCTCTGTGTTCTGCAACATTTGAATTTACATTAAATGTATCACACTATTTAGAAACTTCCTGTTCTTTATCACAATGTTTTTATGGTTAGCCTAGACTATACATTTGAACACAGTTTAAAGCTGAACAGTGTGAAATTCACAAAAGATAACAAGCGAAAAAGAAAACAAGATATTACAATAGCAAACTCCCGGAAATCTTCTCTATCCTTAAATTTATGCTTCGTTTTGCATATGCAAAGGGTTCATCACTGTTGTCGTGGCACCTTTGAAAAGAGGATTCTGAGCCTGAGTAGAACAGAGAGACAAAATATTGTTAAACAGCCAATCTGTACTTCATTTATTTCATATTATATATATAATAATTGATATTATATTAATAATTATATTATTAACAACTATATTATAATTTGCTCCACATTTAAAGCCTAAGCACTAAAATGAGTTAATAACACTGTATGGCTGTACATCACCTCTGTCCACTTCGTCTGATTCTGCATTTTGACAAAGTTCTGATATTCTCTAATGTCGTAGAGTTCCAGTAAGAGACGGTAAATAATGATTATTATAATGCCAATCAAAATGATGCCAGACACAGAGCTTCCAATGATAACTTTAGTCTTATCAACAGTATCTACAGAGACAAATAAAAAAAACTGTTAACATTCACAGGTACAACAACTTTGTTGTACATGATTTAGGAATGTGTTTATTTTAAAGGAACAGTTCACCCAAAAATGAAATTTTGCTGTTAATTAACTCATCCTTGTTCCACTTATTATGGGACTTTAGAACATTAAAGAACATTTAGATTAGAACATTAAAGGACATTTTTAGCTGTAACTGTGTTCCTTGGTTATTCATATAATGTCAACAGCTGAGCTACCAGCACTTTGAGAGTCAAACAATCATATACAGGCAAAGCAAAATGAAGTCCTGAGATCTTATGAAATGAAACAAGACAATTGGTAAGTGCAAGAAGCTGAATTATTTACACTATTATTTCCTTTAATCGACAGCCTCTGCAAATGGTCCAGAATGTGTTTACAACCCTCTGGAGCAAGAGCTCAAAGACTTGACCTTTTATTTAATTTATATTCAAGAGTCCCGGGTATTAATAATGTTTTGCTTAAAGTGGTAGACATTAACTTGCAATTTATCAATCACTAAGGGCCACCCCATATAGAAAAATGATACATGGAAATGCGTGCAAATTACATATATGAGATACAAGTTCAGAATTTTATATACATAAAATATATGTGATATATGAAACATATACAGTATTTTAAAATATTGAAAGAAACTGTGCTTGCATGTATATTTTTTTTCAGCCATTGGAATTACAAATATGTACATATATGCATTTATGTTTAAATACATACATTCATTCATTTTCTTTTCGGCTTAGTCCCTTTATTAACCTGGGGTCGCCACAGCGGAATGAACCGCCAACTTATCCAGCATATGTTTTACGCAGCAGATGCCCTTCCAGTCGCAACCCATCACTGGGAAACATCCATACACACTCACTCATACACTACGGACAATTTAGCTTGCCCAATTCACCTGTACCGCATGTCTTTGGACTTGTGGGGGAAACCGGAGCACCCGGAGGAAACCCGCACAAACACGGGAGAACATGCAAACTCCAAACAGAAATGCCAACTGACCAAGCCGATTTATATATGTGAAATCCAATGGAACTTTAGTCAAAAATGATTTTTGGTGCTTGTTCAAACTGCTTATTTGTTTTTTGACCAACTTTTTTATGTTCAATCCAATTAAATTTGTTAAAACAATTACTTTAACTTAATATATTTGTGTTGGGTCAAAACGATGGAATTTTTTTTACAGTGTTGGACCTTTTGGTCATTTATGTAATTTGCATAAATTGCCAAATAAATTTCAACGTAGCTTCTACGTGGCTTCTTTAATGGCTTACATAAGAAAAAACAAATTCATCTTGGTTGGCCTGAGGGTGAGTAAATTATTGGCATGTTTTGCTTTTTAATTTACATTTAGGGTGTAAACAAAGTTATGATTTTTATTACAGACAAAGTTAAGGTTTTCATACTTACGGGGCAGGTCTGCATATTCAACCATAACTTTGCCACTGGCCTGAAGTTCCACACTGTATGAAATGTGTTGATATATGCAAGACAACTCATGAGTGCCATCAAGAGGTTTTACTGTGGCATTGAAACAGCTCACATCACAGAAACTGCCATCTTCAAAATGACATGCCACACAGTCCCTGCGGAGATGAGAAGCATTTACATACACACTTAAGTTAGACATTTTTATGCAGAGAATATATGTGTAGTACATTGTGTTCATGGACTTTTATCCGTTCAAGCATTCTCTAGGAATCAAACCCATGACCTTGGTGTTGTTAGTACCCCAAATGATAATAATAATAAATAAATAATAATAAAAAAATAATAATAACTAGGCTGAACGTGAGAGTATATGGGTGTTTCCCAGTGCTGTGTTGCCACATATGCTGGGTGGTTCATTCCACTGTGGCGACCCCTGATAAATAAAGGGACTAAGCTGAAGGAAAATGAATGAATGATTAACTAGGCTGCATACAACGCCAGTTTTGTTGAATAAAATGGATCCTTCTATACCAGCTCTTTGTGTTAATTGTCATACAGAGCTAGGGACATACTTTCTGGAACTCCAAACTCATTTCAAGATTCTGGAACTTTATTGCATATAAAATTAGCACCATTTTTAAGATCAAATTTAAAAAGTTGCCGGTCTCTTTCTTTTGGGACTCTCTTCTAAAACACAAGCAATGTCATTGACCTTTGACGCAAAACGTTACAAATTGTTAGATAAACTGCTACTTGTGGCAAGGAAATGCATCCTTATTAGATGGATAAAAAACACTCCCCCCTCTGTGACACAATGTTACAGAGAGATTTTTTGAAGTTTTGCCCCATGAGAGGCTTACAGCTGTGCTTAATGGTAACATACAGAGTTTTCAAAATATATGGTCTCCTTTTACAGATCACCTGCCTTTACACGTGAGAGAAATGGTTCTGTGTCAATTAGGATTTTTTTGAGGTCGGGGATTGTCGGAAGCTCACAGGGAATGGTCTTGCATAGTTTTTTTGTTTGTTGTTGTTGTTATAGTTTCTTTTTCCCTTTTGTTTTGACATGTCTATACTATAGGATTGTCCTATGGTGTGAAAATATATATTATTTTGTTTTATGTGCCTGTCCAGAGACTTTGTGACTATTTAGTACCTATAGATGGTATGATGTTTCCCTTTTTTTCTTCTGTTTTCCTTACCTCCATCTATCTATTGATTTATTTACTTATTTTCTTATTTTTAAGGATTACTATAATTTCTTTATTATTATTATTTTGCCCTTAAAAATTCTTGTATTTGTTTATTTGGAAAATTTTTAGTTAACCTATTTGCTACTATTGTTTATGATTTGACGTTGTAGTACATTTGGACTATAACCCATTGCACATTTTTTGTAAAACCTGCCTCTGATTATGTCTGTAAAAGCACATTGTACATTAATTTTAATAACCTTAAACATGTTACAAAAAATAATAATAATAACAATAAAACTGGAATTAAATGATTTTCCCCAATTTGTTTTGCCTGTTTTGTCATAAAATATGCCATATATAGTTTCATGGCTAAATTATACATGGAAGACTTTCAATGGTGTTATTATTAATTTAAGCAGTCATCATTTAAAAACATCAAGTTACATGACTGAAAACCACAAATTTCTTTGCTTACCACCTGAAATAAAATAAGAAATAATTATTTTTATTTCAGCTAACATCATTTTTTCCCAGTAAAAAGTGCTTTTTAGTTTTCTGGTTTTATTTTTAGTATTGCTTAACAAGAATACAATTGTAAAGTGTCGTAGAACTGTCACATTGTGTAATGAGCTTTAATGAGTACATTATTTCACAATAGATGATTATAAGGTTTACCGTATAAACAACAGAAAACATGTGGTTTAAAGAAACAAACCCCCACACAAAATAATCTTGAACTAGATATCAGATGACAGGAAGAGACAGACACTCACTTGAACAGCTTGCAAGCGTTGATGAAAGCAGAGCAGTGATCTCCGATGACGCCGGGTTTACACTGACAGCGGTTGCAAATACATTCCCCTTGACCACCGCAAAGGCCCCTCTCATTCTCACACTTGTCTTGGCTAGGTGAGCACTCGCACGCAGAGCCTGTATATTGGTCTTTACATTCACATTCACCACAGTTACAACGGCCTTTACCTGTAACAAACAAACCAACAGAGAAATCTGTTGTAAAGCAGTAGTTCACCCCCCCACCCCACCCCACCCCCCAAAAAAACAAAAATGACCCCAGTTTACTCCACCATCAAGCAATCCTTGGTCAGTATACACTCAAAAAATTGTTTTTGCTGCTTGTTCAAACTACTTATTTAAAATGAGCTGAAACAACACAATTCTTGAGATTTTTTTGGGAACAATTTAATTGTTTTATGTTCAATCCACTTAACTTAATTGATTTGTGTTGGGAAAGCATGAATGAATTGTGTGGAATCCTTCATTTTTCAGTGTATATGACTTTCTTTTGTGAGACGAACACAGTTGGAGGTGTTTTTCAATTTTATGCTAATTGTGTTGTATAGTGGCCGTTTTTTGAAGCTTTCAAAAGGGCATAAATCCATCGTGAAACTAAACCATGTCACCTGGTGGTTAACACGTCTTATGAAGCGGATAAATGTGTTTACATTTTAAACTTAAAGGTCCCATGAAGTGCTTTGAAATGTGCATTTTTATTCGATGTTTGAGGTAATCTCAACCAAAACATGAAAAGAGGGTGGGACATAGTGTAGCCACTCCCCTTTAAAAAAAAAAAAACAGCCAATAGCGTTTTGTTTTACCACAGCTCTGCCAGTTAGAGTGGTTGAGATCAAGCGCATCAAATGAAAAGCAAATGAGAAGCGTCTTGAAGGGGGCGGGGCATGTCAGATACTAGAGAGCATTTGATTGGTCAAGATTTGATGAGAAACTGAAGTATGAGGTGATGTGAAAAAAAAAACGTTATTTCATTTATGCAGAAGTGACAAACTACAAGCCTTGTTTATATCAGTTTTATATCTTCTAAATGCAAATTGTATCACTGTTTTGGAGCACACTAACTTATAGATATCCTAAAAACGGACAATACTGATACTAACATCTAAAAAAACTTTATTTTAATTTTATGAGACATTTAAATCAATAAATTCTGGGGGCTGCCGAATGCACATTCTCAGTAACTTTTTGCCTGACCTGTGACTCGTAAGACACAATCCTAGTGAAAGCACCAATAGTAGCCTATCTGGCTGCAAACTTGCACATGCAAGCTGAGACATGCAGTCTCAGACTTATGCACTCAATAGAGCTAGTGACGTCACTGTAACGTCATTGTTGTTCTTCCTTTTCTGTGGTAAACAAACTGTGTGGTAACAAACTATTATGCTATGGATGCATCTACTGTATGTCTGAATGTGAAGTCAGCCAAGAAGTTTCCAGAACAGGCATTGGAGGAAGTCAGTGATTTGAGTTTATAATTTAAAAAGTTTGAAATTAATTTGTAAAAACATCAATCTGCTTTGTCAAGTCAACTCCTGGTGCCGTTTGCACTGTAAAAAATGCTGGGTTCCACACAATTCCTTCATGTTGTCCCAACACAAATCGATTAAGTTAACTTAACAAATTTAAGTAGATTGAACATAAAACAATTAAGTTGACCCCCCAAAAAAACTAGTAGCTTGAACAAGCAGCAAAAATATTTTATGAGTGTGTGTAAGTTTTATGACGGATTTATGTGTTTTTGGAAGCACTCAATACCATCATGGAGAGCCTGGATCAAATTTAAAACTACTCCAACTGTGTTCGTCTGAAAGAAGAAACTCATATACACTGTGAATGGCTTGAGGGTAAGTATCCATTATTAATTTCATTTTTGGGTAAACTATTAACAAAACGTAAAGACACAAACACATCAAGACAAAGTCTTTACACAACTCTCTACTGTACGTACCATTGCATGTCAATCCATTGTGTTTTTCACAGCTATTGGGATCACACTGACAGTAGTCTCCGCTGTACTCGTTTCTACACACACATTTGCCACACTCACAGGATCCTTGGCCACTGCAAACAAGTGACCTGTTGTCGGGCCGGCAGGACGCCAACATTTTGTCCATATCGCTCTGTTGCACGCAGCTGCAGTTCTGACCCAAGTACCCTTCGACACAGCTAACACACACACAAAACATTGTAGTGAGCCAAACATTAAGTAAGTCATGTTGTAACGATCATGCATGACGTAGACAGAATCAGGGGCAGATTTAGTGATTTGGGGGCCAAAACAGTCCTAATATGCACCTTTTGTATTATCTATCTATCTATCTGTCTGTCTATCTATCTATATATCCATCTGTCTATCTATCTATCTGTCTGTCTGTCTGTCTATCTATCTATCTATCTATTACTCAATCTTGTTTTAATTTTTAAATGAATTGATTCTTAATTCTTGATTTCTTTTTTAAAACTAAATCTTTACCTGAACTGACTGCTGGACTGATCCATGATTGGAAGAGGGGGACAGATTTACATGGATGTAATTAAATACATAATTTTATTTGTTAGACCCTCAAAATAGAAAATATGATGACAACTATGTTATATATTATTTATATGATTTTCTGGGGCCCTAAGCTGCTGCTTACCTCACTTATCCGCCCCTGGACAGAATTACAAACCCACTGTTTACAAAAGCAAACTTATTATGATGAAGTCAAATGCCCTTTATAAACAAAATGTAAAACAACCATATTGTACTATTTTGACATTATCTGTGAAAATGAGATTTTCCACAGTTTTTCCTCTAAACCTTAATTTCTTTTCAGCTGCAGAAGGAAAGACATGAACATCTTGGATAACATGGGGGTGAGCAAATGATCAAGAAACTTTAATTAGGGAATAAACAAATCCTTTAATTATTTCTTTACAGTTTTTCTCTGTCGCTTTGGTACATTTCTTAGATCAGAACTAAAATTTGCAAAACAGTAAGTGCATTTCTCAAAACAACGCATACAAATAGCAAAACGCCATGGATTACCTGCAAAGTCCATTTTCTTTCTGAAAATCTTTCAAAATCTCTCAAAACTAAGTTTCTGTGTCAATGAATGTGTCAGTGCCATCAGAATGACAAGTCCTTGTGTCACTGTGTGCGGATAAGACAGTCAAATTGCTTAGTCATGTTGTCAATATAATAGTGTGCTCTGGAGGGGTGTTCTGATGTAAACTATGGCAAATTTTTATTTATTTTTTGCTGTTTGTCCTGTAATTTGTTGCCAGATCATGTCATTGTGATACAGGAAGGTAAAGACAGCACTGCATATCACAAAGAAAAAACAAAACAAAAGTAGAAATGTGAACATAGAAAAATCTCCTTTCAGATGCACCTTCATTAGAAAAAGGTCAAGGTTCACCTGGGAGAAATGTACGAGTTTTAGACAGATTAAGAAAAAAATTCTAATAGAAATATATAGAAAAAAGCATTATGACAAAATATTATATCAACTTGTTCAGCCATTTTGCATGTAAAGACTTATGCTATGAACAAATGATTAAATGTTGTGGCAGGTGAGACTATTCAACAGAGACCAAATTAATCAATTTTGATCAACATGACATAAGCAAATGATCATGTAGGAAACAGCAGAGAATTGCACATAATCATTTGCATGGATGTACAAAAGCATTTGCAACTTGTTCAAAGGAATGAGAAACTGCTTTTTTGATGTGCACAAGTGACGCAATGATCTGAAGATATAGCTTTGAGAATTTCAATTCTGAGAAATGTACCAAAGCCACTGAGAAAAACTGTCAATGAAAAAGGTTGATGTAGTTGTGTTCTGAGACACTAGGGGGCTCTACCTGCACATGCCACACAACAGATCTCCTTTACTGTTGCAGTGTTCAGAGGATTCTTCTGCAGCTCCACAGTCACACTGACATTCGGTATCCACTGTAATCTTCACCTCCTCACTGATGCCTTGCATTTTGATCCGGAATGTCTGAGGCTCCTCCAGACATGATGTTGCATTCAAACGTACTTGAAATGTTATCTATAAAAGCCACAAGAAAAACAAAACTTCCTCATTCTTATCAGATGCAACATATGTTTCCTGGTTTCTGATAATTCAGACACCACTGATAGAGGTGCTCACCTTCTCATGCTTGATGCCTTGACATTCTCCTTTTTCCCTCCATTCATTCCCTTTCTGATTGTCTTTACATTTCGACCTGTAGGACACCATCAGTTCTGCTGGAGCTCCTTCCTGCTCCAAAACTAGCGTAGACGACAAGTTCTGGCCCACAGAAACATCCATATTCAGTATGACAATAGGGGGATTTCAAGCATCAAAACCAAAGTGAAAACAGTGTTTACTTGTATTAATCCGCTAAGCACTATAATACATTTTTATTGTGATGTTCAAAAGACACTCGCTAAAATGAATTCAGAATTACAGTTGCTTATATACATCAACATCTTGTCAGGCATATTTCGAACAAGAACCATTTGATTATGCGTTAAAAGACTCTTTTTAAGGATTACAATGCAGCCTCAAAATATTAATTAATAGCCATTTTTAATTTTCATTTCATTTCACTTTGTCACTATCCTTCAAACTACTAGGCTTAAACTCAATTTTGACAAGACATTGTGATAAATTAAATAATTAAAAATATAATAAAATCTAGCATGACCACTATCTTTACATTTTTTTCCAAGTTTGTTTTCTCTTTTTATTAATATAAATATATCTGTTGCACAGAATGAACATGGAACATCATTTTTTGGGGGTTTTCACCTTTAATTGATAGGACAGTAGGAGAGTATAGACATAAAAGTGTGGGGAGCAGAGGTAGGGGAGGATCGGCATAGGACCTAAAGGCGGGAATCGAACTCGGGTCATGGTGAGCACCGGAGTGCCATGTGTTGACGCACTAACCACTACACATCATCATTTTAACCATATTTTGACTTTTTATTCTGATAAAGAATGAAAGTAATTTAAGAATGAAAGTAGACCAGTTATTGAATTTAATATGTTTATACAATCGCCTACATTTAATTTAATGTGGATGGCAAATTGGGATATCTTGTTTTTGGCTCATATAACAATATACAGCAATACATGAATGTAGTTATGCTTATTCAAGAAATTGTTATAAATAATTATGTTTTTTTAAGTAGCCTAATCATTTATTAAAGACTTTAAAGTGTTAAAATGGGAAGTATATTTTTGCATGATGAACACTAATTTGTATACCCCTACCAAGCTTTAACCCCAAATCAGAAAAAGTTGGGACAGTATGGAAAACGCAAATAAAAAAAGAAAGTAGTGATTTCTAAAACTACTTTGACCTGTAAACCAGTTTTTGCATACACTACATAGTCCTGGCTGCAGAGGATAGAATACAGGTACTTGACTGGCCTGCCTGCAGTCCCGACCTGTCTCCAATAGAGAATGTGTGATGCATTTTGAAGCGCAAAATGCGACAAAGACACAGTACTGTTGCACACCTCAAGACTTTTTTGCAGGAAGAATGGGACAAAATTACACCTGAAACACTTCATCACTTGGTGTCTTCAGTCCCTAAATGTCTTTTAAGTGTTGTGAAAAAGAATGGCAACATTACAAAGTGGTAAATGCTTTACTGTTGCGACTTTTTTTGAAATTTGTAGCATGAACCAAAATTGGAATATGTGTTTATTTTGAAAAAAAAAAAAAAAAAAAAAAAAACCTCCAATAAAAATCATGAGGAACACATTAAATAATGTTTGTTGTATTGTCTGCAATGAAATACAAGTCAAAGTAAATTTAGAAATCACTACTTTTTTTAATTCACATTTTCCACACTGTCTCAACCTCACATTGTGTATATTTATGGTCTCTCACATGCAGTCTCTTTCTTGTCCTGTAGTAAGATCACCTAATTCTTATTTATTGATTTGATACATAGGTCATTTAATAGGGTAAAACACAGAGTTTCAATTCATTTAGTATTGGATTAACCATTAAGCAGAAGTGGGGAAAAGCTGCCGTTTTTGTACTTGAAGCCAATTGTAATTACTGTTAGTCTAAGTGGGAAGTGCACAAGTCACTGCACAGGTTCAAAATGCTGGAAAGGACATTAATTAAGCACTCACCCCATAGGCTTCAGAGATTAGATCAACCACATTACTGGAGTCTTTCTTCAATACACCAACCACTGACTGAGGAATCAGTGCACTCAATGCCTGTGAAAGATATACATTAATTATATATACGAGTGAGAAAGTTTTGCTTTCTGAATGCATGCGTTATTATTAATAATAATTAGAAAACATTTTATTATCAAAATTTTTATAAAATCTGAAATCTTTGGGGTCAGTAATATTTTTTTGCAGTCTCACAATCAATTTCATTTATTTCTGTGAGTTTTATTTCATGTGTCACATGATCCTGCAGAAACGGTTATAATATGCTGATTTATATTTTGCTAAATATAAAATATATTAATATATACTAAATATTTTAGTGGAAACCATTTTATTTATTTCTAATTTGCTTAATTATTGTCACCTCTATGCATTATTTCTGAATAAACATTATATGCTTCTGAATATACCTTATATGCTGGATAGATGTCCTCAGTCACAGCAAATATGAGCTGAATATTGTTATCCTGCAGAACTCTAGACACATGGCCCACTGATGGGTAATCCTGCAGAAAAATGTCAAATAATCAATTAATTAAAATGTTATTCATTTTTTTTATTATTCATTCACTCATTTAGTAATGATATATAAACAATCCCACTTAAATTCCTCATATGCCTCAATTCTCTGGGAGTTTGATTGACAGGTAAGCTAACCAAATTTAGTGCCCCAACACATAAACCAAACAGTATCGTTAGAAGACTGAAGTTGGTGGACTTGAACTTAAAGGACTGAAGGACTTGAACTTACACTTAAAAAAAATAAAAACTTATTTTACAACTATTTTACCAAATTTTACAACTTTTAGCTTAGCATAGATCATTAAATAGGATTAGACCATTAGCATCTCAAATTACCAAAAAGTTGAGATAATTTTTCTATTTAAAGGGATGATTCACCCAAAAATAAAAACTCTGTCATCATTTACACACACTTTACTTGTTTCAAAGCTTAAAGATTTTCTTTCATCATTTAAACACAAAAAAAGATATTTTGAAAAATGCCTGCAACCTGTAACCATTGACTTCCATAGTTTTAATACTCTCATTCTGGCGTAATAATCAAAAAACTTTGCTGCTGTACCATGGCTATAGCAGGCACAGTGCCTAAAATTTGGACAACTTTGATATTTCAATATGACCAATGTGACCACCTGCTTGCACAGTGAGCACACCTTAAAACCATGGAGACATGGTGAGAGACAATTTAGAACATATTTACTGTGGTGCCGAAAAGGTATGTGATTTTCAGGCGCTGCATAATATCATTGCGCCTGCTGCAACCGTGATACGGCAAAGTTATTATGCCAAAATGAGAGTTTAGTTCCTAGCCTTATCTTTTCTGTCGGTCTTAGTACATGATGTCACTACAAAAGAGTCAAGCTTTAGATAGGAAAATCATCGAAACTCTGATTGAACATTGAACATTTTTGAGTGAGATGCTAATGGTCCAATCCGATTCAATGATCTATGCTAAGCTAAGCTAAAAGTTCCCCACTACCGGAGATCAGCTGAATGGATTCAAAAATGGTAAAACTCAACTGTTTATCTCTAGGGCACTTGTAAAACCAGCCTATTTTTAAAAAAAGTTGAGTGTTTCTTTAAAAACTGTGACAAGTTGCTCTTATTGGACTTAACGATGCAGACAGCATGTAGCCAGACAGGCTGAGGAAAATGCAAAATTGATATCTACTCTCTTTAAAAAGTCCAAGACATGAAGGAGTATTATAAGTTCTTTCTTTTGCATCCATTTACAACAGGAAATGCATAAATAATCATTAAATGCACATTACTCACATAGGCTTTTCCAATATAAAAACCTGTATCATTAAAATGACACTGTCCATTATGTGGCAGAAAAGCGCCACCTAGTCGTCCATCTCCTGCCATGTGGAAGGTATCATCAGATGTGTATACCAGAATCCGTGTTACATTACCCCATTTGATCTTATCCTGTCATTAAAAAGGGAAAATAAGCCTTGTTATATATTTTTCTAACTCTTTGATATGTTGCTGAAATGCACCTTTTTTTCATGTCATCCTGGCCCTTACCTTACAGACAGCAGCCTGCATTATGGCATCCAGACCAGCTTCAGGAGAGTCCAGGTTGCCAGAGATGTTCTGTTTGCTCACTTCCCGTTCAAACTCTTTGCCATCACTAGTCAGTGGCAGGACATTCTGGAATGTGAACGCTTTCTGGCAGGTATTTATGCGATTGGGACAGGGGTTCTTACGTCTCGCTGACAGCTGACTGACATACGGCAACATCTCCTTATCAACGAAAGACCCGAAACCTGAAAGACAGAGAAAGGCGTCAGCAAGAATCATAGGAATATAGCTCTGATTAAATTACTGCATGTTCTTTAAAGGAGCTGTATGTGAGAATTTGTATGTATTCACCACTTTTTAAAATAAAAAGACTAAAGTTTAGTTTAAAAAACTATACAGATTGTTTTTGTTCCAGAACTCCACAATTGTTACTAATAGCCCCCTTACAAACTGCAGTTCAAATGGGTCTGTTTTAATTCAAGATGTTCAAGATTACTTTTTAATCAAGCATTAAGACAATCTTTGATTTTCTGATGTTTTTGAATAAAATCTCATACTGGATTTAATGGATTTAAAAACAAATCTGTGGTATTGTGAATCATTGTTAGATATTTAAATAGATTAGATTTATCTGAATATGTTTTATCGACATCTATCTATATGTATCTATATGTTCTATGAAATGTAATTTATATTTATATACTATTTTTTCATTACAGTTTTATTACTAGTCTTTAGTGTCAAACGATTCTAATATGCTCAAAAAATTTGATACATTTTTTGATCAATGTAATGCATACTTGAATTCTTTATCAAATAAATGAGTGTACTTTAAAATAAAATATTAAGAACGCAGTTTGTTAACTGATTAAATATTTCTGAGCAGCATATAATTAGAAATTAATATATTATATTTATTACAAAAGTGCATTATTCATTCATTCATTTTCTTTTTGGCTTAGTCCCTTTATTATTCTGGGGTCGCCACAGCGGAATGAACCTCCAATTTATCCAGCATATGTTTTACGCAGCGGCTGCCCTTCCAGCTGTAACCCATCACTGGGAAACATCCATGCACACTCATTCACACACATACACTACGGACAATTTAGACATACCGCATGTCTTTGTGGGGGAAACCGGAGCACCCACCCAAATCCTTTTTATTTAGAATTGTTTGCTATAGAATTAACCAAACCTTTTCAAACTTATGTTGTATGTTCAACAAACATTTAAAATTATGTTGATGTATTTGTGAAAAATTATAAAGTATTTCAGTTAGCATGTCTCACCAATCCGGACGGTCTCTGTGATGTCCTTCAGCTTCTTGAGGATTTTCTGCCCTAGGGTTTTGATTTGCTCCAGATCGTCTTGCATGGAGTAGCTGAGATCCATCAGGTAGTACAGATCTATAGGGTAACCCTGAGCCCTCTTAAACTCAACTGTGAACTCATATGGAACTCCTGCAAATTTGAAAGAAAGTCATTGGACACATATTCACATTTATTCATTTAGAACAGGGGTGTCAAAGTCAATTCCTGGAGGGCCGGAGCCCTGCAGAGTTTAATTCCAACCCTGCTTCAACACACCTATCTGTAGGTATCAAACAAGCCTAAAGCACTCAATTAGTTGGATCAGGTGTGTTTAATTAGGGTTGGAACTAAACTGTGCAGAGCTGCGGCCCTCCAGGAACTGGCTTTGACACCTGTGATTTAGAAGAAATGTGGATAAAACGCAAAAGGAGGACAAAAGAAGCACTCCAAATCAACAGAGAGCAGCAAAACATTGATGCCATGTCAAGTCTAGCAGTTTTTTATGCACAAACATACATACATATAGACCATTTCAATGTGGTCATGTCTTTGGCCCATGAACATTTCCTGCTTGTTATCAAACTATTTCATAACTGTAACAAGAGGCAATTCAATCATAACCTAATGTTAAAACAACTATCATAACATTATTTACCTATATGTGGCTCTTTTTGGATTCTCAGAAGCTTTAGAAATTAAAAATGTAAAACAGGAAATACATTGGGACCATTGTTTTTGTTTACATCCCTCAAAATGGTCTATATAAACATACACACATACAAAGAGAGGAAAGAATGTCTTCTACAGGTGGTACAGGTGGACTACATGTCAAGCCCACTCACCTGCATGAAGCACACTCAGAATTGCACAATGTTTTATAACAGGGGTCACCACACTTGGTCTTGGGGGGGTCGGTGTCCTGCAGATTTTAGATCCAACTAGGGCTGGGCAATAAACCTATTTTATTGATTAACTCGAGTGTGTAGTTTACACACATTTGTTTGAATGAAAATCAGTTTTTACTCTAACACACGACACTCTGGTCTAGGTTCACATAGCATGAGCAGGGAAGAACTTTGAGAAATGTTGAGCTCTATGAAATAACCTGCCAAAAAATGACTGTGAGACACGCATTTGAGCCTGCTAACACATTTTTGCCATTTTTTATATCCTATAATTAAATAACTATGATATGCTTAAGTTAATATGCTATATAGGTTAATAACCTTCAACTCCACACATTTTTTTGTGGAGGAAAAAAAAATCAATTTAAATCACAAATTGATTTTTTGGTAATTTTTTTTAAAAAAGCCGTATCGCCCAGCCCTAGATCCAACCTTAATAAAACACACTTGAACCAGCTAATCAATGCGGTACTCGGTATATTTGAAAGTTCCAAGCAGGTGTGCTGAGGCAAGTTGGAGTTAAACTCTGCAGGCCATCCAGGACCAAGTTTGGTGACCTCTGGTTCACAAGAAAGAGTCTGGTGCAGATAAAAAGAAGGTTTATTCCAAATATACTATTGACTAGCAATGATGAGGAGAGTCTGAAATATTGTTTCATATCTAGTTTGTGCCAATTTTTTTGTATGGCCAATCCGTATATTTAGAGTATCTGTTTACTATAATATTATAAGTGTAAATACAGTTATAAGCTTTTCTTCTAATGTTTGTCTGGGCTGAAGTCTTAAGCTCACCAACTCGGAGTTTAATGTTGACATTCTGAGGTTTGAGTTGGACCACGTTCTCAGAATCACTGCTGAGGTCATTGTTCTTCACATAGTTCAACGGATGTATTCCAGGATTGATCACATGATCATCTTTACAATTCCTCTCCTTCAGAGACTTAGGAGAATCACAGCGTCGTTCATTAGATTCACCCGATTTCAGGAAGTTCTGCATCACAAGGACATTTGCGTTAAGTACAATCAGTTGTGAAAAATAAGACATTTCAATATTAAAGGGCACCTATGATGCAAAAATCAACTTTTGGAAGCTGTTTGGACAGAACTGTGTGTAGGAATAGCGTGTTTAAGCCCTGGACAGATCATAGGATTTTGGCATGATTTCCTTGACGTAGGGTGTTGTGGGGAGTCGTAAACAACAAATGGGCGTCGTGACACAAGATTAAATCGTTTCATCTCGTGTAATGTGGCATAGTTCACGACAACCGATACAATGTCTGCGACGCAGAAAGTCTAGGATGTTTAATTTTTTCCCATTCTTCATGACAAGTTCCATCACGTGGGTGACTGAGCAATAGGAGCACATGATTTCTCAGTTATATCCGTGGGTGCTGCCTTTAATCCGCAGGTCAGGTAATCAAAAACCAGGCTGCATATTTACTTATATGTGGGTCTCGGGTGGATAAGATCAATCATTTGTTATGCAAACTTTAACTACTTTCTCTAAAATATTAAAGTGTTTTAATCAATTTTATTTGACAGACTGGCACAAATATGCAGACATCGCCATTCTCACGAGTTTCTGAGTTCTCTCAGCCTTCCGACCGAGTTTCTTCTTCCGATGTAATCTAGAAACACTTCAGTGCTGCTAATACATTGTTAAAGCCTGTCTTGCTTATTCAAGCTGCTTGATTAAACTAATTAAATTGAAACTCACCGGCAATGGATGATTTTGTCCTTAACAATGGAAACAGTTTAATATAGGTTTCTCTAAAACTGTGAATATTTCACTTTCATTTTATTTAGGCTAGATTTTATTTTATTTAATAAAACCAGTTTGTGCTTTGGTGCTGAAGTATATAGCGGACTGGTTTTGAAGCACATCACCTCAGATGTTATTCGTTATTCATGTTTATCTAGTAGATAACTGACCAATAAAAAATACATTAAAATAAGATACAAATTATACCAAATGATATTTTCCAAGAAAAATATACAAATTATTTTTTTGTTTGTGCCCATCCACTACTCAACTGTGCGGGTAGAGGATTTGTTCCATTCCGTGGAAAATAAGGACTTAATTAATGCTTCACTGCAATTGTTGTATCACAATCCTCTGTCATATGTTTGCTATTTTTTTAAATATGTCATTATTTTGTCTTGGGCCTCACGGTGGCGCAGTGGGTAGCACAATCGCCTCACAGCAAGAAGGTTGCTGGTTCGAGCCTCGGCTGGGTCAGTTGGCATTTCTGTGTGGAGTTTGCATGTTCTCCCCGTGTTGGCGTGGGTTTCCTCCGGGTGCTCCGGTTTCCCCCACAGTCCAAAGACATGTGGTATAGGTGAATTGGGTAAGGTAAATTGTCCGTAGTGTATGAGTGTGAATGAGTGTGTGTGGATGTTTCCCAGTGATGGGTTGTGGCTGGAAGGGCATCCGCTGCGTAAAACATATGCTGGATAAGTTGGCGGTTTATTCCGCTGTGGTGACCCCAGATTATTAAAGGGACTAAGCCGAAAAGAAAATGAATGAATGAATTATTTTGTCTTCAGCATCTGATTTTCCTTGCTTTCATTTTCTCCGTCTCACTCACGGCAAGTTCAGGCAAGTTCAGGAGTGTTTAATAGGCAACCCTGGCAGGAAAATATACATTTAGATTTCAAAGAAAATAACTTAATATTAAAAGGAAATATAAGTTTGATCCAAGGGCGACGCGGTGGCGCAGTGGGTAGCACGTTCGCCTCACAGCAAGAAGGTCGCTGGTTCGAGCCTCGGCTGGGTCAGTTGGCATTTCTGTGTGGAGTTTGCATGTTCTCCCCGTGTTCGCGTGGGTTTCCTCCGGGTGCTCCGGTTTCCCCCACAAGTCCAAAGACATGCGGTATAGGTGAATTGGGTAAAACTAAAATTGTCCGTAGTGTATGTGTGTGAATGGGTGTGTATGGATGTTTCCCAGAGATGGGTTGCGGCTGGAAGGGCATCCGCTGCGTAAAACATATGCTGGATAAGTTGGCGGTTCATCCCGCTGTGGCGACCCCAGATTAATAAAGGGACTAAGCCGAAAAGAAAATGAATGAATGAATAAGTTTGATCCTGGGCAGCACGGTGGCGCAGTGGGTAGCACAATCGCCTCACAGCAAGAAGGTCACTGGTTTGAGTAACAGGTTGATTTAGTAACACCAAACTCTCTTTTGGTGTAACAAAAAAAACCCCACAGTGAATAGTGAGTGATGAAAGGCTGAGAAAGTGACTCTTTGGCTGATATTCTTGAATGTGCATTTATAGGCCATTATTTAATGCCCCCAAAAAAGCATCTGTTTTTGCATCTGTGTTGTAGTAACCTTATCATTAATGGCTCTGCTTGTTCATGACCTAATTTATGCTGGATAATGTGTTACATTAGACATTATGAAAATGAGATAATGAGTCTGTAGATCACTTGCAAAACTTTCGACTCACATTGGCAGTTTTATGACATTATGCGTTTAGACTATTAGCCCTTAAAGTAGAGATGCCAAAACTAGGGCCTGCGTGGTAACCTTTGATTTGGCCTGCCATCCCATCTGAGAAGAGAGGGAGAATGATGGGTATGGTTTAGAGACTGTCATTTATTCATTCATTCATTTTCCTTAGGCTTAGTCCCTTTATTCATCAGGGGTCGCCACAGCGGAATGAACCACCAACTTATCCAGCATATGTTTTATACAGCGGATGCCCTTCCAGCTGCAACCCAGTACTGGGAAACACCCATACACTCTCACATGCACACACATACACTATGGTCAATTTAGCTTAATCAATTCACCTATACCACGTCTTTGGACTGTGGGGAAAACCGGAGCACCCAGAAGAAGCCTATGCCAACACTTGGAGAACATGCAAACTCCACACAGAAATGCCAACTGGTCCAGCCGGGACTCGAACCAGCGACCTCCTTGCTGTGAGGCGACAGTGCTAACCACTGAGCCACCGTGTCGCCTTTAGAGACTGTCATTTCTAATTTAATATGACCTTTTATTTGTTTATTTTCTTATTAAGCTACAAAAAAGGCTAACTGAAATTAAACGTTTCAATTTAAATGTTGTCAATTAATCAGATTTAGTTTAAAATGTACATACTGTCACTCAACGGATAAAAGATTCTGGTGAGCAAATCAAGGCAGAGGCAGTTTCCACTTGACTAGTTTATTCAGCACTGAACTCCCATGTGTTACAAATATGACTGTTTATGTTTTTATTGCAATTATAATTACAAAAAAGTTATACTGCATTAGTCAATATGATTTAAAGTAATGTTTCTATTTATTTTTAAATATTAGGAAATAAATTAGGAAATTACCCATGACGACTTTGATGTAAAATAGTTTGGTATATTTGACTTCAGCCCAAGGCTATCAATGATATTTGGTTTTTGGCCCTTCATATGAAAAAGTTTGGGCCCCCCTGCCTTAAAGGGTTAGTTCATCCAAAAATTTAAATTCTATTATTAATCATAACCCTCATGTCATTAAAATCCTGTTACATATGGACGCTGACAACGGGGTTGAGGATCCACTTGCAGTTCTTTATTACAAGAATGGTCAGGCAGGCAATGGTCAACACAGGGACAAACAAGGATAAACAAGAAACAACGCAAGAATCAAAAGACACAGCAAGACAAAACAAGGAAAATGCTTTGTGGTGTTACAGATTAACAGATAACAAGACTCAGCAAAGTCTGTAGCTGCGTCCCAAACGGCACACTATACACTTACACACTCAACAGCATAGTATATGTATGTAGTGTCGTCCCAAATGGAACACTAATGGTTTTTGACTAAGCGGAAATTCAAACCGTTTCACTGATGACGTTTGTCAAATTAGTGAAATAAATGACCAAACTACCAAATAATACCTTCTATGAGTATAACCGCATTCACCATCCGGAGGCGCTGTAATCGCCTATTATATTCTCTCGTAGGAGAATTTTGCTTTCACAATCCAAAATAAATAAAGTAATTCAACATGAGTGCCCGAAAGCTCCGCCCCTTCCGCTACGTGAGCAAAGCTGCAGCTGTTGAGTGCGTGAAGTGTCCAACACTCCACACTTCATATTACCAGTGAATGAGTGCATCATTCAGGTAATTAAAGTGCACTTATTATTTTTAGAGTTTTCAGTGTAAACGCACTACTTACACTATTTTTACTACAAAATGGCGTAGAATAGTGCATAAGTGTGCGATTTGGGACGCACCATGTGTGTTTGTGTGCTCTATATATGGTCCATGTAATCAGTCTTTGAGCAGCTCCCAGCTGTGTGTGTGTAATCAAAGAAGAACCGGAACAGGTGTAAGTGTGTGGTGCATGACAGGATTTATAGTTAGTTTGGTGGCAGATTTGTAGTTCTCCAGCAATCTGTATGGACTAGACCACTGGTGATTGTGACAAATCCTTTGAGACCTTCATTCATTTTAAGAAAACAAATTAAGATATTTTAGATGTTCAAAAAAAGTGAATCTAAAATATTGTCAAAACATTCCATGTAATTTCATTGGTTCAACTGCACATGCAAAGCTCCAAGAACACTTTTGGGATAAAAAATTTAAAAACTACTTTGTTCATTAATGTCTATGTTTACTACAAGCAATACAATGCTTGCCTGTTGCACTGTTGACTCCAATGGCAATGCGTCACACCACATATGGTAAATACACACATTGACGACCTGATGCGGGAGAGAAGATATAGGCAAACAAAGTTGTTTTTACAGGTTTTTTGGCACACAAAACTGTTTTTGGAGCTTCATAGGATTACAGTTGAATCACCAAAGTCACATGGAAGTTTCTGACAAAAGTTTTGGTTCCTTTTCAGGACAGTTGCTGTCTGTGGAGGATGAGGCAGCTCTCAGATTTAATCTTAATTATGTCAATTTGTGTTACGGAGATCAACGAAGATTGTAACAACATCATGATGAGCAATTAATAACAAATTTTCCATTTTAGAGTAAACAAACACTTTTAATTAGTTTGCTTTAACAAAGGTCAAATTGATGATGCACTAACAATGTTACAAACAACATCTGATTTACGGCTAAATTATTATATGCATCAATTGATAGAAATGTACACCACTGATGCACACATGATATTATTACTTTGTATAAAAGCACCAACCAAAATGTATACATTTTAATAAACCATTAGAGGCTATAAGCAAGAGATAATAATAATAATAATAATAATAATACATTTTATTTGAAGGCGCCTTTCTGGCAACTCAAGGACACCGTACAATAAAACAAGAGCAATAAAACAACAAGAGAAATAATATAAAAGTATACAAGATACAATTAAGTATTAAAAGTATTAAAAGCCACCTTAAATAAGTGAGTTTTGAGTCTTGTTTTGAATAATGTAAGGGAGTCAATGTTTCTGATGGCAGGTGGTAGTGAGTTCCAAAGCCGGGGAGCAGAGTGGCTGAATGCTCTGCTGCCCATGGACGATAGACGAGCAGAAGGAACAGACAAGTGGAGGGAGGAAGAAGATCTCAGGGTGCGAGAGGGAGCAGCAATGTAAATGAGGGCAGACAAATATGGAGGGGCGAGATTGTGGATGGCTTTAAATGTTAACAGCAAAACTTTAAAATCAATTCAAAAATGAACTGGTAACCAGTGAAGCTGCTGCAGGACAGGGGTGATATGATGAGAAGAAGGGGTTCTGGTGATGATGCGGGCAGCTGAGTTCTGGACCAACTGAAGTTTACGGAGGGATTTATGAGTAAGACCAAAGAGAAGGGAGTTGCAGTAGTCTAAACGAGATGTGACAAGGCTGTGGACAAGAACAGCAGTGGCATGAGAGATAAGAGAAGGGCGGAGTCGGTTAATGTTACGTAGGTGGAAGTAAGCAGACCGGGTAATGTTATTGATGTGCGAATCAAAAGATAGGGTGCTATCAAGGATGACACCCAGACTCTTGACCTGTTTAGAGGGATAAATGGAACAGTCATCGATAGAAATAGAAAAGCTGTCAGTTTTGGAGAGTGTTGATTTGGTACCAACAAGCAAAACCTCCGTTTTTGCACTATTTAATTTGAGAAAATTAAGAGAGAGCCAAGATTTGATTTCTGCAAAGCAGACTGTAAGGGATGAAGGTGGAAAACAAGAAGAGGGTTTGCCAAAAAGATAGAGCTGGGTGTCATCTGCATAGCAGTGGAACTGTATATTATATTTACGGAGAATATTACCAAGGGGGAGGAGATAGATGATAAAAAGCAGGGGCCCCAGGACTGAGCCCTGGGGTATACCCGAAGAAACTGTAAAATGCTGAGAAGTGAATGATTTGAGTTGAATGAACTGAGTACGACCAGAGAGATAAGATTTAAACCAGTCAAGTGGGATATTGGTGATGCCAAGAGAAGATAGTCTATTGATGAGGGTGCTGTGACAAATGGTGTCAAAGGCCGCACTCAGGTCGAGGAGAATGAGAATAGATATTAGTCCAGAATCAGCTGCCATAAGAAGGTCATTAGTGATTTTAGTAAGAGCAGTTTCCGTGCTGTGAAGTGGGCGGAAACCGGACTGGAACTGTTCATACAGGTTGTTCTGAGATAAATGGGTTTGAAGTTCATTCATTCATTCATTTTCTTTTCGGCTTAGTCCCTTTATTAATCTGGGGTCGCCACAGCGGGATGAACCGCCAACTTATCCAGCATACATTTTACGCAGCGGATGCCCTTCCAGCTGCAACCCATCACTGGGAAACATTCATACACACTCATTCACACACATACACTACGGACAATTTTTAGCTTACCCAATTCACCTATACCGCATGTCTTTGGACTTGTGGGGGAAACCAGAGCACCCGGAGGAAACCCACGCGAACACGGGGAGAACATGCAAACTCCACACAGAAATGCCAACTGACCCAGCCGAGGCTCGAACCAGCGACCTTCTTGCTGTGAGGCGAACGTGCTACCCACTGCGCCACCGCGTCGCCCGGGTTTGAAGTTGTGTTGCTACAATTTTTTCGAGGATTTTGGAAATGTATGGTAGATTAGAAATAGGTCGTAAGTTATTAAAATTAGATGGGTCTGAGCCAGGTTTTTTGAGTATTGGAGTAATTGCTGCTGTTTTGAAAGAAGCAGGAACAGTTCCAGTGGAAAGAGAAGAGTGAATAATGGCTGAAATGAGAGGGATGAGAGAAGGGAGACAGGCTTTAACCAAAACAGTGGGGAGAGGATCTAAATGAGAGGAAGATGACTTAGATTTGGAAATAAGGTATGAAATTTGCTGAGGTTGTAGGGAGTAGAAAAGAGGAGAATATATTTTCGGATTGCGGAAGTTCAGATATAGTGCTCGGAAAGGATTGTGAACCAAGGTGCTCATGGATATTAAGGATTTTTTCATTAAAAAAGGTCATGATAGAATTACAGAAAGCTGTTGAGTGAAGGTGAGATGGTAATGAGTCTGGGGGGTTAGTGATACGCTTGTACAGTGAAAACAGAGACGTGGTGTTACCTTCATTGGAACATATAAGATTGGAAAAATAGTTGGATTTGGTTTGAGTAATGCAGTTCTTGTATTGTAGGATGTGATTTTTATGCATTTCTTTATGAACAACAAGGCCCGTTTTTTTAGACAGTCTCTCAATTTGTCGACCTCTGGCTTTCATGAGCCGAAGTTCTGGTGTAAACCATGGGGGAGATTGAGAGAAGGAGACCGATCTGGTTTTTAAAGGAACAAAAGAGTTAAGAATGTAATGAAGACCGGTGTTATAATGAAGTACTAAGTCATCTGGTGAGGAAAGGTTAGCAGTGTCATGAAGGGAATGAATACTAGCAGAAAAAGAGCTTAAGTCAATATGTTTTATGTTACGGAAGGAGATAGTACGGGGAGGTTTGGTGGAGGAAAGAGGGAGTGCAAAATTAAATGAGAGGAGAAAATGATCAGTTATTGGGAGTTCTTCAGCTGAAAAGTCAGTGGGTGAGACACCAGAGCAGCAGATTAGGTCAAGGATGTGTCCTTTAGAGTGTGTGGGGACGTTGACATGTTGTTGAAGTCCAAAACTCTCAAGACAGGATATAAAATCTCTTGTAAGAGAGTTATTAATATTATCCACATGAATATTAAAATCGCCTAAAACTATAATATTTGGTGAGAGGGTGGTAATATGTGTTAAAAAAGCAGCAAAGTCACTTAGAAAGTTATTATTTGGTTTGGGGGGACGATAAATTATGGCAACATATGTAGGTATGGATCCAGAGAGTTTAGATAGAGTAGATTCGAAAGAAGCGAATATTTTGATAACAAAATACATCTCATTTAATGTGTATTTTAACTGTTTAAACCATAAAACTGACCTGCTAACATCACCATAATACAAATTTGGTATGGTCAATTTAACCTTTAACATCAGAGTGTTGAAACGTTATATGCATATTCATGATCCCAATTGAGAAAGAATTACAAAATCTCACAAAAATTAGTAGATTAATTAGTAGTTCCAACAACTCAAAATGAAAACAGGTCAAACTGAGCCAGAAAATGATACAAGGGATAAACAACATGAGTTTCATCAAATAAATAGTAGGTGGCACACCTACTTGAATATAGTGCTTAACCCCACTGTTACACTGCTTAGCAAACAGATTATTAAGGCCAACATGCGACGCAAAATGTATTTTGGCATATTTGGTTAGTTTGCATTGAAAAAGCATGCATAACCACAGGTACCACAGCAGAAAAAGAGTTCACAAGCATGCACAAAATGCAAAGCACAATGCTGAAAACTTTGTCATGGTGTATAATAGATGCGGCATGCTCCTCTCTAACACATACTGACAAATATATAATACTTGAAATAATTTAAAATAATCAAATAATACACATTTCAGTTAATTTACATGATGTTACCTACCATTTGCGTACACCAAGCACATCCAGGACTCCTGATACACTCAGAACACGAAGGCTGATTCTGGCAAACGGGTTCTTCCCCTAAAATACACACAAACAGGTAATATCTAAAGCATCAAAGACCTGCCACACAATTTTTAAATACGCATACATTTTAATAAAAAAGTTAATGCACTACCTAGTGTATACTTCTGTCCCAAACAGTGAAAGAGAACCGTTAAAGCTATCAACACAGCCTTCATCTGTGGAGAAAGAGAGAGTTTTATTATGCCTGTGGGGTTAGCTTTATTATGTGTTTATTTAACTAACAATCCTTTATTTCTAATTTATGAAATATATTAGGATATAGGGCTGCACAATATAACGTTTCAGTATCAATATCGCAATGTGCGCATCCGCAACAGTCACATCACAAAGATATGCAATGTTGAGTCTGAATTATAGTTGACCAGGAGCTACAGAATTGTATCTAATCACTGTATTTATATGGAATTATATAATTTATACAAAAAAAAAAAAAGTTGTTCTTACTTTTAATTTTTGTCTTGTTTCTAGTCCAAGATCATTTAGCTTGTTTTAAGAAAAAAACAACTTCATTTTCACTTATTTCTTGTGACGGTGAAAACTAAACAATATTTTTACTTGCTCAAAGAATTTTTTGATATTTGAAATAGAAACGAGACAAAACAAAGTAAGAAAAGCATTTTTTTGCATTGTGATAATCCGATTTCTGTACCTGAATACTGTTAGGCTCCTCAGAAATTCGCAATTCATATCGCAATATTTATTGGAGAAAAATAAAATATTGCAATATCAGATTTTTGCAATATCATGCAATCCTATTAGGATATATAAGATACCATCCATTTATTAAAAGCAGAATAAAAAAGATTAAGCTTTCATATTAAATGGATAGTTCAACTAAAAAAAAAAAATTTACTCACCCTCAAGTGGTTCCAAACCTTTATGAGTTTCTTTTTTTCTGTTGAACACAAAAGAAGATATGATTTAAGATGTTAGAAACCAGTAACGATTGACATCAATAATAGAATCAACAAATACAATGGCTACCGGTTTCCAAAAAGCTTCAAAATATCTTCTTCTGTGTTCAAAGGTTTTTGAAAAGTGAGTAAATCATGACAGAATTTTCAGTTTTGGGTGAACTATACCTTTAAAGGTTTTACAGTTTAACATTTTTAACAATTTGCTTTGTAAAATATATATTGAATGTTCTTTGGAATCAGAGAATCGACTCATTGAGCCTTAAAAACAGCATTTCAACACTATCTGACGTTCTACACCATATGACAGGCATATGGAAAAAAGAGAAACGGCTAAAAACGAAACAAAAACAAATTAAAAACATCACTGTGCTTCCACCATCCTGTACAGCCCTCATTCATGAGAACGTATTTCACAATAGACATCTGATAATGAGTCAAGCAACGTAAGGTGGAAGTTTGCAACACCACTGTGTCAGACACGCAAAAAAAAAAAAACCCACAATATTTCACTCTTCCTCTTCGCAAATGTCAAGGAGCACAAAACCAGCAGAGACATAAACTGGTTGGGAGACAATTCATCCATGGGTAAAGACACATTCACACTCTCACAAAGCGCTAACAAATTTGTCTAATTAGAAGTGCAACCATCAGCTTTTTTAAGTAGCATGTAAAGGAAACATAATTTTTAGGTGTTGGGTTGACCCTGTTCCACTGACGGAAACATTCAGATGCAGACAGAAAGTGTTCCTTTTTTAAACTGGGGTTTCAGAAGGAAGCAATATATAATCTAAAAAAGCCATGGTTGATTTTTTTGCAATGATTGTTATAGACAGCCATGTGGCTAAACCTGAAAAAAAAAGCAAATATGCTACAATAAATAAGATATTTTAGTGTAACCTAATTTGAATTATTTCCCTCCACAGCCCAAAATTATAATAATTCATTTCCCAAATGCAACAAAATGCTTCAAGATATTCAAAATAACTTATTTTCTTACATTATAAATAAGATAAGTATGTGCTGAAGGCAAAAACAATTGATAAGGTGTATACAATGATTTCAACCTAAAACCTTGAATTTACAACACAACATGAAAATCACACAAAAATCTGATAGGAACAGTAAACCTTTGACAATGAATAGTTCATTAAAACAGATCTCACTCATTCCATAAAACAGTAAGGTCAACATTCATTTTCCAGCAAAATAATACTTAATTTTCAGACAAAAATAAAGGATTTGATAACAACTAAGTGGTGCTAAATAGTGTGCTTTAAGTGTTACATAGCATTAAAAGTCAATTCTCTGGGTCTTAATCATAGGGGAAACACTTTAAGTGCTGCATTAACCACTCCAACCGCTTAAGAACCATTAAAGGCCTCCTATCATTACGAGCAAAGGAAACTCTGAAGAACCTTTTTTCCTTAAGTGAACAATCTTGCAAAGCAAATATTATTATGATAAAGTAAAGCTAAACATATATATATATATATATATATTTAAATATTCATTGCCTAAAGACAAAAGTGTAACTAAAATAATAAGCCAATATGTTAAAGATTTTTTTCAGTAAATTTCAGAAACCCCCGTTAACAGGAGGGCTAATATATTCATAAATGAGAAATAGCTTGAGAGTAACTACAACATGTAACACATTTCAACATTCATTGTTGTTCACGAATTACCAGAACCTCCAAGTAACATGTTAGGTTAACGTAATAGCTTTGATATGTGTCTTAAAGGGTTAAAAACAGAAACACCTTTGAAATTTCACATTTCAAAATAATACAGGTAATATTATCCTGCAATTACTTCATTCGTTTTCCTTTAAATAAAGGAAAGAGTTGGTCATTAGTTTCTGCCATAAAACACCCAATTCAATTTAACAGAACTTGCTTTTCTCACAACGATACGTTTAATTCACAAACTGTCTGCCAAGCCTTAACAAAATAGATTAATTTATATTACGTTAATATCCTACAAATACAATGTATCAAAATCGTTTGAAATCATTTTAATCGAGACTCTTACCTTTAATGTCAGCTGTCGTGTTGAGCGTGTTAAATTCAAAGCGTCGATGGAGGCGTCATTCTCACTGTAATCTGCCTGTCGGCGGCGGTGTTTTAAAATCTTCTGGGCTTCCTACATAGTCAGCATCACTTGTTACTTAGCCCTTTGTCTTAGTTACAGACACGTGCAGGGTTTTTTGAGCAGGTACTATGGTATACTATGGTATAAAAAGCTGCGCGTATATGGGATTCCCAAATGTTGCTCATCTTTAAATGTGATGTCTAGATATGCGACTCAATAAGATTTGAGACACAGCACGAGCTAACGCGCAAATGGTACAGGAATAATGTGGTCACTTTACTTTACCTCTTCCTGTCTAGATTCTGTCTGTGCGTGTCTTTTGTAAGTTTCCCCACACAAGCCAAAACCCTTTAAAATCTTAAAATAATTCTGTTCAGCTGTAGTAAAACAAGCAAAAAAAGAAAAAATAAGAATCTATCAAAAATACAAGAAGCGAGTAATTATTTATTAATTATATATATCAAAAAGCACAATGAGATAATAAAGTTAAAAACTTCAATTGGCTCAAGATGCTTGATATTATAATTTTTAATTACAAAATTAAAACGTTTTCGCCACATGGAGGCGCTCTTGAGATGAGTTTTCAACTACCGCCGTGCTGAAAATACCACAATAATCTGGTAAAGTGTGTTTTTATGCTGGTTCTTAGCTTATTTTTGCTGGTTCTTGCTCTGTTTCCTTTCAGCAGGGTGGACAGAAATTCACATTTAATCTGAAAATTCAGCTTTAGAACACCTGTTTTAAGACATAAAATGAAATATATGTAAGCAAACAGCACAGTGTCAGACAAGCAATTTTATTTAACCCATTACTTTCTATTTAAGATTTTCTGATTGAGAAACTGGTGTGTTTAGTAAGATTTGAGTATTGTAGTGATATTGTAGAGAATGGTGATATATAAGGAGATATATTAATGGTACAAAATGGGCACTTTGGAAACTGACTTCACATATAAAACTCACTTTCTTCCTCAAGGGCTGCATACAGCAGAATGATCCACCAATTATGTTGGCACATGTTTTACTGACGGATGCCCTTGCTTCCACAACCCAGCACTGACCCAACACCCATACACTCATTTATACTCAACTCATACAATTGAATACGGCCAATTTACTTTCTCTAATTCACCTGTACCATGCTTTTGGACTGTGGGAGAAACTGGAGCACCCGGAGGAAACACACACATGCAAACCTTTTGGCTGTAATGTCATAGATAATGTCATAAAATAATTTCAAATGACATAAACTGATTTTCTCTAGCAATGCTGATGTTAACGTGACTGCTAAACTATCACCTTTGTTCAGTGAAAGCATGTACAATTAAATCTACTAGCTGCATTTGGCATTGCAGTTTTATTAGCTCCCCAACCATAGTACAATTTATATCGGATGTGAACATCAAAAAATCGAAAATTTCCAAAGCAAACAAAACAAAAATCCCGAAATCGGCAGGTTGTGGGTATTGCATTTAAAGAGACAGTTCACCAAAAAATGAACATTGTCTCATTATTAACTCAATCATGTAAACTATATTATATTGATTGTTCACATGGATTTGGAAAAACATGAGTGTTGATCAACAGAACATTCTTTTATATTAAGATCATATAAACTTTCTATCCCACTGTATTGTGTGTGTGTGTGTGTGTGTGTGTGTGTGTGTGTGTGTAATCTAGACTCCTCCTCTCTTCTTGATAACATGCTCCATCGTCGCAGTCTCTGAGGTGTCCAAACTGATCTTGTATTTGGCCAGAATCTTGAGAATGGGCCTAAGCTTCAGCCACCACTCCGTCTTCGGTATACGATGTCTGGAACAGGAACAGGAACAGGAATCAGGGAGGATTCGCTCAGTGAATGACAATGTGTGTGATGAGGTGAAACAGAGGGATCACTCACTCAAAGTCAGTGTCATCCCTGAGATCAGAGAGAGGCTGGAAGAGCATGGCTCTCTTCCTCATTCCCAGGACACAGGCAGAGTCCGACGTGTTGGCAAAAATACGGCCTGTTCATACAAGAGTGAACCCCATTTATATAAAGGCAGACAGAGAATGTTATTCACACACATTTACAGGCAGGTTCATTAAGATTAATGTAATGCACTTGCCACGAAGACAATACACTAAGTGTACAATTGTTTTTTTATGCAATAAAGGATATTTAACATATTGTTAAAATGTAATACATGTAACAAACTCACTCCAGGGTTTCCACTCTTAGCCAAATGACAAATTTTCTGACTTTTCCCACTTTTTCACTGACTAAAAAGCTTATTTTTCATGACCTATATATTGTGCTTTGCATAATATTATACATTTTTTTCATTTATTTAATTAGCCATTATGAGAGCAATGATGGATAATTTAGAAGAAACAAAAATACTCAGTCTAACACTCTTTGAAGTGGTCATTTTGTAGCCAAAGCTCTTAAAATTAAAATTCTCTTGTCATGTTCGGCGTAGTTAATAACTTGGTGATTGATAGTTGACGAGCAGGAAAGAAATAAAATGTCACTGAAAATAGCCTAACCATAACAATAGGCAAAATGTGTAAAACAACATGATAAAAAAATTAGAAAAATTACATTTTGATAAATAGAAAATTAAAATTAAAGTCACAATAAAAGTCTCTGACATGAATTCCATGAATTGAACAAAAAATATAACATTTCCTGACTTACAGTGTCTAAAAAAAGGCCTTCTAAAATTCCATGAAATTCCAGAAATTGCATGGGAACTCCATCACTCACTCAATTTCATTCTGCTTTTGTCCCTTCTTTACTTCTAATATAAATCATTATCTATGATAAAATTAACCTAGCATGAAATATAGCTAGTTATTAAATGTCTGTATCTCTCATAAGATTTTGACAATTTTACTGGCCCCTAATAATTAATTAAAAACTTTTTTTAAAAATCAATTCATTCATTTTCTTTTCGGCTTAGTGCCTTTATTAATCTGGGTCGCCACAGCGGAATGAACCGCCGACTTATCCAGCATATGTTTTACGCAGCGGATGCCCTTCCAGCTGCAACCCATCACTGGGAAACATTCATACACTCCCATTCACACACATACACTATGGATAATTTAGCTTTCCCAATTCACCTATACCACATGTCTTTGGACTGGTGGGGGAAACCGGAGCACCCGGAGGAAACCCAAGCGAACACGGGGAGAACATGCAAACTATAGAATAACAGAGCAACAGACAGACAGACAGACAGACAGACAGACAGACAGACAGACAGACAGACAGACAGACAGACAGACAGA
>CAIGQV010019356.1:12722515-12760461 GCA_903798115.1 Danio jaintianensis | reverse complement strand
AGACAGACAGACAGACAGACAGACAGACAGACAGACAGACAGACAGATAGATAGATAGATAGATAGATAGATAGATAGATAGATAGATAGATAGATAGATCACCATGTCTGTAACACTCTTTCAGTTTATCTGTCAGCCACAGCACTGCTTTAGCTCCCATCTTTGTGCCAAAATTCCTGTCAAACGGTGTAGGGGTTCCACCCTGAAAACACGGTTGTAAAAAGGTAGTAATTGAGAAATATGACAAGATATCATACAAGGTATCGAGATATAACAATGTCAAAAACACATAAAACTCAGTACTGTACACCCGGACCTGCTGCATGTGGCCGAGAACATTCTTGCGGCAGTCAAACACTCCTTTGCCCTCTTCTGAGTACAGGTTGAAGAGAAAATCTGTAGTGTAATTTGCATTACATTTCTCATTTCTAAAGGAAACACAGTTTGATGTTATCTGGCGTGTTGGCAGAAGAATAGATTATCTAGATTACAGCAGAATTTGACTGAATAATCATGGGGAAAAAAGCGTGAATAGATGCAGAAACTGTGAAAAAATGGCCAACCTGAGAATGAGGCCTCTTTTCACTGTGGTCTTCATCTTCTCCAGTAAGTGCTCCACGTTTGCCTATTTCCCCAGGCAGATATTTAACTGTTAAAAATAATGACACATATTATGCATACAAACAACAGCCTCATTCTAACCAAACACATCTCACCTCCAGGTCATGAATGCCAAAGGGGTCTTCAAAGACATACGCAGCGTCAGCCCCTGCAGCCAGTCCTGCCATAGTTGCCAGATATCCACAGTATCCTCCCATTGTTTCAATGATGAAAACCCTGCGCTTTGTTCCAGCGGCAGATTGCTTGATCCTATCGCATGTCTGAAAAGACACAAAAAGATAATTATGCACATAGGGCCAGATTTGCTTGTGCCAGCACAAAACACACTTTTGGCATTAAAACAGTTTTACTAAAGACACAATATAAAAAAATAGCAAAGAAAAGTCGTGACCAAGGCCTAAAATGAACACTTGTTCATATAATTAAGCAAAAATACTCAACATTCTGATACTGGTGTTTCCATGTACTCTGGCATTTTGCATTTTTGTATTTTACTCAACAAATAATGTTACTTCTGTATGACTTATATATGCAAATTACTATTACTATTATTATTATTATTATTTAGGCGAAAGATTAGGCAAAAATCAATTGTGATTAATCATATCCAAAAGAAAAATTTGTTTTGACGTAATATATGTGTGTATTATATATATTTATTTATTATGTCTATGTGATACACACACATACATAAAATCAAAATTATACAATTCAGTTTTGTTACTTAGATATTTCAATTTATATATAATATTTACTATAAACACACATACATATATATATATATTTAAACATTTTCAAATATATGTCTGCATGTGGGTATTTATATATACATAATAAATATACAGTACAAGCACATATTTTAAGTCAAAACAAAACTTTTATTTTGGATGCAATTTATAGTGATTAGTTTTTGCCTAGCACTATTATTATTATTAAAAACGCAGTGTCTGGTTTGCAGTGCACCCAATTTGTTTTGCCTGTTTTTTACAAATTATTTATCTGGCTAACCTGGAGTTTCCGTTTTAGATGCAAAATTTATGAGAGTATTAAAATGAATCATGCAACATGATTTAATAAGGCTTTTTTAGATTTAATAGTATTTGCATCATTATTCAACACAGTTATCTAAATGTTATCAAACTATGCTTGTTTGTAACCCAAAAATCATTTGCACTGCTCTTGGTATAGACTTATAGGATTGCTTTCTCATTACTATTTGCCCTGTTAACACGTCTGTACGTTTACACGTTTTTAACCTTATAACATGTCTTCATTTCAATATGTATATGTCTGTGTGTCTGTGTGCCTGTGTGCATGCGTTGTTTCTCACAGTTGTGATAGTATTGAGAGCAGTATCAGCACCGACGCTGAAGTCTGATCCAGGAACATTATTAGACACAGTTGCTGGAATAACAACCAGAGGAATACACAACTCCTCATATTTTTCTCTGGCAGTCACTAATTCCAAGCCTCCAACAAAGGCCTAAATGAAAGAGAAAGAGACAGTATGTGAGAAAGTAAACAGCAGGGTGAGGCAGCAGGTATATAACTAAAAAATGAAAATGTTTGGCGTTCCACACTGGCAGAAGGGTTTGAGATTTTCTTACTTCAAACCCTCCAATGATGACCAGGGCATGGATGTTAAACTTGGCTATATTCAGGCTGATTTCTTCAATCATATTAGCTGGCAGTGACCTACAGGGATAGAGAAAGAAAGAAAGAAAGAAAGAAAGAGAAGCAAAAACAGCGGGTCTCATTCACTAATAATTGTAACATTTTTGCTAACACACACATTTGAACTTCTCATGAAAACGTTTTAATTCACGTACACACATGAATTTGTTCTTAAACTTGTTCTTCTGTTAGTGAATTTACGGGACTTTTTCAGAGAAAATTACAAGAAGTCAAATTATGAATTAAGATGAGACAATTATGGCAATATATTCATTCATTCATTTTCTTTTCGGCTTAGTCCCTTTATTAATCTGGGGTCACCACAGCGGAACGAACCGCCAACTTATCTAGCATATGTTTTAGGCAGCGGATGCCCTTCCAGCTGCAACCTATCACTGGGAAACACCCATACATGGCATTATATATTTCATTCACCCTGTAAATAACATATCTAATTATATGGTTCTTTATACATGTTTATAAGGCCCTGGGCATACATGAATATTGCGTACGTGTGGTATAAGTTGTTCTTGAATATTTTCAGAGATATAAATTAAATTTTAGTATGTCAGTTTTGATGAATCCTGATTTATTTGTGAAAACGTCCGTATGCATTTGTGCGTATGCATGGTTAGTGAATGAGACACAGTAAATGCTCTTTCAGTAAATCACACACTACATAGACCATTCAAAAGTTTGGGGTCAATAAGGTGGTTTACTGTTTTAAAATAACTTTTTCAATCAGACGCATGTAGAGACACTGGAATATTTTGTGGATGTGCATATGTTCTCTGACAGCATGCAGTTTAATCAATATGTATCAGTTGGCATTAAAAACAAAAGTGTTTTTATTAACCAATATTAACAGTTGGATGGAATGTCATATACTCACATTTCATACTTTTTACAGGATTTACAGTTAATTAAACATATTTATAAATGTAAAAAAAAATAAAGAATAACTTTTTAATTACTTAAAATCTGAAAACATTTCAATTTAATTGAAATGTATATATTTTAATAACAGCGTCACTTTGATCTGTTTAAATGTAACATAAATCATGCTGTAAAACGTTTGTGTGTGTCTCTTTATATGCAAATTAAGTGCTGCTCCCACCCCCTTTTCCAGAAGAGGGCAGTACCTTTACAGCTTGTGCTTTGGTCTACCTACATTAAAATCTACATTAATTCTAAAGCCTTTTTTTAGCTTTGACTCCTGATCAATGGTTTTCTGAGCAAACAGAAACGTAGCTCGCATGCAGAATGTCAGTTGTCAGATGGCTCATAAGATTTAAAACAAAAATAAAGTTGAAAAGGTGATGTCAAAAGCACATAAAAACAAAAGTTCATACAGTTATAGTTATATCTGTGAAAGTAAACAGCTAGGGAAGAAATTGCATGTGTATCAGTACATTAGATCTGCAAAACTCCCTTTTAAGTAGACTTTTTTCATGCTCAAACAGCAACAAAAAGCACTACTGGATGTTGAAAATGTAAAAACAGCAGGCCTTGATGCACACTTGAAAAATAATTCTTAAATTTAAAAACAATAAAACATTCTTACTGAACCCAAACTTTTAAAAACACTATTTTAAAACAGTATTTCTTTCCCATTATATATAAATGAACATAATTTACAGTAAATGAGCATCTTTGTTGTACCTCTTGGTTCCTAAAATAGATCCACCTTTGCCTGTCCAGCCTCCCACATAACCCCATGCCATTGGTTCAATCTGATAGGTGCGAGAGAAAGAGATTAATACAAATTGAATGGATTTCTTCATGTGAACTCATTGATTCCTTCTGTATGTCGAATACTTTACAGTTCCATTCGCGAGTCCCTCGAAGCCGTCATGAACAGCCAGCATGTTGTGTCCTTGAAGGATGCCGATCCTGACTGCTGAACGGACCGCTGCGTTCATTCCTGCACATGGAGCTCCCACATTCAGAATAGCTATGTTTATATTACTCTAGAGAAAAAGAGAAAGATGGAATGAATGTAAGAACATATATAGAAGTTTTCAGTCCTTTTTAGTTTTCATAGTTCCGCACACCTTAAATATTTGACTTTGTTTTTATGAAATTGTACAGGTTATAGTTTATATTAAAGGTGGAAAAAGTTCTAAAATTATTTATTGTGGTTTATTTTTGTACAACACAGAAACCTTGCATTTTAACAGGCGCGTGTAGACTTTTTATATCCACTGTATATGAAGATTGTAGTAAGGATGCTTAAAAAAATCATATTTGAATCACAAGAACAAACGGCATTTTAAATTCTATTAAAAATGGGCGGCATGGTGGCTCAGTGGTTAGCACTGTTGCCTCACAGCAAGAAGGTCGCTGGTTCGAGTGCCGGCTGAACCAGTAGGCATTTCTGTGTGGAGTTTGCATGTTCTTCCCGTGTTGGCGTAGTTTTCCTCTGGGTGCTCCGGTTACCCCCACAGTCCAAAGACATGCGCTATAAGTGAATTGGATGAACTAAATTAGCAGTGTATGAATGTGTGTGTAAATGTGAGAATATATAGGTGTTTCCCAGTGCTGGGTTGTGGCTGGAAGGGCATCCCCTGCGTAAAACATATGCCGGAATAGTTGGCGGTTCATTCCGCTGTGGCGACCCCTGATAATCAGGGACTAAGCCGAAGGAAAATTAATAAAATGAATGATTCTATTAAAAATAAAGCCTGTTATTTTAAACAATATACTTTTTTTATTTTAAATATTTTTTTATCATGTTTTAAATCTTGGCAAATTAAATATGTGCATATATCATATATGAATTTTAAAAATGGGATGAGAGTTAATGGGTTAAACAAATAAATGCAACATTGGTTATTGGAAGAAGGTAATATTTTCATTCAAAAATATGAACAAATTTGAACATTTCCAAACATTTGACAAATCATAACTGGGGTCTAAAAAAAGGCATCAACTGAAAGGCTGAATGATACACACCTTCACATCTGGGGCTGTCACATGGGCTAAGAGTTTATATGTGTTCCAGTTGTTCTCAAAACTCCTGCAAAGGAGAAACAGCAGATCAATCACACGTTTATAGTTAGCATCTAAAAGAGAAAGTCAATGATAAAGAGCTTACTTTCCCCTGAGCTTAATAGCTTCCTCAAACCTGCCCTCTGCCATGGCGTTGGTCACCTCTTTTGTCTAAAAAAAGGCACAAGAAGATGTATTACAAATTAAATCACTTAACGAGAGTAAAAATCCACAAACCAAACATTTGCATTAATACTGTATGTCTCAGCAACAAAAATATATAATAATAAACTAATTCATTAAATGTGATGTAAAATTGCACTACCATTAAAAAAGTTTTGCAAAAGTAAGATTGTTTTTAAAGATTGTTTGTTATGTCAAAATGTTCTGTTGTAGAACAAATGCTGTTCTTTTGGTCCCAATATTTGGTGTTTTTAACTACATTAAGACATTAACTTAATAAAAAGATTAATTGTTGGATGTGACGTAGTCATTGGTTTTATATTGTAGGGCAAAATACTTTTGCTGTTATTACACTGTTAGACTCTGCCGCAATTTTGCAGTTATTCACTGCAAAAACCAGTAAAATACCACATACATTCTTTACAGTTCACTTCAGTAATATGGGGTAATTTAAAAACTTTTACACTAACTTACTGCATATTAGGAATTTGTAGTATTCTACTGAAGTAATATTTTAGCATAAAAAGAAGTTGCTCTGCTAGGGCTCTGCTACTGTAAAACACATTTACAGGTAAGTTATTGTAAAGGGACAGTTGCGGTAAATTGCTGGCAACAGTGCTGCCAGTAAGTACCACAAAAATACAATAAAATGTCTAACAGGGTAAGATGGGAAGCTATTTTAGGGATACTAGTTATTTTTAATTGTAATAACACTTCATAACATCATGATTTTTACTTTAATTTTGATAATATAAGTACATGCTTTGTCAGTAAAAGACACTTTAATTTAAAATTAATAAAAAATTATGTAAAACATCATTTAACTTCATTAACATTTTTAAAATAAAAATACATTTTACACTACGTTTCCATTAATTACAGTGCATTAGTCAACATGTAAAATACTTATAAACCATTTATTAATCTTCATTAACATTCACTTCAACAATAACCAATTCAAACCTTTAATATTAGTATTGTATTAGCCAATATTATTTAATGTAAACCAAACTAACGTCAACTAACAACAAACAGATTTATGCTTATTAATAATTGTATAACAACATTGTACCAAATGGATAACTGGTACTTAATGCATTGACGAATGTAACTAAAGGTTATGGTACACTGAAAAAAATGACTTTTGCAGCTTGTTCAAACTACTTATTTAAAACGAGTTTAAAACAACACAATTCACAGGTTTTTTGTAGGACAACTTAATTATTTTAGGTTCAATCCACTTAAAAATCGATTTGTGTTGGGACAACATGAAGGAATTGTGTGGAACCCAGCATTTATTTACAGTGTAAAGTGTAATCATTATAAAGTGTTTTCATTATACAAATATATACATTTCTAAATTAGCAAGCACATACTGTACAAATCTTGTCTTTGTTAGATTTGATTTAGCCTACCACATCAAAACACATCAAAATGTAAAACAGTTCTGCAGCAAAGTGAGGCTGTACTGTATGTGTGTGTGTGTGTGTGTGTGTGTGTGTGTGTGCGTGTGTGTGCGTGTGTGTGTGTGTGTGTGTGTGTGTGTGTGTCTGCGTGTGCATATATGTGTCTGCTCACCACTTGCACACACTCCATGAGGGGTAGACGAACAGCCATGTTTCCAGACAGACTGACCACACAAGCAGGGGTGTCAGGAGTGGCTTCCAGCAGCGCCATCACAGCCTCCACACCCATCCTGCTGCCCTGAGAACAACACAGAGCCGTTTACACCTGCTGACACGAGCGGACCACACAAATACAGCTGTGAACCGAGTCTAAAAGGTTTTGAACTTGTCTAAGTTGTTGTAAATGAATATTATTGGATTGCTATTGTAGCGTAGAGGCTCATGTGGTTGAATGTGTTTAAACAGCCACAAACTTGCAGCTATAATTTGCCTGCTGACCTGATTCTGACATTTTTGGGTGGATGTTTTGTTGAGCTGTGCTAACCAGAAAGGTAATTTTTGCAAATGAGTCATTTCATGTGTAAAATCATTATAATGCGCTGGTTGTTATTTTACAGCCATGTGATTTCAGTCACCAAAAGGCAGTATGACAGGTCTTCGTCCTTGCACAAAATTAATCATATTATTCCTATCATTCTATTTACTTTAATTTGTTTATTTCGAATGTAGACAATAATGTATATAAATGTTAAAGGGAATACATCTTAGAAAACTTCAAAAATTAATAATATATTTTAACTTGCATTACTCAGTTTAAATACATTTAATTTATTTCACTGCTAAACCAATTTAACCAACTGAAAAATGTAGTATTTTTTGAGTGCACGTAATTGCATCAACTTATTATTCCCAGCTAACAGGCAACATTTTTTAAATATTCCGTTACGTTCCTTTAAAAAATCGTGTAAATGTTAGCATGTAATGTTATTAAAATAATGTTTATGGAACGTTCTTGTAACTTTGATTAAAAAAAAAAAAAAAAAAAGTTCTTAGAACATTTATATAATGTAAATGGAATGTTTACATTATATTAATCACAGCAAGAAGGTCGCTGGTTCGAGCCCCGGCTGGGTCAGTTGGCGTTTCTGTGTGGAGTTTGTATGTTCTCCCTGTGTTTGCGTGGGTTTCCTCCGGGTGCTCCGGTTTCCCCCACAAGTCCAAAGACATGCGCTATAGGTGAATTGGGCAAGCTAAATTGTCCGTAGTGTATGTGTGTGAATGGGTGTGTGTGGTTGTTTCCCAGTTATGGGTTGCAGCTGGAAGGGCATCCGCTGCGTAAAACATAAGTTGGCGGTTCATTCCGCTGTGGTGAACCCAGATTAAAAAAGGGACTAAGCCGAAAAGAAAATGAATGAACATTTTTACATAACTTTCTGAGAACATTAATATTTTTTTTTCCTTCACTTTCGCAAATTGGTACTGTCGCCACTGGCTTGCATGGTTCGGGACCTGTAGAACTGTGCATCGATGGATTTGCTCTTCAGTGTTTGGACTCTCAGCAGTGAAAATTAAACCACACTGAACTGAACTGAACTGAACTTAATGGACACCATTCCAATTTACTATAATCTTCTATGTGAAGCTGCTTTGACACAATCTACATTGTAAAAGCGCTATAGAAATAAAGATGAATTGAATTGAATTAATATAACATGAGACTAAAACGTTACAAAAATGTTTCGGATAATGTTATTATAACCAAAAAATAACGTAAATGCATTGTCTAAAAAACGAAATATTTTGAAAGTTAAGAACATAAAAAAATTATTATAAAATTTAACTGGAATGTTAAGGCACGTTTTTGGAACCTAAAATTGTATACATACACCTGCCCATTGACCCTCCCTCACTAGAAAGTGGTCAAAAGTGAGACATTTAAATGACAGATTTAAAAGTTAATGTGTCACTCTTGTGATCTGATCCACCAAAACATAAACAGCGAGTGGAAGATGTTACTGAAACCATATTACAGATTCATCAAATCAACAAAAAATACAGAAAAATTCTAATTCAGATCATACCAATATTCTGTCGAAAGCTGAAGGTGTTCCTCCTCTCTGCACGTGACCCAAAATAGTGGCCCGTGTGTCAAAACCAAGCTTCTTAGTCACCAGCTAAACAAACACAAATAGCACACTAAGATTCTGCAAATAAAAATAATCATTACAATCATATTTTTATGCATCTTACGTTCTTGATAATGTCACAGGTGATGGGTTTGCCGTGTCGATCCAAAGCTCCTTCTGCCACAATGATGACATTCAAACGATTGCCAATGCTTCTTTGCTAGACAATGGAGAGAGAATAATTATATCTGACAGATTATAATGTTAATTATGGTGATAAATAAGGTTGATATAATGTGTATAGATGTTACGTAAGTGAGTCTCCTGCACAGATGGTCCTCCCATCCTTCTTCTGGGGGCATTTCGGGGATAAACACCCAGTCAGCACCACATGACAGAGCAGTGACTAAGGCCAAATACCTGTAAACACAAGTAAACATATACTGTACATACACTCTTAGAAGAGTGAAAATAAACACTGGATTATGTTAACTAGCATTATTATACATTGAAATTTATTTTTTTGTAACCCTTAAAAACAAATAAAAATATAAAGAGGACCTATTATGCAAAAATCACTATTATAAGGGGTTGAAACACAGTTGTGTAGCAACAGTGTGTGAATATAGCCAGCTTCTAATAATGTATTAATAAATTTTTTTATAATCATACTTGCTAAAAAATGCAGAAACACTTTGATTGACATTCTTCCTTTGAACATATCATCAGAGGAGGAAAGCACCGCCCATTAGTGAGGATCCCTCCCTCATTAGCATAAACAGACCTAAGTGAGAAGCAGCCGTTTGAGTTTTCGCACTGCATCTGCTAAAGATTATGTCAGCGACTAAGACATTTTGACAATTTTAGTTTTAACAGAGATAACGTTAGTCGTGTTTTGAACCTGCTGCTATGCTGATGCGCAGGCATTTGAAACTCCTCCCTCTTTTGAAAAAAAGCACAATCTCATTTAAATTTAAAGTGACAGTCACTAAAACAGCACAATTTGGATCAAAGCCTAAAAGGGGCAGTTTCAAAGAGTTGTAAAAAATGATGTGTGTAAAACTTAAGAATTATGAAGTTGAAACTTTACATACACACTCTAGGGACATCAGAGACTTATGTACAACTTGTAAAAAGGGGCATAATACTGTAGGTCCTCTTTAAAATATAGACAAAACGGTATAAATTAATACGCAAAATTCCTTTATATTGATACAGTGCATTGTGGTAGATTTCAGAGATTTTTAGAGTTTGTTACAGCACTTGATAAAAAAAATTTAACTCATAAAATTCAGTTTAAACTCATTTCTCAGTTTTGTTTTGTTTTGTTTTATACACTTAATTTTAAATAAAACTGTAAAAAGGATGATTAAAACTACACTACCCGTGTATGATGTGATGTTTTAAGCAGCTGTTTAAAATACCAATAAAATAATAAAATCAACATTACATTATTTTTCTTAAACTGTAAAAAGCCAACAAAAATTAAGAAAAAAGAAATTCAGCTTTGTTATCAAAGTAATGAATTTCACAATTTATCATAAAATGCATGGAGCTTTTACATAAAAATTAAATAAAAACACCAAAGTAAAACCTAATATAAAATGATATATATATATATATATATAAAATAACAGTATTTAAATAAATTACACTATATTTATACTGGGCGGTTCATTCTGCTGTGGCGACCCCAGATTAATAAAGGGACTAAGCCGAAAAGAAAATGAATGAATGAATGAATAATTATACTGATGGTTACCTTGTATAATTATTCTACTGCAACTGTTTACAATCAATAATCAAGTCAAATTACAAAGCGCTGATTGGAATATGGACTTCTGCTGAACAACAGATAATAGAAACATGCAATAACAGGATGACACATCCATGCATACACACGACAACATACCCACAATGCCTCCCCATCACTTCCAGAATGAAGGCTCTTTGATGACTGCAATGAAGAGATAAGAACAGATGGATCAATGTGTTTTTAGCCTCAAAATGCAGTATGTACATGCATGTGTGTGTTTGCTTGTACCTCTGAGCTGTTGTGGTGATGGCATCCACTACCTCCATGATCCTGTGCAGAGCTGAATCTGTGCCGATGGTCATGTCCGTGCCACAGAAATCGTTGTCTATGGATCCAACCATCCCGACGATGTTCAGATGAGATGAACATTTGGCCTCCTCTGCTGTGATCTTTCCTGTGAGCAGCACAGACAGATGGGTTTTTCTCTTACTTTTGCCCTAATTATTTGAAAAATATATTACAAAAGGGAAAATATATATTCTCAAAGATTACCATATACAATACTATTAGTATTGATCAGATATCTAAATAAAGTTTGTTTTGAAATGTATAGGTTTAGAGGTACAGATGGTATGATATATGATATGATATATAATATGATATGATATGATATATGATTTGATATAATGCTTTCATATAGACTTTAAGTAATCAATGCTTTAAAAGTCTTTCAGATGCACCAAGTTCTGTTAATAAAAGTCTTTTAAGCACATCAAGACCATGTTTTGATACACATTCTGTAAAAACAGAACCATTATTGTGAAATTTTATTACAACAAAATTGTTTGAATACAATCAAAAACTTTCTTAGAATATTAATATAATGTGAATGTGGATGGAATGTTCTAATAATGTTTTAAGTAAGACTTTGTGAACATTAATATATCAAGAGACTGAAAAGGTTTTGAATAACATTATTATAACCCCAACAAATATGTTAAAACACTGTCTAAAAAAACTGCACGTTTTAAGCCTTTTTAGAACATTCAAAAAATAAAGTCACATAACTTAATGGGAATGAATGTTGGGAATGGAAATGGAAATACATACAGCAGTAGAGTAAATTCTCTGTTTCTCCAGATTTGCAATTTATAGTTGCATATGGAGTAAAACATTTTTAATAAATAAAGCCTAAAATAACCAAAAAAGGTGAGAGAGAATTTATGATCCTCCTTTTGTCAAAATTTGACTGATGACTTCCAGTCTAAGCTCCGTCCCTTTTATATATATATTTATGTTTTTTTTCCTATATATATTATAGTTTCAGTATTTAGAACCTTATAAATTAAATTCTTATCAATTCAAGTCCTGCCCTTAAAGGGGTGTGGCTTAGACCAGAAGTCATCAATCAAATTTTGACAGAAGAAGGATCATGAATTCTCTCTAAGGTAACATGTTTATATATTTTTTCGACAACACAGCACCAATGTTTTAGCTTAAGAAGAACTACGAAATCAATATTCAGTTGAACATTTAAAACATAAGTTATTGTAAATGAAATAAAAATGAATTACTTTTTCTGATCAATGGGGTATATGCACAAGAACTTTCAATTTTTAGTAAGCCAGCTGAAGTGTTTAAAGTGAACTGTCATGCCACTATAAAATCGCAGCGTTTTTTTTCCCTTTAAAAATCAATTATCTTCACAGGCTGATTGAAATACGATATAAAATGGGTATCAGACCGGACAAGAAGCACTGCATTAACTTCCATTGTTCATTACTGCTCTGTGACATTACAACATCGATGCTGTGAAAGAAACCTTATGAAATTGAAAATAGTCACATAAACCTTTTTAGAAAAACTCTAGCTGCGCAAATACCCCATTGTCATCTTCTAATGCTCTAAATAACAATTACAACCTCATATCTAATAGATGAACAGACAGGTCGAAAGAACTGCATTTATTTGATATACAACAATTTTTTTGATCAGTTTATGACATGCTTGTTAAATGAATCTGCTAAATGTACAGTGGTGTAGTTGTACCTGCTTTCTGCAAGATCTGGAGCAGTTCACTCCACTCATTGCGGAACTCGTTGGCACCGGTCAGGCTCCCGTCTCCACCAATCACACACAGATTAGTGATGCCCAGCTTCACCAGGTTACACGCGGCTTTAGCTCGACCCTCTTTAGTGCGGAAGTCCTGACAGCGGGCACTGCCAATGACTGTGCCACCCTGACCATATTAATAACGAGACGTACAGACACTTCAGTACAAATGCTAAATATAAAAATCACTTGAGGTGTTGGCGAGTGTGGTGAATGGTTAGTGTGGTTGAGACGGATCTTGATTTTATAATATGTAGGATGCCAATTAGACCAACATAGCATTGTGACCACTCCTATAAACCACAGGTCACATTTTGGTTATTAAGGTTTTGTAACTGTCTGCCTTCTTCTTTCAGCACTGTCATGATGTCATTTGTTTGTGGCTCATATTATTACTCAGGGCACTTGATGATGTGGGCAGTAGAGGGTGTGTGTGTGTGTGTGTGTGTGTAACATTACCCTATCTCTCAAAAGCAAGAACTCTCTGGGTGAACTTTGCCATTTTGGGATTATACCATATGCGTTGTACCACACAACATGATCACAAGCATGCATACACAAATAACCTGATGCACTCACCCTACAGTTATGGATTGTGTGCACACAGTAAGGAAAAGTAATTTTAAATAATTAAGGAAATAAATAAGTAAGGAGAATTTGAAGCCAAGCCTTCGAATTGTTATAAAAAAAATTATATTACATATTTAAAAATATGTAATAATAATAATAGCCTATACACTTATACAATGGTTACCACACGCTCAGATGTTATTTAACACTTGCTAACCCTTCATCAACAAAGTGTGGATTTACTTTATATTACACCCAACAGCGGAGATATATCTTGCACACACAGCAAAGTCTACATACACACCAGCTCTGAGCCACCTGAACGTCATCACTTCCCTACAGGTACTGTTCGCTAACAAGGTGACAGCGCCAAAAACTGACCTGACATATATAAAAGAGAGTTTTTGGTCATTTTTATGGATGTGTAAACATGGATCGTTTTAAAAATGTTATGTAAATGTGTAACTTAAAAAAAAAAAGGAAAATCTTTTCTGTTTTTAGCTACATCATCATCATGTACATGTAGCCTTACAATTAATCAAGCCAATTCACATACTATTTTACACCTTCATGCAAACCCATTTGACAAATTAGATCAATACACTGTAAAAAGCTATTAGTTACTGTACTTTGTTTTTAAAAAGTGAGAAAACCCGTTTTCTGTCTTAAAAGTGACAAGTAACTGGGAACTCTTAAACTGACATAATTTATTTTTTAAAGGATTACTCATTTTTTAAAGTAAAGTCCAAAGACGTGGTATAGGCGAATTGGGAAAAACTAAATTGGCCGTAGTGTATGAGTGTGTGTGTGAATGAGAGCCACATAAAACATAAAACATATCCGCCACATAAAACATATGTCAGAGTAATTAGGGGTTAAAAAATCAGGGACTAAGTGAGTAAGTGAGAATAATTATCGGATTACCAGCTGCAGCATCATTGACACGCTCTCCCAAGTCGCTTGTCGGATATTATCTCCACCATCAACCAAGCCCTGATAACCCTAAACACACACACAGAGATTTAAAGATGCATAATTGAACACACATACACATTACATAATGTACTTTAAAAAAGACTGAGTGGGTTAAGAATTGAATAAGAGCTGTGTGAATCAGAAAGTGAATTTCTCAAACATAAGTGAATATCACTTGAGTTAGAATTTCAAATTCATACTTTTTCTGTGCAACGGATGCCAGTCTTTCGCTTTTATTGCTTCATTTGTGTGTGTGTGTGTGTGTGTGCGTGTGTGTGTGTGTGTGTGTGTGTTTAGATGCACAAACCTCATGCACAAAATAAACCTTCGCACCAGTGTAGATTCCAACTCTCACTGTGGCTCGAACAGCAGCATTCATACCTGTGATATAATAAATAATGAATTGCACACACATTTTACACATTTGAAGTTTGTCTTTAATTTGTCACAAGCATTGCATTTAATTAGGTTTTGGTGACACACATCCAGCTAAACCACTAATTATAAGGGAAGTGTTTTTGGTTTCATTCCCAACCCAGTCTGGCCCCACAAACACACGTGGTGGTTAAGTCCCATTGAAAAGGGCAATCTAAGTGGCTTGAGTTTCATTTAAGATTGAAGCAGAGAGGACAACAGGCAAGCTTCATTGCCCAGCTCTCTAAAGCAACCACATTTCCCCAAAGGTCAGCGGCTAAATATAACACCCCCTAGACAGAGCGAGAGACAGAGAGATCATGGGCGGGAATTGAGCGAGGGGGAGAGGGAATGATGGCACCCCCATAGTTAAGGTTCTTATAGGACTAGTTGACATTACACAGTTATTTGACTTATTCTCCAGCTGGTACAAGATAAGGTTAAAGGTCGCTTCTTTTTCCTACTGCTAAAGGTTGGATAAAAGGTCAGTGTGAAAGCTTTAGCACCCCTCGTGACCTCTCTGATATATGATCCCTGTTGCTCATTCAACGGGGCGGCTATAGTAAATGAGGAGGTGGAGGTTCAATCAGGTAATCAAGGAGCCAACACAACCACTTAAATCATCATCTATCACACATATGAGACTTTATACCTTGCATTTTAATGCAAAATCGGAGGAAGCTGCATATCACTCATGAGTTTGCGGTCGAAAATATAAATGTAGTATATAAGTATATTGTATATTAAGAACAGCATATCAAATGCACACATGGCATAAAGAATACTTTGGGATTTATATGAAAAAATATGGATGTTTCTCTCACCGTGCAAAAGCAAAACACTAATTTAAAGGTACACAAAACTGGGAACTGTCATCATTTGTTAACATGTGATTCCACATCCTTATTCTTGAATTTCAAGACACAGGGGATGTTGATATTCATTTCTATATAACAAATGCAAATTTTAATTTTTTTTATAGGAACTTGATATAATTTAATAATTTAATTAACTCTTGCCTTTTCCTTATACTTTTATACATATTTTAACATAAAATCATTGACAGTTTAGGAATCAACTACTCAAAAACTTCTACTCTAACACTGAAAGGTTTAGGCTCAGTAATATTGGTTGGTTTCTAAAATAAATAAATAAATAATTTTTAATTGAATTATTATTTTAATCCAATGAGGATGCATTAATTGATCAAAAGAGATGGTACAGACATTTATATTTTTACAAATTGTTAACCTTTCAATTTCAAGGGAAAAAGGTATCATGGATACTATAAAAATATTAATCAGCTTGACTAAAAACAGCATTGATAAACACAAGAAATGCTTCTTAAGAAGCAAATCGGCCTATCAGAATGATTTCTGGTCATATGACACTGAAAACTGGAGAGATGATTCAGAAAACCCAGTTTTCACTTGAATAAAATACAAATTTATTAAATGTATTTTATATGAAAACAAAAACATTTTAATTAACAGTTCAACAGAATTTGTTGTGTTTTATGGGTGTTTTACATTTATTTGTGATTTTAAATTGTATTATGGGACCTTGATCTCTGCTCCAACAATGTTTGATGTTGAAAAATGACTTTTAATAATGTTTTTAGTGGTTTGAAACAACGTAACAGTACAATGAGCTGCCAATACAAAACAGCACTGTTTTTTCCCACAAAATTATTTCTATAGATGATAGTTCTTATATAATATATTAATTCTAAACACTACAAATGTCAATAAAAGTCACTTTTTAAAACTTTTACTTTTTACTTTTGTAACATCAAAAGTTTCTGTATGCAATTTGAAACCTTAAAGGTGCCATAGAACAAAAGTCTGGATAGTCACAGGCAGAGCTGAATATAAGAGTTCTGTACAAGGAAAGGGCCATACCGTGATCCTCGTTACATACACTATGTTACATACACATACACTATTGCTTCCTCGTTCTTATGTAAATCCTGTGAGTGTAAAATACCAGTGATAAACAAACCAATTGGACTGTTAGGTTGCACACAGGACTATTATGCACTATGCACGCCTCAGGATGTGCTTGATTGGCCACAATGTTTCCTAGTAAGATTATAACAATGATATTTTTTTCCATATTTTACCAAAACTTGTAGAGAACATATTATGTATGTGGGACTCTTGTGTATGTGGGGCAGGGAGTCTAAATGCCCAGTTCTGTGAAACAGGCAGCCATGTATTTCATCTGTTTACTGCTCGTCAGAATGCAAAATGTGTGATGTATGGATTATACATTTATTCAGTGCCATAAAGTCTCTTTAAATGTATATTTTGTTAGTTTAACATGTACATTGTGAAACTTGCTGAATATGTTTGAGCAAACACATGTAAACTGCTGAGTATACGTGTTTAATGCACATTTATGCACTGTGTCATATCACTCCACTCTTGCAGTGATTTCTCTTGAGCGAAAGAACAGCAATACACTTTATTAAAAGTTCTCTGTTTATGCAGAGCTTGATATTAATTACTGCCATTTTCACATACGTTAAACCCACAAAATACAACTCTAAATGCATCTCTGTCTATCCCTTTTTTGAGTATAATTATAATAATTATATTTCATCCACAACACAAAACTCAGGAGCTGTTATGGACAGATAGCTCACTCCCTCCAAATGTGAACCTCTTCTCCACATCAGTTAAAACAATTGTCATTTGACAAGGCATCTACTCAGTTTGTTCAAATATTTTTGACAAATTAAGTATGATTATTTTGCATGTGTTTTGTGTGAGCAGGCACTGACATTAATAATCATGACCATTCCAAATATGGTCAAAACTTAGCTTTTTATTCTAGGGGTAATTCCTATGGTTATGAAACCATTTCTGGAGAATGTATGCACTTACCTAATCCACATATCTAATATGCAAAAAATCTAAGAACAATTTAACTTATTGTATCAATGAAAACATCCACAAATCACAAAATACATAAAAAACAGTTAACAGATATTTTTACAGTGTACAGAAAATTGGTGGCCTAATAAGCTCATAAAAAACTAAATTAACAGATAATGTTTTATTGTATAAATATGTTTCAAAAGGTGTTAGATTCGTTCTTAGTTTTGCAGTTTCGACCCCAATAAGTCAGCAATTTATTCTACATCCACAGAGTTAGTCTTACACAAACACACAGAAATACACACATCCTCACCCTGTGCATCTCCTCCAGAGGTGAGGACAGCAATAGCCCTTCCAACCCCCATCTTTGTGGGGTCCACATGTGCCGAGTGCTGCATATTGAAGAGATGGCCTGAGGAAGACAAGAGTACACTAAATCGTCAACCTTTCTCTCACTATCAGACCACTCTCTTCCAGACCGACTGAGAAAGTGAATTGGGAGAGTGGCAGCAGTACAAACACTATCTACTTTTGGCATGCAATGTCACACACACACACGTACACACACAGTGAATCCACCCCCCTTCATAACTAAATTTAACATTATCTCCAGCTGCACCACGTGCTCAAAGTGTTCTGATTCAAACAAGAACATTGCATTTACACTCACTTTAATTCCATGTTGCCTGGTCTTTATGTAGAAACACAGTCGTGGCCTGGTGGTTAGAGTGTGGGACTCGTGATCCGAAGGTTTCTGGTTCGATACTCGGTACCAGCGGGAATTGGGGGTGGGGGGAGTGAATGACCAGCACTCTCCACCACCCTCAATACCACGACTGAGGTGAGTCCCTTGAGCAAGGCACCGTTCCCCCCAACTGCTCCCCGGGCGCCGCAGCATGGCTGCCCACTGCTCCGGGTGTGTGTTCACGGTATGTGTGTGTTCACTAAACTGTGTGTGTGCACTTGGATGGGTTAAATGCAGAGCACAAATTCCAAGTATGGGACACCATACTTGGCCACACTACACTTCACTTCACTTCACAAGCAGATACAAAAACAAAACACTTACAGGGATGAACAAAAAGTGCATGCAAAGGGTTGGACATACATGCACCAATCTACAGCAACATGACCTTTACTCTGTCCTCTCCCATTGGGCATACTTTGAATGTGTAGTGCAAAAATACTCTCTCTCTCTCTCTCACACACACACACACACACGCACACGCACGCACACACACACACACACACACACACACACACACACACACACACACACACACACACACACACACACACACAGAGACTTACAGCTATTGTGTGTGGCGGAGGAACAGCTGAGATCATCCAGCCCACTGTCGATACACGTTGTAGAAGTGGTCTTTGCATCTGTAACACAAGGACATTGTAAAAACGATTCATTTACTTCTCCGTCCTACAAAAAAGATCACAGCGCTGCACGATTAAATTATTTATAGCGCACTTTCATTTGATTTTTCTGAGAAAACACTCCATAACACAATATCGTGATTATATGGCAAAGTGATGTGTGTGTACTGTACTTCTTTATATTTTACTCACTGTGAAGAGCATGAGGAACACTTTTTTGTTCTTTTTTTTAAAATAAAACAATTATGAATAATATATGGGCGACACGGTGGTTCAGTGGTTAGCACTGTCGCCTCACAGCAAGAAGGTCCCTGGTTCGAGTCCCGGGTGGATCAGTTGCCGTTTCTGTGAGGAGTTTGCATGTTCTCCCAGTGTTGGCGTGGGTTTCCTCCGAGTGCTCCAGTTTCTCCCACAGTCCAAAGATATGCGGTATAGGTGAATTGAATAAACTAAATTGGCCGTAGTGTGTGAATGTGAGAGTGTATGGGTGTTTCCCAGTAATGGGTTTCAGCTGGAAGGGCATCCACTGTGTAAAACATATGCTGGATAAGTTGGCGGTTCATTCAGCTGTGGCGACCCCTGATGAATAAAGGGACTAAGCCGAAGGAAAATGAATGAATCAATGAATGATATGTATTATTTAATTAATTCATATATATTACATTCAATTTGAATAATTATTTTTAAAACATTTCACAGTAAGTTTTCTTTTCTGAATAAATCATATATCATGCATACATATATATTAGAGATTCGCCAATAAATGGTATCACAAATAAAACCAATTCTGCACATCACTGGCTAATTGATCAAAAGCAGATGATTATCAGGGTATATTCTGCTAATCAAAAGAGCAAGGTAAAGCTTTTCATACATAATGTGATTATACACATAAATGGCAAGGAATATAAATTCAGTAAAGCCAAAGCAGAGGTCATAAAAATTAATAAATTAATTCAAGGTGTAGGATGTAAACAAGGCAGATATAAATCTGAACCAGCAAAAACATCCTGAGTGTTAAACCAAGCCATTAAGCAGTGTCAGTATCTGTGGAAAGTTTTTGCTATTTCTGCCCATAATTTTGTTTAAATAAAAAAATCCGAACGATTTTGGGAGTATAGTAACTACAAACCTAAAACATCAGATAAAAATTATAACTTTTTAACATTTATTTAAGGTTTACAATGCAAATCCATTTTCCAGTACTGGGTTGCGGCTGGAAGGGCTGGAATAGTTGGTGGTTCATCCTGCTGTGGCGACCACTGATAAATCAGAGACCGAAGGAAAATGAATGAATGCAAATCCAATTATAACCACTTGTTTGATAAACAAAGCAAGCCTCTCGTGTAATATATCTACTAAATCACAGAAAATCTTACTTTTCAAACTGTATATATAATACAAATTTGCATATTATTCAATAATGTTACGGACATTAATATAAAAACTGAATAAATATATATTTACAGAAATGTATATAAGTAAATAAAAAGACTAAAAGATCTGTGAGGGCCTAGCCATGTGTAAATGAAATCCCTACCCATCCAATTTGGTGCTGGTGAGCTACATATATAGTAAATATATCTTTCGTTACTAGATTTAGAAAGAGGAAGACTTTTTTTGTGAAAGATTAGAGTCCTAATGGGATTATAGTGGAGTCTGGATTAAACTCTATGACTCTGCTTTCCCACTGTGCAACATCTGCTGGGTGTTTATGACACTGCTGTTAAATGTCCACATGAATTATACTGTATGTTAATGTCCACTCACTGAACCAATGCTATTGTGAATTAGGATCTGCAGACTCACCGGAGTTGCTGGTGATTTTGCTAACAACCAGCCAGTCAAGACTCAGTTAGTTGTTATGGGTTATGACACTGATCACTGAACCTGTTAGTCTTGGCTTGCTAATTAAACAAGTTATTTACAGTGCTCTGTTAAACCTTCTTAGCACCAGATTATTCTCTTCAGTGACATTAAATGTAGTGCAAACGTTTATGTATGTCAGTCAAAATAATCAGACACTGTATGATTTTCTGAATATTCTAGGATGCTGTAATGAGAGATTGTATGATTCTGTGATTTCAAAGAGATTTTTCAGCAGTGCTTCATGCCAATAGAAATCCTTAACTATTACACAAAATTGTCTTAAATGGCAAAATCATGGGCAAAAAGATGTCATGTGCACCAGACATTGAACAATAACTCACTTCATAATTTTTGCACAGAAAATATAAATAAATAAACTCCAAACAATATGTAATCTAATATTTACATGTAATTATTTTGTACTATTGTAAAACGTACTGTACCTCTAAATTTAGTTTCTTTTAATAAGAACTGCTAATCAATCCCAAAAGTTTTTACCTGAGGAAAATTTACTTATCTATGGTCTGTTCTTTGACTTGATTGCCAACTACTACTACTACTACTCTACTACTATACCACATTCCAGAAGATCCTTACCAGCAAATACTTCGGACTTTGATTCATCACAGTAACTTGGATCTTTTGATCCTGTTGAAACACCAATAAAACCATTTAGTCGACTCAATTTAACAGCAGATATTCTGAAGAATGTTGACAACAAAACAGTTTTAGTTCCCATCGACTGGTATAAACAATGAAACATGGGAAGTGAAACTGTTCGGTAACCAGTGTTCTTCAAAAATGTTCAAAATAAAATTCCTTCATGCTTTACAGAAGAAATAATGTCACATGTTTAAAATGACTCACAGTACTCTCATAGATGAAACAAAGGGTTACGGTTCTAATTCCCTTCTGAACCACAATAATATTATGCACTGTTGGAGAAACTAGTTTCCTGAATTGTTGCAGGCACGCATAACGTGTTTGAACCACATGAGCTAGATCTGGTGGAGTTAATGGTGGAGTGATAATTTCTGGTATTTAATACATTTGAGGTTAAAATAATGTGATTTTATTTCTGTAAATAACTAGAGTGACATCAACGGAGTGCTTTGCTGTTTTATTCTCTGTAATTTGCTCTATTCCTAACATCACTCAAGGATTCCAGCGCTTCTCGTAACAAACAGAGTGAATGAAATGTATTTACTCAGCTCATGTTAACAAAAACAATTTCAGTAACTTTTAAAATGAATAAAACATTGAAATGTCAAATTGGATCCTACTGCTTAAGAGTTTTGAACTTTAATTTCATTCAATGTTATTCCCCTATACATGTGCTTCACACATCAACATATCTCCTGCATGAGATGAGTTTCTTTGATGGGGAAAGGCGTTAACTCAAAATTAAAGCTGAATGATCCAAAGATAACTTCAGCAGGGGTCACTCTAATACTTTATTAAATAAATTATAAACAGCTCATTTTCATCAAATACTTAATACATGGAACCACAGCAACATACAGAAGCAGCCGTGTAGTAATACTAATGTAATGAGGTCACCAGTGTATGACTGCAAAGAAATTTGTAAAGTCCTCGAATATGGTTCAACCAGTCAAAATGAAAAATTCAATATTTCCATTTCTATTGAGTTGCATTATTACCACTTTTTTTACTTATTATAATACTGTATATTTTTATAAACAGTTGTTTACTTGTTTATATTTTTTCTTATTCTTTTAATATTGTATTTATTTGTTTTAAAACTTATCAAACTTTTTTTATTGTTAATAATATCTGGATAATGTATTTGAATCTTAATCATATGTTTGCATCCATTTAAAAAGATGATTTTGTAATATTATAATGATTCATTTTAATATTACATTTATAATTAAGGCGTCACGGTGGCTCAGTGGGTAGCACGATCGCCTCACAGCAAGAAGGTCGCTGGTCCCCGTGTTCGCGTGGGTTTCCTCCGGGTGCTCCAGTTTCCCCCCACAGTCCAAAGACATGAGGTATAGGTGAATTGGGTAAGCTAAATTGTCCATAGTGCATGAGAGTGTATAGGTGTTTCCTAGTGATGGGTTGCAGCTGGAAGGGCATCTGCTGCGTAAAAACATATGCTGGATAAGTTGGCGGTTCATTCTGCTGACCCCGGATTGATAAGGGGACTAAGCCGAAAAGAAAATGAATGAATGAATGAATGAATATTTGTTATCATTAGACAGTATAATGTCAAATTTGGCTTCACAATTCTGTTATTTCTTAACATTCGAGTAAAACAGAGCAGCCTAATTCTGCATATCATACCTCACTGTAAAAAATGCTGGGTTCCACACAATTCCACAATTCAAAAAAATGTTGTCACAACACCAATCGATTAAGTTAACTTAATTGTTTTTACAAATGTAATTAAGCTGAACTTAAAACAATTAAGTGGTCCCCAAAAAACCTTAAGAATTGTGTTGTTTCAACTCATTTTAGTAGTTTGAACACAGTATTTCTGTGTAGTTTTTCACAGTAGTTTTCGCACAGTTTGTGTGCGAAAAGCTGGAATAAAAAAAGTTACAGTAAAAAGTTTAATAAGCCACTCACATTTAATAAACATTAGTGCTTGCTCACTATGACATCAGAATAATAAAATGCTGTGTCATTTGGTCATCTGCCTGATAGACCGCTGAAATATGGCATCTAAGTACCCTTCTCAGGCAGCACAGTCAGACACACACACACAAAGTATTTTCTGATGTACACATCATTAGTAAACTTCAAAGAAATTACCACATACATCCACAACAAACTACAGAGTTTAAATATCCACATATGTTCACTTGACACAAACACTATGCATACCGTAAACGTGATTAGCATCAAACTGAATCTTCCTATGCATGCGTTGCCAGATCCACACCGCCAGTCCAATATGAGGGATCCAGTGGAACAGCAGTAAAGAAAGTTGCAGAAAACACACATACAGCTCTAACAAACAAACACTAATCTGGCACACACATACAAACACGTCCCAAACGCATACACACAGCTGGCAAACACACACGCAGTTGTCCCACACTGCCTCCATTCTTCCCAATCGAATGAGATGGTGAGGCAGCCATGACAAGCTCTTATCAGTATTATTAGACCTGACCTCACGTTCCTCACGTTTTTTTTTTTCTCTCTACTTCCCTCGATTTCTCTCTTTCTATGCACTATCCTGATCTGTACATAATGTCATATTCTTACTGCTCTCTTTAGTCTGCATTTGTTCACTGGGCAGCTTTCTTTGGGTTTTTCTTAATCAAATGAATGAATAGTATTTTAGTGCTGGCTCAATACTTAGAAATTAGCAGGATGAAGAAGCGGAGGCAGTCTAATACTGTAATAGGATTGAGCGCAATGCAGTTCACGTGTATTTTATTGGATCAAAGAAGGAGTTAATTCAGGTAATGTGCTACTATGTTATGTATAGTAAAGTGTTTAGTAAAGTGTATAATAAAAGCTAACCATAAAAAAGAGAGCACACGTTTGGCTAACAGGTCTTTTTGTGTTTGTTTACATTGCAAGGCTCAACAATATAGTGACCTGAGGGCCCAGGGCCAATGTGTGTGTGTGTTTGTGTGCGTGTGTCTGTGTGTGCACGTACTTGTGGGTGTTTGGCAGTTTTTGTGCATTTAGTTAATCACGTGCATGTTTCCTATGATGTTTTAAACATTACATCACTAACATTAAATATAAGGTACCAAGAGAGGTTACAAGCTGTTTTTTTGTTTTTTTTAATATGATTAAATGAATATTGAATTAAAAATGCTTTTTTTAAAAATGTTACCAAATATATTCATAAATGTAATAATTATTAATATTTGAATGAACACTAAATATTATGTTTGTTTGTTTGTCTCCATTTATGTATGCATCTACTGTATGAATATATGTACTTATGTACATTTAATGGGGGGAAATGCAGCAAAGATTTAAATCATTGCACACTGTTAATTGGCAGTATGGCAGTTATTCAATATTTGATTAGACATTTCTTGTCTAAAACACCTTTTAATGACTAATTTTGGTTTTGATAAGGAAATATATGAATATAAACTCCTTTACATAGACTATTTATCAGAAAGGTAACAAATATGTTAATATATTTATGATTGACCTAACTAATATTCATGAGCTACAGCTTCCTTCTGTGATGTCACAATCATAATACAAATAAGAGGACAAAATTTTATTATTACTGAACTTTTATTCAATATCTTTCTTTTTTTACCCGCAGTCTTCTCAGTGTTCAATAATAGACTGCAATACCGTTTCTTACCAGTGGGTGGAAACAGATATTCGGCTATTACATCCCTTTTTTTAAAAACTAATTTATTAGTCATTTAACCAGTGGTGGCTGGTGTTTTACAAAGAGTTGGTCCTGCTAGACTTTAATCATGGATTATGGTAGGTTTTATAGGAATATGAATCCCTAGATAAAAAAAAAAAATTGTTCTTTGTATTTGTTTTTTACTTGTTTTTGTCTTTGACTTACTCTTGTTGTTTGTGGTTTTTAGTTATTGTGACGCACATTGGTCAACTTAGGTTGTTTTTAATTGTGCTATATAAATAAACTGTCATTGTCAATCCTGAATTTCATTTTCCAGTATTTTTCTCTCAGGAGATTCATACTGCATTTCTAATTTCTCTTCCAACTACTTTATTTATTAATCATGACTGCTATTCACACTTGATTCATTCCCTCCATATTTAATTTCTCTTTAGCCTTTTCACCATCTCTCTTTTCCTCCATTTATCTTCTCAACAAATATTTGTTTGTCCTCTTCTTTTCCTCCTCCTCCTCTTCATTTTAGTGACTTGCCCTCTCCTAACTTCCCTTCCTTCGTGATCTTTCTCTTTTTTCCCCCTTCCTCTTTTTAATTGTATGCTAAATGAAATGCTAAACCTACACACCCTTGACATTTAAAGCACACACTTCGAGAATGCACACACATAAACACACACACACTCACTCTCTCTTGTTGCATATCAAATGAATATGTGGCTGTGTAAGAAAGGGAATAGAGGGTGTTTGTGTAGTGAAACACAAAGTGTTTGTTATTGAATAAGTTGGCAATACAAACTGTAATTAAATGTATAGTTCACCCAAAAACGAAAATGTACAGTTTTTTTTACTCACTGGTCAGTGAAGATGCATAGTCTTTTCTACTGCTGTCTAAAAATTATTTAATGCTAATCAACACGATATTTATTAGATTAAAAATACAACAAACATGTTTTCCTTTCTGTTGTAAATAAGGATGTGAATTAAAAATAATAAAGCAATGTACAGATTCTTTGTTCCCCAGCGGGAGGGGAACTACAATGCTATGTGGAAACTTCCACTATGGGGATTTCGTCAGAAAGCCAATCATTCTGAAGAGTAATTAAACGGGCCAATGAAATGCCAATGAGTTGGCGGTGTCAGCGTGCACAGCTGGCAGCAATCATAATCAGCTTGTGAATAAGAATGCCGGCTGTGCCACACAACCACACCTTTTCGCTTTCAGAAGCCTCATGTGCAGTCTGAAAGAGTCGTTTTGCTGTCATCCTCCGACTTTGTTCGAGAGAGAGAGAAAGTGAGAGAAAGCTGCCGTCTTCTGAGAGGCTGATTTCTCCCGGTTCCAGCGCGAGCAACAACGCGAGCAGCGGTGGTCGAGCTGGGTTTCTCCTGTCCCTGGGCGTTTCGCTGGACCGGTACTTCAAGAGCGGTGCGTATAAATTTAAGCAAATTTCCTAAAAGAGCAACACGGTCGGGCAGCGCGTCTTTTTAAAGACGTCGCTCCGACCGTGCGTTTCTGGATGCGGTGGTTTCCTGTCCACGGATCATGGGCACGAGCACTGTATTGCATGTCTGGGAGATCAGCATGTTAATGCGGTGCTCGCGGGCAGAGCATGCCATCACTGCGATGGCATGTCTGTTGCGCAGCTAAGATCGCGGTTCGCTCTTGCAAAAGGGCGAACCACCCCTGTTGTCCCCCGCAAGTAGCGGTTGGCACTCGGGCAGATCTGAGGGTAACAGTGGGGGTCAATCCGCCGCCCTCGGGCTTGCGGATCTCCCATTCCTCAGCGCGCTCCATCCAAGCTTCGAGTGAGAGAAGCGCACCATCCTTCGGGAGGGTCGCCCTCTCACTCGATGACACCGAGGACCAGATGTCCATCGCTGCATCGGAGGGTGGGCTGTCATTTTCCGATGACAATTCGGACCCGCTTCCTCCCTCAGGGTTGGTAAGCGAGGCTCCGGATATGGCATCTGATATGATGGCCGTGCTAACCCGGGCTGCTTCGGCGACGAGGCTGGAGATGGCTTGTCCCCCAGCTTCGCCGCCGGACCGATTAGACGGGTATTACGTGGAGGATAAGAAGGGGAAACCCTCTAAGCCTCCCGTCCCCTTCTTCCCGGAGGTGCACAGTAAGTTCAGGGGCTGAGGGCACCTTTTTCTGCCCGGTCTGCGTGCGCTCCGCCCTCATCTTCCTCGATGACGGAGCAGCCAGGGGGTATGAGGCAAAACCCCAGGTCGAGTGTGCTAGCGCGGTCAATCTTGCCCGCGTGGTGCCCCTTCCTGGCGTGGTTAGCCTCGGCTCCCGTCCAAAGCGTGTAGGTTGTATGTGTCCCTCAGAGCCAGAGCCTACACTGCTGCGGGCCAGGCTGCTTCCGTTTTGCTTGCTATGGCTAGTGCAAGCGCTGGCCCAGCGGCACGAGGAAGGTTCCGACCCAGGCTTAATGCACTACGCACTGCAACCGACTTTGCTCTAAAAACACCAGGTCGGCTGCGAGTGCCCTGGGAAGGACGATGACCACACTAGTGGTCCAGGAACGCCACCTCTGGCTAAACCTGGCAGATATGCGTGTCGTTGACAAAGTTCGCTTTCTTAACACACCTATATACCAGGCTGGCCTGTTCGGCGACACCGGGGTGAGTTCACCCAGGAATTCACTTCGGTGAAAGAGTAGTCAAGTGCGATTGGCGGGCTCAAAAACCGCTCTCCCCGTCGATTCGTGCACTTTGGCTGCTTCTCGCCGAGGGCGCTCGTCTGTGGCTCCAAAATCTGCTCCGCCGCCCTGTCCGTTCAACTGGTTAAGCGGCAGCGTTGAGCACCTCACAGACGATCACCGCCCCCCGCCTCAGGGCGCCGCTAAGTCCAGTACTGACCGCGAAGCGTCCCTGAGACGGGCCACTCGGAGAAAAGGATGTTTGCTCTTTCCCTGGCGGAGGGCCAGGGACACCCATATCATTAACAAAAAGGCCGTGTGGCTACTAAATTTTTTAAGAGCAATTTTTTCCTCCCTCCGGGTGTGATAGCCCGAACACTGCCAGTATGGGACGCTATGCCTTCCAGCTCGCAGGATCGGTGCTCTCTTAAGATTAAACCTCTTTACTTCCGCTCTTCCTTGGGACGCATGCCTCCCGGGGTGAGCTCTTCCATCCCGTGCTGCCCCACCGCTGGTGCGTCAGTGATTGCACCGATGATGTCACTCGCGTGGGCTCTGCCAGCCTGGTTAGCGCTGCCCAGCCCGTCGCGATGGCTCATTCGGACAATCAGACTCGGCTATGCGATTCAGTTCGCTAAACGGTCCCCCAAGTTCATGGGCGTGTATTACACCAGGTGTCAGCCCTGTGTCCGCCCCTCTCTTGTGCGAGGAGATTGCTGTCCTCCTGGCGAAGGATGCAATCAAGCCGGTCCCTCCAGCCGAGATGAGGTATGGGCTTTTTAGTCTGTACTTCATCGTACCCTAAAAGAGCAGTGGGTTATGACCAATCCTAGTTCTGCGCATTTTGACCCGCTGCCTTACAAGCAGCCGCTCAGAATGCTCATGCAGAAGCACATCCCCCGGTGCGTCCGTCCTCAGGATTGGTCTGCAGCGATAGACCTGAAGGACACGTACATTCATTTCTCCATTTTCCCACGCCACAGGCTGCGGTTTGCGTGCGAGGGTCGAGCATGATAGTACAAAGTCCTCCCTTTCTGGCTCTTCCTGTCTCCGCGGGTTTTCACGAAGCTCGCGGAGGATGCCCTAATGCCCCTTCGGCTCGCGGGCATCTGCATACTCCATTATCTCGATGACTGGCTTTTTAGCTCACTCGCGGGATCAATTGATTATGTACAGGGACTGGGTGCTCCGGCACCTCGACCTGTTGGGGTTTCGGGTCAACCGAGAAAGGAGTAGGCTCGCCCCTGTGCAGAGCATCTTTTTTCTCGGGTTGGAGCTGGACTTGATCACCATGATGGCGCGCCTCCCTCGAGAGCGCGCTGGGCTGATGCTGACCTGTCTGAGAGAGTTCGACAGGAAAACTGTGGTCCCACTGATATCATTTCAGAGGCTCCTGGGGCATATGGCATCTGTGGCCGCTTCACGCCGCTCGGGGTGTTCCATATGAGACCGCTTCAGCATTGGCTTCCCGATCAGGTCCCTAGACGCGCATGGCACGCGGGCACACACCAGGTGACTGTCACTCCGCTGTGTCGCCATGCCCTCAGCCTCTGGATGGACCCTGCGTTTCTACAGGCCTGTGTGCCTCTAGAACAAGTGTCCAGGCATGTCGTAGTTTCGACGGATGCTTCCAGTACGCGCTGGGGGGCCGTGTGTTGCGGGCATGCAGCTGCGGGTCCGTGGAAGGAACCCGGTTGCATTGGCATATTAATTGCCTGGAGCTGTTGGCAGTGTATCTCGCGCTGCACTGTTTTTACCGATGCTAGAGGGGAAACACGTGCTGGTCAGGACGGACAGCACGGCGACGATGGCGTATATCAACCGCACAGGGGGTATCCGCTCTCGCCGCATGTCTCAGCTCGCTCGCCGTCTGCTCCTCCGGAGTCATTCGCGGCGGAATCGCTGCGTGCCATTTTTTCCCCCGGCGAACTCAACCGTGCAGCCGATGCGCTCTCACGGCAGTTCACGCCCGGGAAAACTGAGACTCCACCCCCGGCTGTCCAGCTGTTATAGGTGCGCTCTGAGCGCTGGCTAACACAGCTGGCCCCTGGGCGTGCGTAAATACGCATTTCTTTCCAGTGAGCCTACTCGCAGATACTGTGTTACGTCAGGGAGGACGAGGACCAGATCTGTTATTGCGCCTCTGGCTCAATCTTTTCTGTATTTCAGCTCTCTCCTCGTGACGGCCCCTCCCTGGCATATCCCTTTGAAGAAGCTCCTTCTTCTTTGGAACAGGCACCATCTGGCACCCGCGCCCAGATCTCTGGAATCACGTGTAAGGTCCATAGATGGAGCGTGGAGGACTTAGGTGACTTACCGGTTCGGTGGTTAACACCGTCACTCAGGCTAAAGCACCCTCTACGAGGCATGCCTACGCCCTGAAGTGGAGTCTATTCGCTGTGTGGTGTACTTCTCTCCGAGAAGGAGCCCGGACATGCCAGATCAGTGTGATGCTTTCCTCCTTCAGCTGGCTGAGCTAAGGCTGTCCCCTTCGCACTGAGGGGTTGGCGTTACAATCATCCCCGCTCTGAGGACGCGGGGATGGCGGCGCGCTGGGAAAGCATCGCCTCATCATCCAGTTCCCAGAGGCGCGAGACGCTGGTTAATTAAATCAATCCTGTCCCCCTCTCATACCCACTTGGAGATCTCTCTTAGGAGAGGCCTGCTCGATCCACTCGACTCAGTATCTTTAAGTTTTCTGTCCAGGTAGACAGCTTTGCTGGTCGCGTTGGCATCGGTCAAGAGGGTCGGGTATCTGGAGGCATTTTCGGTCAGCGAAGTGTGCCAGCAATTCGGGCCGGCCCACTCTCACGTTTTCCTGAGACCCCGGCCCACCTAGGTGCCCGAGGTTCCTACAGCGCTTCTTTAGACTATGTAGTGAACCTGCAAGCGCTGCCCACGGAGGAGGCAGACCCAGCCCCTTTCTTTGCTGTGTCCTGTTCGCGCTCGGCGCTTGTGACCGCATTAGAGCTTACGACTCTAAGCAGCTCCTTTCTGTTATGATCGGCAGACGGGAAGTGCCGTATCCATTCTGAGGTTGGCCCACTGGATAGTGGATGCCATCTCCCTCGCTTTTCTATGCCAGGGTGAGCCGCGTACCCCGGGAGTGAGAGCGCGCTCGACTAAGAGTATCGCCTTCTCTTGAGCGTAAGCACGCGGCGCCTCTCTAACAGACATCTGTAGAGCTGCGGGCTGGGCGACACCTAATACATTCGTAAAAATTCTATAATCTTTGAGTGGGCTGATTTTCCTCACGTGTGCTGGATACGCCAGTGAATGAGGAAATTCAGTACGGTGTTGAAACACGCTTGCTGCGCCTTTCTCTCTAACACAGAGATTCGTGCGCTTATTCACTCTGTTCAGTTGAGTTCCCCATTTGGCGAACCCTACAGAGTTCCTCCGAGGCCCCCCAGCATCTGACTCAGCGGAGGAGTCAGGTGCCTGGCCCATTACGTAGTTGGTATGCCCACTTGGTCAGCCCGCGTTCTGGGTATAGGTGCCTGCTATGCGCGATCCCCACTGGCGATCCCCTATGCTTCACTCAGCCACGGTGTAGTTCCTCCTCTTAGGCGGGCCCGTGTCTTCCCTCCCCGCTAACCATCCTTCATATGTGTTCTCCCCCTTTTCAGGGTTAGTCCATATGTCTTCCTGCCACCAGGTCTCCCCATTGGGCAGCAGGTGGCCTCCGCAGCGTCCTCCCTATCGGGACTGCACGCTTCCCAACGTACTGTCGTAATTTAAAATTCCTAGTATCTTAACTAGGTGTATTTTTTACGACTCCCCAAAAAATATAAATAAGCCTTAAGTGCTTCACAGGTAAGTAAGGTAAGTTAGGGCCAGGGGACACGTTGGTGGGCTGCGTCTCTGGTGATGATGGTGCGCTCACGCCGGAGCCTGGTAAACCTCTCACCAGCGACGTGGTAAGGTTCAATCACTGTGGCGTTTTCCATAGATTTCCCCATAGTGGAAGTTTCCACATAGCATTGTAGTTCCCCTCCCGCTGGGGAACGTAACGGTTACTAAAGTAACCCTCGTTCCCCGAGGGGGGGAACGGAAATGCTATGTTCCTTCGCCACAGGGATTGCGCCTTAGCTGACAGCTGTAGTTCGGCTTCTTCAGCTAGAAAAGGTGTGGTTGTGTGGCACAGCCGGCATTCTTATTCACAAGCTGATTATGATTGCTGCCAGCTGTGCACGCTGACACCGCCAACTCATTGGCATTTCATTGGCCCGTTTAATTACTCTTCAGAATGATTGGCTTTCTGACGAAATCCCCATAGTGGAAGTTTCCACATAGCATTTCCGTTCCCCCCCTCGGGGAACGAGGGTTACTTTAGTAACCGTTACGTTTCACTTCATAAGACCTCAATTTATTATCAGGAGCTACAGTAGATTACATTAGTACATTAGTAACCTGTGATCTAATCAGACCATAAATTGTGTTCTAAATCATCTACCAAATGCATAAATGTAATCAGAAATTTAGTAAATTGCAAACAGGTAAAATAGTTGGTAAAGTACTGTCTAAAAAGACTCCACAACCTGAGTTTAAATAAAACTTACTGATCTGTAACAGTGGTCATACATAATTTCAACTGTCATTATTTTTATGCCTGTCAGAAGGTGCTTAACATAACTATAAGCTCCATACAAAAACATCCAGCCCAGGCTCATTGGAAATATGTGCATCAGCCTACATTTATGCAAAATGTCAAAAATACGTTGCTTCTGGAACAATTTATTGCACATTTCTGATGACAAATCCACTAGAGGGAGCTGTCTACACTTTTGCAAATCTGAAGTACATTAGTTTGGGTGCATTTTGTTATAAATTTCAGATACACATCTGTCACATACACATCTGTCTTGTGATCTCAAAAATTTACGAATCCGGCTGCTTCCTGTTCTGAGTCAGCAGTGTTGTCGGAGACCTGAGACATGAGTTTTTATTAAATTTAAATGTCCTGGTCATTTGATTCCTTGTTGTTTGTATTTATTTTAGTAATACTAATCTAAGGAATAGCACAATGAGACATTAAATGAACTGCCAACTCTTTTTAACTTAAGTATGTTTCTGTATTTGCATATGTTGTGAGAATTTGTGCGCCACTGTATCTTACTCTTATCTGTAAGACCAAAAATGATTTCAAGAGTTCACACTAAGATATTGCTTGATAATAATAGCAGGTTTGGCATGCTGTCCCAGGAGAGAACCCTGAGGTCGGAAATAATTGAGCCCAGGGCTCCCGCCTGGTCAATGAGCATGTAAGGGGGTATGATATCAGGTAGTTCTCGAGAGCTCCCCCTGGTAAAGGAGGAAAGGGGGAGATGGGGTGGATGGGGGGATTCTTCAAAAAACGAAGATGAGGGAGTAATGTTAGTCGGGCTATTTATAGTGAGTTTGGAATGATCTGATTGGCTTACTGATGATTACAGATGCGAGACCAGCCACAATCAATCATATTACGTGCTCCTCTCGAAATTAGTTTGTGAAACTTCACTTCTGTGTTCTAATGACTAAATAAAAAAACAACCTATGATGTTTATAACAAATGCCATTATAATTTGGGTTTGATTTATTAATTGTATATTAGGGGTGTCAAAATTAATTGTTTCTTGGATGCACCGTGATGCAGACGCAAACAATTCGGTATCGGTTCAGTAATAATCACAACTGATTATTATGTACTGCCGTCATTTATCATTTATCATGTTATATGGCGGTAGCTTACTATGGCGAGGGAGGAGACCGCGGGTAATAAAAACACTCCAACTACTTAAGAAGCAGATAATTGTGCACAATTCACTGCTTGTGAGTTTGCTGGACAGTCTTTCACTGACAGGGAAGTACGTAAGAACCTAGCTAGGAAAAAATGAAAGCTGTAAACTTTCTCTCTCTCACACTCTCTGTGGCCCCTTTGACCTGCTGCCGTGTTCGTGAGGTAACGTTTTATCTCCTCTCGTTACTTGTGGATCCAGACACGAGCGTGTCTGCAGAGCGAGTTTTCTCCACCGCGTTGCCGTCTATAATGGATTAGCTGATCGATGCGGCCGTTTACACCAGTGTCTGTGTCACTGTTTGCTGAACAGCGCCAGAGCCGCGCTGACCATTACAGCCAATCGCAGCCTTTTCTGTTTAGCGCGTGACCAATCATAGGTGTTTAAGAGCTCGCTCAACAACGCTTAAAAAGCAAGCGGGATAATATTTACATTTGTTTATTTGCTATAAATGCTCATGTTGTTCTGTACATGTACTTTAGTTTTGCTTGATACATTCAAAAATAGTGTTTTCTTTCAGCAGGTAAAATTAAAGGTACAGTACATACATATCTGACTGCTTGTATTAAAGGAAAAATTTTCTTTTCGGCTTAGTCCCTTTATTAATCTGGGGTCGCCACAGCGGAATGAACCGCCAGGAAAAAATTGTATTATAAATAATATATAAATATATTTATATATTGCTTAGTAAAATATAAAATTGTTTATGGAAAGCATCGTCAATGCACCGTGATGCACCGAGATATCGAATTGAACCGAATTATGATAACCAGTGTAGGTTCACACATATTTTTTATTTTTTTAAATCTTTTTCTTTGATTTGCTTCCAACTTAAGTGATTTTTTTCTCTCTGAACGACAAAAAAAGTAAAACTAGTAATAATTTATCAACAAATAATTTATCTTTTTTTTATAATTATATATAAAGTAGGCTATTATTTTGTACTATAACTACTTTTTAGCTTCTGCACATCTCATTGTATAGTGTAGATGGAGATCTTTTCTGAAATGTAGTGAAAATACCAGTATTTTAAAGCACTGTGTTAAAACAAAAACACACTAATGAAAACATAGCCCTAGATAGATATTAGCAAAGACTGTAGCATAGATATATACACTTGATATCGCATACGGACCCTCAGCATGCGTCAATAGCGCCGCCATATTTGTACAGGGCTCCCAGGACAAACATCATTCAACCGCACTAGTCAAGACAGTGTGCCAATGTGAAGATGCTGGACTTTAGCGCTGCTTACGGGTGTAGTAACGAGCAAACAAAGAAAACAAAGCACAAAGCAGAACATTTCATAGGCAAGATTTCTTTTTTTACGTTACAAACTTTTGTGCTCAACAAGTAACGTTATTGATGATAATACAGTCTCTTACTGCACTCATCATAAGGCAAAGTAGCATCAACTTGCACTGAATTCTAGGCTTATGCTAGTTTTATTGAGTAAAATAAGCAAACAATGTAAATGAAATATGACAACAAGACGCTGCGGTGCTAGAAACTTGTATTACTGTCGGCTAAGTGAACGAGTCGTTCATAACGGAGATTCATTCCCAAACGAATTGCTCCCTCCGTTAGAATGAGAAGTGAAAGCGGGAGAGGGGGTGTGTTTCAGGACACGGATTAGATCAAATTTAACAGGTAAGGAGGATAATACATCTCCATGCACACAAACACACACTCTTTATCGGCAATGCCTGTGCGGTCACTGATCCATCGATGTAGAAAAGTGATGTAAAATTATAATTTTTCGTAATTAATTTATTTATTTATTTTTTTTTTTTGCGTACTGACCACGGGGGAAAATTCCCGATCATAGATATATGTATATATGTGTATATCTCTGGCTCTGGATGGCCACAGTCCTCCACTGCACCTTGGTCCCGCATTCATTTCAAAGGAGCGCTAACCTGTACTAAAATGGCGGCTCTATTGACGCATTCCTTCCAATAGACAACAATAGGCCAGGCGACATCTAGTATATCTATGAGACTGTAGAATACACAAGACATGTCACTCGTATTTTTTGAACGGGGAAAAGTGTAACTGTCAATATGGTGAATAAAGCCCCGCCTACTAGTACAGGATCCAATCATCGATCGCTATATGGTGAAAAAAGCCCGCCTTCTAGTACAGGAGCCAATCATCGATCGCTATAGACTGACAATACTCTGGGGGAGGGGCTTGGACCAGACGTGAGTTTCTGCAGATTTTGTGTAATTTGGACGTTTAGAAATGAAACTAAAGAGACAGTTGTTTTTTTATTATATTGGTGATTCCTAATATGAAATTTAATCGTAAGCTTGGCAAGCAATTTTGGAGAATTTTATGTTTCCCCATTCAAACAGAATGCCCGAGCATACTGCCCGAGAGGCGTTTCAAAGATGGCCGCAGAGTGAAATTACATGCCTTAAAGGGACTTTGATATTAGTGAGACTTCACCATGTCTGCTGCCATGTACCTTAATGACAGTACTGTCCACTCTCAGGACTGGATAGAAAATCTGATACATCTCCACAAGGCTGTTAGATGAGCTTCAGAATCTGTACTGATCACCAACCCATGAAACAACAGAAGAATGTTTCATTGGGAATTGGACGAGAGCTGAAAATACCTATGAAGAAAAACATAGAGCAGAGATTAGAGATAAAATACAGTCATACTGGTCTGGAAAGACAAGATGACAGAATGTTAATTTCTGGCTGAACTGTCCCTTTAGCTCAGTCAATGGCAATGCTCATCTCGAGGACATACACATTGATCAGGTCTGGTGGGCTTGTAGATAATAAATAAATCTCAGTGTAGTTCACCTTCAGCATTCAACCTTTTTTGGAAAGGTACTATAAAAAAAGAAGCCATTAATGGTACTTGCTGAGAAGGACAGCAGTGTGGTCAGAATAGGGGAAAATAATCAGCATGTGCTCTTTCAGATTCTTTTCTCCTTCTAAGATGTATAGACATTTGCAGACACACACAAACAAATATTTATGTGCATAAAAATGTGTGCTAACTTTCATGCTAACACACACACACAGTGTTTCCCAGTTTGACACCGAACAACTGTGTGGTAACAAGGCAAATGTATTCAATTACAGCAACAGATCCCCTCACTCCTGCATTTTTCCTTCTCCATCTTTCCATTCTTTTTATCTTGCCACTAACAAGCATTCATTTAGCCCACACCCAAGAACACTTCTGGGGTTTCAGTGTGGTGCTAGCTGTTATATTTTGTACGCTTCTTTAAAATATGTTTTGTACTTTTTTTTGTTTGTTTTATTTGTTCTTTGTTTTTCAGTGTTAGCCTTAGATAACCCAGTGTACCAGCATGTATTTCTGGCTTTGTGAAGGCTCATAATTATTATTGCTAATATTCAATCAAAATAAGGTCATGGCAAGTGGTGCTGCATTGATTTGAAAAATAAAGGTTTTGCACAGAGAAAGTACATTTGAGTTCTCTGCAAAGTACACTTGAAGTAGTTGTTTTGTATGTCAAGAGTAATGGAAAGTATGCATTTTAAGGTAAAAAAAAGTGAATTGACCAGAAAGAATGATTTGTTCCCTCAAATCAAAATACTTTTGTGACTAAAAACACTTTCTATTCCAAATCATTTCTTACAGCAGCTGTCAGTCATTTTTAGCAATATTCTTTTGAAGAAGCAAGCAAAGATCATTTAAAGATCATTTAATTAATTGAATTGTATAAATTCACCTGTATATTTATATTTATTCATTTTCCTTCGGCTTAGTCCCTTTATTCATCAGAGGTCGCCACAGCCGAATGAACCGCCGACTTATCCAGCATATTTTTTACACAGCGGATGCCCTTCCAGCTGCAACCCAGTACTGGGAAACACCCATACACACTCATTCACACACATACACTACGGCCAATTTAGTTTATTCAGCTCACCTGTTCGCATGTCGTTGGAGTGTGGGGAAACCGGAGCACCTGGAGGAAACCTACGCCAACATGGGGAGAACATGCAAACTCCACACAGAAATGCCAACTGACTCAGCCAGGGCTCGAACCAGCAACCTTCTTGCTGTGAGGCGACAGTGCTAACCACTGAGCCACCGTTTATAAAACAGATAAACTGAATGTTTCATTTAATGCTGACTTTAAGTGAACATTTGGGGCTTTAAAACTAAACTCAAAATAAGCAGACCGTCAAAAGACGCCATATAGTGGGAGGAAAGGAGACGATGCTCTTAAAACAGAGG
>CAIGQV010019356.1:12678082-12722115 GCA_903798115.1 Danio jaintianensis | reverse complement strand
TTCTTCTTTTTCAATAGAATTAAAATGTATAATTTTGGTTGTTGCTATACGATACAATTAGGAAAGTGATTTACAAAATAACCAAGGCACCTTGACATAAACACTAACTTTTGTGTAAAACACATTTATTTTAACACAAAGTTAAAAAGTCTCGTTGCAGCATCAATATTACAAGCAAAACAGCTGTTTTAGACATTTTGGTTCACAAGTAATCGAATAAAAAACATATAATAAAATATTAACAAATTATTTGAGACTTTTAGAAGTGCATACAAAGATTTGAACACTACCTAATAATTATTATATTAATTGTCACGTTCACCAGCAATCTAGCCCTTGCAGATTGCTGGAGAACACTCACTGTCACAAACTACAAACTACACATCTGCCACCAAACTGGACTACATATCCCATCATGCACCTCACACACACAAGTTCCATATCACCACTGATTGCAAACACATAGCTGAAGCTTATGAAGACTAATTATCAGGACTATAAATACAACTCATTCACAAACACACTTTGCTGAGTCTTGTTAGCTGTAGGTGAGCAATTCAAAGCTTTTTCCTTGTTTTGTGCTCTGTGGTTTTGTTTATGTTGTTTTGCCACCAGTCTTGACCATTCACCTGCTTTTCTGACTATGCTTTGGATTACCTGCATGCTCCTGTCTGTTCCTGTTTTGACCTTGCCTGTATGACCATCCCAAAGTAAAGCTGCATTTGGATCCTCACCTCTGTTGCCGACCCGACTCATTAATGAGCTAACACTTTTATACCTCTACTGAACCCTTTTGTTGTGATATCACAATAGTGTTCACACTCTCCCTCTTAAAGTGACAGTTCAACCTAAGATAAGAATATTTTTTTCATTTACTCTCTGACAAATGATGGAGGAATTTTTTTTCATTTTTGGGAGAACTGCTCCTTTAAACTTTGTTCAGGCAAAGCCAACTGACCAATGCATATGAACATGTTCTCAGCATCAAAAGTTTCCAAATGTAACATGAAGAAGCAGATAAACAAGGTGCAAGTAATTTACTTTAGCTAATAAATAGTACTGGGGCTTATCTGTCCTGGTTTGAACTGACTGCTGGTATTACGCTTTCAACTCCCCATGTCTCAATCCACCCCATTGGGTATTGACTGCAACTCGACAGACTTGCATTCAAGAGCATATACTTCAAATACCATGGCCTGCATGCTTCCAAGGTGTGAAAATATTCAGTTACTCAATATTACACAGAATATATCAGTGAGGATATTGATTGTTAACAGCATTGAGGTTATTAATCTCTCTACAGGCTAACAGCAACATGCAGAGCTTCTATATTAGTATAATCTCAGCGGAAACATGAAACTCTTAACAGTATCTTAAATATGGTTACAAGAAAAACAGGATGAGCTCAAACTTGTAGTCGAATAGAGTGACAAGATCCCTAAAACTCCCAAACAGATCCTTAAACTCCCAAAATAGTCTTTTCTATCTATGGCAGTGGTCTCTAGTCCTCATCTCGGAGGGTCAACATGCTCAAATAATTCCAACACACTTGCCTGGAAGATTCTAATGGGACTTAAGAGAGCAGTCACCTCCTATATCCTCATTTACTATTCCCAATCCACAATAGAAATATTGTGGAAATAACGCATGCGTGTACAGAAACTCCAAACTGGCAGCTGCAAATTAGCAGCTCCAATATTTCTATTTTAAGATTTCTAAACAAAATTAAAAGCAATGTATGAAAGTTTATGCAAAAATAGGAAGCAGCTCAACTTTTTTCAAAACTAATAATAATAAGAAATGTTTCACAGCTGATCAGTACATTAGAATGATTTCTGAAAGATCACGTGACCATACAAACTGGAGTAATTCAGCTTTGTCATCAAAGTAAAAAAAATGTAAATAAAATAAATAGTATTTTTATTAAATTGTAAGAATATTTGAAGATTTTTTTTTATTTAATAAACACAGGTTAACATAAACAAAAATCTCATCAACCCCTTATAAGCAATAATGGAAAGTCCTTGCAATAATTCATAAAGTTTGTTTTATTATCTGTGCCAAGATCTGTTGTTGTTTCTGAGACATTTTCAGTCACTCTTAATTTGTTGCTCATTGTTTCCTGCCTCATGTGTTTTTATTTGTCACCATGGTTACTAACTGTTTGACATTGTTAGTTTGATTTTGTCTACAGGTTCCTTATTTAGTTTTTTTAATTCATTCTGTATTTTTAACTCCTCAATTTTAGTAGTTCTTTGTCTGCTGCTTGTGTTTGTACCCAAGTACACAACGACTCTTCTTATTAACTACTTTCTGTTGATTTGCTATGTTAAAGTCTACTCGGCTAATAGACTACTCATCCTTTCATTGATTTCCTTTGGCTTAGTCCCTTATTTATCAGGGATCGCCACAGCAGAATGAACCGTCAACTATTCTAGCATAAGTTTTAAACAGTGGATGCCCTTCCAGCCGCAACCCAGTACTGGGAAACACCCATACACTCTCACTTTTACATTCGCACACACACTCATACACTACGGCCAATTTAGTTTATCCAATTCACCTATAGCGCATGTCTTTGGACTGTGGGGGAAACCAGAGCACCCGGAGGAAACCCACGCCAACACGGGGAAAACATGCAAACTCCACACAGAAATGCCAACTGGCCCAGCCGGGACTCCAACCAGCGACCTTCTTGCTGTGAGGCGACAGTGCTAACCAAACATTTGAAATTATGTATTTATTCCAAAAGCAAACGTAGTAAATAACAGTAATAATTAAATAACATAAGGCATCTTTTTAAATGATGAAGCTTGTAGCATCGCTGATCCCCCTAACATGTCTAGGGCTCAGCGCTGGACTGTCTAAAAGTGTAACTCTTCACCAAACTGCTGCTATTTCATGATGCAAAACAAACTTTTTAATGGCCATCATTTCTTCTCATAAACAAGCGGTGCGTGCGGATGCAAGCGTGTGAGATGCAGTTTATTCTGGTATTTGGTGTTGTCATTGATAAAAGATGAGCAAGATTATGTGCAAGAGAGTTATGGAAAGCGATTAACTTTTGAATTATCTGATCGTGAGTTCACCTACTGAACCATAAATCCTAACCATCCCTCGAGTCCCTTTGGCGCTCATCTTTTCACTTGCTTTATTTTCTCCCCTCTCCCTGGTAGATTGTTTGTTTTCTTCTTACACTCAATGTATGTTTCAGACTAAAGAGAGAAGGACAGTTTTGCAGTTTCTTTGTTTATCTTAGTGACAGGTCACATTTTATTTAGTTTCACTGTGATGTTGTACACATTTATTACTGTGTGTTTTAAAATTCAGCACTTAAATATATGTATTGACTCATCTGTGCATTACACTTCTCTCCAAGGTCTGTACTCACTCGTGCCTTTATTCTCAAATATTAGTTATTATTATTCTCTGCATAGCATTATGATCAATTGCTTGTCTGTGTTTATGCTCTTAAATTTTCTTCTGCATTTTAATTCCAAATCCTTCATTTTTTTTCCACATCGGATTTAATGCTTTGCTATAAAAACATTTAATTTGCCAATGGTCTTCAGCAATCCATCCACCCAAGTGTGAGAATGTATTCTCGCACACGTTTAAGCAAACCTCTTGTGTCTATTAAGCCAATAACAAAAGCGCTGAAGTGTGTATTTGTCTGTTTGTCTACTCAGGAGCAATCGGAAGAAGAGAAATACGGCTAAATAATATATGTGTGTGTGTGTGTGTGTGAGTGTGTGTGTGTGTGTGTGTGTGTGTGTGTGAGTGAGAGTGAGTGTCTTACACTGGGTCTGCTGTAGTCAGCTAAGCTATAAATGATTAAGTACATGTTATTAAAATCTGACTTTTGATTAACCTCAGGTTTTAATCATATCACTTTCTCTGCCTATATCTTTTCTGTGTAGTAGTAATACTAGTGAATGAACAGCTTTCATGAGTTATTCATTTATTTTCTTTTCGGCTTAGTCCCTTTATTAATCTGGGGTCGCCACAGCGGGATGAACCGCCAACTTATCCAGCATATGTTTTACGCAGCGGATGGCCTTCCAGCCGCAACCCATCACTGGGAAACATCCATACACACCCATTCATACACATACACTACGGACAATTTTAGCTTACCCAATTCACCTATACCGCATGTCTTTGGACTTGTGGGGGAAACCGGAGCACCCAGAGGAAACCCACGCGAACACGGGGAGAACATGCAAACTCCACACAGAAATGCCAACTGACCCAGCCGAGGCTCGAACCAGCGACCTTCTCGCTGTGAGGCGAACGTGCTACCCACTGCGCCACCGTGTCGCCGCTTTCATGAGTTATTAAAATGTTATGTTTTGAAAATGTTGATATATACTTAATTGCCCAACATCACAATTGTAAGTGTTACAAGTTAAAACTGAGCAATAGGCACTCACTGTACACTTCATTAGGCTAACCTGTTTAACTGCTAGGTGATATGTAATGTGATCTAGCCATACACGTACGCTTGCACTTAAAACCTAGTAAGCTTTTCAGAAAGTTCCTTTGTAGAGTCAACAAAACTAGCCAGTTTTTTATCCTAATGTGAAGCAAATCTTTTTAAAGCTCATAAAAAAGGGACGTTTCCACAAAGTCCCTTTAAGGCAAGTCATTTCACTCGGCGGCCATCTTTGAAACGCCTCTCGGGCAGTATGCTCGGGCATTCTGTCTGTCTGTCTGAATGGGGAAACATCAAATTCTCCAAACCTGTTTGCCAAGCTTACAATTACATTACACATTTGGAATCACCAATAAAATTAAACAACAACTGTCTCATAAGTTTCGTTTCTAAATGTTCAAATCAAACAAAATGTGCATTTTTTTCAGGTTGCCCGGGCTATTGCGCATGTGCACTCGAAAGGAATGAGATCACGACACCAACCTCATTTATGGCCGTTGAACACATTATTATCCTCTGAATAATGCCTCATCCGATCGCGCTGGTCTTCACAAGTAATTCACAATTTGGTCTTGATGGCGAATCTCCTCCAGAAATGACAGCGACTCTGTTTACAAGTTTGTGGGCATTTGAGTTGTTGTTGTCATGTGATGTGCGTTTGACAGGACGGACTGTACCTCGCGTTCGTCATACAGATTACAAAACAAAAAAAACTTTTGTTTTCAATTATAGTTGATTCATTTAAAAGTACAGATTTCAAGCTTTATTTGGATATATTTATTATGTCTGTGAAGCAAGTATTCACTGAGATTCCAGTGTGTTTGTTGACCACAAAAACTCGTAAAAGCACACGTCTGGTCCGAGCTTCTCTCCCAGAGAATCCTCAGTCTATAGCGATCAATGATTGGCTCCTGTACTAGTAGGCGGAGCTTCATTCGTCATATTGACTGTTACACTTTTCTCCATTCAAAATTATATGAGTGACATGTCTTGTGTATTCTATAGTCTTTTGGTTTCCATCAAGTTGTTAGAGTGGCTGACTGTAGTATTGGTAACCTAGTAACCAACAGAAAACAAGGCAAGCATAATGGAGTCGTGTTGATGTAAGGTTTATACAGCCAAATGCACTTACATCTCCCATTATTTGCATTAACCCTTTCCAAAAGTCCAAAACCACCTCAAGAGAATGTAAATAATTTTGCAAATTAATCGATTTTTTATTCGAAATTTGGCATTTCCATCGCTCATTTCTAAAATTCACATTAACACATGGTGATGTAAACCCAGCTACTGATAAAACAATTCTCACTTGGATCTGTGAAAATTAATAAAAGTGTATTTTAAATCCACAAGCGTGGGTCAAGAGAGCAAAAGTTCAGATGTTAAATCATATGACGGCATCAATTAGGAAGCAGAAGTAACCTGCTCCTGCAGCCGACCAACCCATGTCTCCCCCGAAATCGTATTTCCTTATTCAGTGCTTGATTTTAATCAACTATGACGGTGATGTTAATGATACTGCATCAACACATACCTTACTACATAATATGCAGGCCTTCATTTGGCCAGGGTGTACGTGTAGGGCATTGGAAATATGAGTATTAGCGTCAATGTAAACACTGTGTGCATGTAAGTGTTTGTGTGTGTGTGTGTGTGTGTGTGTAATTGCCGTGACGGTACAAGATGTTGGAAGTTCGTTAGTGCGTGGCGGTGGAGCGCATGAACGCACCACAGCAGGTCCGGGGAGAGCGATCACACAGAGACAGACGGAGAGAGAAGAATAAAAAAAGAGTACAAGTATCAAACAATACAAAGAAGAATAAAGAAGACCTGAAAAATGTCTGATGTTTCTTTGCATGTTTGCATGAGTAAATTTCTGTGAGTAAATCAACAGTAAATTTTATTTAAAATTGGAAATATAGTGTCACGTGAGAAAGTGCTATTGCACTAAACATCCATATCAAAGGAAATTAAATCACTAGAAAAATAAATCAAAATCAACTACCTATTTCAGTTATACATATTAAGTCAACTTAAAAAAGACTCCTTTTAAAGGCAAAGAGAACTCTTTAGTTGTTGTTGATATATTTGGTTTTAGACAGACAGGATTTTGGCGTAAAATCATATAATTGTTAATTTGACACTGCCAAATTAAGCAGATGGCAACACAGACAGGATGTGTGATGAACAAAAAACATAAAATAGCACAAGATTAAAAAATAATAAAACAATACACTTACGACATCAAATATGGATTAGATTTTTTTTTTAAACGTGTTGTTTAGTAGTTTTAGGGTCCAGGAAAATCTGTTTATATGACCTGATTAGGGCTGCACGATATCAGAAAAATCTAACATTGCAATATTTTGTTATTCTGCGATATATATTGCAGAATAACAATATATATCGCAGATCAATGTCTCTATTTAGAAAGAATTTATAATTTTAGATAGATTGGGATGATTCTGTGGGGGAGTGCATCTGCATGAATTATAATAAGCAATCTACAAGCATTGATAATTGCAATACAGAAAAATATACACATGAAATAAACAATGTTTTATTGATTTCCGAGGAATCTATTCAGTAATTTAATAATCATTATAATCACAATAATAAATGCAAAATATACTGCGTAGTCTTCATAGTGTAAATAATTCAATAAAATGAATCGTTATTAAAGTTACAAACAGTGCAATTTCAACGTTGCATTTACTGCGATGTGACTATTGTGAATAATCACACTGCGATATCGATGCTGAAGCAATATATTGGGCAGCCCTAAACCTGATGAAATTTTTACATGGCTTATTTTGCTTTAACAAATGTTTTAACAAAACAAAATCAAACACTGATCACCAGAATGGTGGCTTTTGCCCCTGTTGTGTTTATGTAATACCTAAAGGCTGTGGCTGTTTGTTGACAGCAATTGTTCATCCTTAATACATCACTTAAATTTCACTTGATTATCTCATTATGCTTTGGTGTTAAGCTGCGGTCACACTGCACTTCTCGCCCCATAGACTTCCATTTATACGCATGCAAATGCGGCAGACCAGAAACGCAAGCTCGTGCGACAAGTTTCACAGTTCGCTGCGTTGCAAAGTTCAAGCTTGGTGAACTCTGACCTGCGAAATCGCATCACGTGACTGCGTGAGACCAATCAAAGATCAAAACATGACCTCTCTGTACAGAAATTTTAAATATGGACCAATCGCTCGCTTTTTTAAATGTCTAATCATCTTGTTTAATCCTGCCTCTTTTCGCAGCACCATACAACAGAATTTCGCATGCTTAAACTCTAGCGCGGCTTTACTTGTTGATTTCCATAAGGACACAGAGCCATGTTAATTTAACACCAGGGATTTCACTGTATGTAAAGCAGTGTTTTTCAACCACGTTCTTGGAGGACCACCAACACTACATGTTTTGGATGTCTCCTTTGTCTGTCACACCCATTAAAGGTCTTTCAGTCTCTGCTAATGAGCTGATGATCTGAATCAGGTGTGTTTGGTTAAGGAGACATGGATATGTGCAGAGCTGGTGCTCCAGGAACGTGGTTGAGAAACACTGGTATAAAGTATTTTGGGATTTGTTAGAAAATATTCAGGGACATTTTGAAGTGTAAGAGTTTGAGGTAAAAGTCTCTCTGACATGCACTGTAGATCACAGTAAAACCACAGAGCAAGACTGACCTTTGTAATTCATTCACACTGAATTACTTCATCCGCAGGTAAACCGTTAGCACTCTCACACAGAATATAACAGACTACATTTACTAAAACACAGCGTTGAATGGACTGATGTGTTCAGACAGCAATTCTGACAGAATGACGGTAAATATTTTGACGTTTCTGTCCTTGTTCCCTTTTCAATGTCTGATACTATTCCTTCTTCACCTCCTTTTCCCCCATTCCTCTCTTGTCTTTCTTTCACGGGTGTTTTTGAAATGGCTGACAGAGGGCCAGAGAGAGATGGGGGAGGGTAGAGGTGGAAGGAGAAACAGTGAGGAAGAAAGAGAGAAATGGAGTGACAGTCAGTGACGGTGGGTACAAACCGTGACCTTAAGAGCAGAAGCAGGGGAGCATGACGGAGAAGGAGAGAGAGAGACTATACAGCTCTTCTTAAAACAAACATTTTCCCTTGTGTTGCCAGAAAAGGCCACTTCCTTCCACAATATCAGCATCAGCGGAAGACTCCAAGCAGCCGCTGCCAAATTAACTGATGAAGATAAAGGGCACAGACCCACTGACTCTGCTATTCAAATAAATACCTGCATTTTCGCATGTCATCTTTGACAACAACGACTAACACTACTGACACTCTAGAATGATTTTGTAGCTTACTGGTTTTAATTAAATAAAATCTATATTCTGCCATTTATTTAACTGCATTCTGCTTATTTGCATTTGCATAAAAATAAACTGATATGGAAAATTTTTGTTGTCACTTTACCGGCAAACTTTTAGTACTAAAACCTATAAAAGATCATGTTTTAATGCTTTTTGAAAGTCACTTTTGTAAGATTTAATTAATTTGATCAAAAATACTGTAAACAGCAATATTGTGGAAAAATATGAAAAAATATATATATATTATTATATACAGTTGAAGTCAAAATTATTAGCCCTCCTGTGATTTTTTTCTTTTCTTTTTCAAATATTTCCCAAACTATGTTTAGCAGGGCAAGGAATGTTTCACAGTATTTCCTATAATGTTTTTTTCTTCTAGAGAAAGTCTTATTTGTTTTATTTCAGCTAGAATAAAAGCAGTTTTAATTTTTTTTAAAACCATTTTAAGGTCAATATTATTAGCCCTCTTAAGTAGGGCTGGGCCGATAAAATGGTATCGTTATTTACTGACAGAACACCATTGTCAATAACGATAAAAAAAGTTCAGTATGAAGTTTCGGCATGAAGCACTATAGTTTTATTAAAATGTGTCTGCTGAGAGAGCGCCTTGGAAGGAATGCCAATAAGATTTGGGTTACTTCCAATCGAGGCACACGGCTTGCTTGTGCAAAAAGGGTGCAATGCGCACATGGTGTGCAAGTAGCGGGCACGTGATGCGCTCGCATTTTCCAGGTACACCTAGTTGAAAAACTTCTTTCCAAAATGCTGCGTGCGCACCGCGATTCATGTAACTAGAACTAACCAATCTGCTTCCCACTTTGTATTATGAAATATACACATTTCAGTAATCACGGTAGACTAATTATCTCAGACAAACACAGAGCACCTAAACATTGCAGTGCTTTTTAATTTTCTCCATAAATAAAACTTGTATCGGAACCACATCAATGGTTTGTCCGTTTGTCATCCTTTTCAATTCAATTCAATTCATGTTTTTTTCTATATCGCTTTTACAATGTAGATTGTGTCAAAGCAGCTTAACATAGAAGTTATAGTAAATTGAAAATGTGTCAGTCCAGTTTTCAGAGTTTAAATTCAGTTTAGTTCAGTTCAGTGTGGTTTAATTTTCACTGCTGAAAGTCCAAATACTAAAGAGCAAGTCCATCGATGCGCAGCTCCACAAGTCCCAACCAAGCAAGCCAGTGGCTACAGTGCCGAGGAACAAACTTCACCAATTGACGAAAGTGAAGGAAAAAAACCTTGAGAGAATCCAGGCTCTGTTGGGCACGACCATTTCTCCTCTGGCCAAACTTCTTGTGCAGAGCTGCAGTCTGGGCGCCGGAGGCTGGAGAATGCTGGACGCCCATTGTGGAGAACTGCAGGTGTGAGTAGGTCACCGGCGGGTGTTCAGGCTGGCCCACAGGATCAATGCGGAGACTCGTCTGTCACTGTGGTCTTTCAGGAATCAGTCTCGCGCTCTCCGCTCCTCCATGACCACCACAGCATCACCTCAGGATACGGCCTGGTCCAGAATTATGGATACCTTGGCATCATTTTTTCACAGGTCTTGGATCGCATCAATCGCATCCTCTGAAAAAATGGTAGATGGTCACCTAATTATGAGAGATACCAGGGGAGCGCAAGCACAAAGCACATTGAAAATGGTGAAGGAATCCAGGCGCCACGCACTTTTCACTTGTTTTTAGACACAACATGTGAACAGACTCTGGATTGCTATCGCTATAGTGGTTTGAAACATCTAGTAAAATATCATGTACTGTCATCATGGCAAAGATAAAAGAAATCAGTTATTATTCACTCATTTTCCTTCGGCTTAGTCCCTTTATTCATCAGGGGTTGCCACAGCGGAATGAACCACCAACTTATCCAGCATATGTTTTACACAGCGGATGCCCTTCCAACTGCAACCCAGTACTGGGAAACACATCTGTTATTAGAAAGTAGTTATTAAAACTATTATGTTTAGAAATGTGGTGAAACAATCTTCTCTCCGTTAAACAGAAATTGTTGGAAAAAATACACACGGGGGCTAATAATTCAGGAAGGCTAATAATTTTGACTTCAACTGTATTTATAAATGTAATTTATTCATATGAAATCAGAATTGTCAGCCATTTCTCCAATATTAAGTGTCAGATAATTTGATATATAAAAAAACCTGTATATATGCCTGATTGTAGAAATCCATCATTAAAAACAAACCTTGGCTAATTTATTATATTTAAGTTGCTACAAATATAACAATAAACCAGAAAAAAACTGGACTCATGTCAGCTTGAGTGTGATTATTAGTTTGAATATATTTTTTTGCTATCTTCATTAATTAATCTGAATGTCTGATGTTCCTGTTACTTATAATTAAAGCGCCACACAGTGTCAATGTAAGAGAACTGTCACTTTCTCTCTCACACACACACAATAATACAATCCTCAATGATATTTCATCTTGTCATTGTGGACAAGGGCAAGCCCACGTGTTGAAATGTCCGCTGTATTATTTTCAGCCAGTGATTTCTGTCAATACCATCAAGCTCTGTAAGATATCCTGTCAGCAGCATCTGATTCTCGCACGCACGCAAATGCAACACATACACATACACATACACATACACATATGCTCTGTGACAGATCCTTCTGTTAAGTGAAGGTTCCTGCATGCATTCACATTCAGCGGATAAAGCTCCTGACACAATCTGCTCCTTTCTCTCTCACCAACTTTCTCTTTTTACTCCTGATCCTTCTTTCCAGTCTGCAGAGACCGTCTATCCAACAGAGCGTTTCGCTTCTTTCTTTCTTTGCACGGTCAATCCTTCAACTCCCATCTAGCTGTTTCTATCTACAGTCGTGGCCAAAAGTTTTGAGAATTACATAAATATTGGAAATTGGAAAAGTTGCTGCTTAAGTTTTTATAATAGCAATTTGCATATACTCCAGAATGTTATGAAGAGTGATCAGATGAATTGCATAGTCCTTCTTTGCCATGAAAATTAACTTAATCCTGAAAAAAACTTTCCACTGCATTTCATTGCTGTCATTAAAGGACCTGCTGAGATCATTTCAGTAATCGTCTTGTTAACTCAGGTGAGAATGTTGACGAGCACAAGGCTGGAGATCATTATGTCAGGCTGATTGGGTTAGAATGGCAGACTTGACATGTTAAAAGGAGGGTGATGCTTGAAATCATTGTTCTTCCATTGTTAACCATGGTGACCTGCAAAGAAATGCGAGCAGCCATTATTGTGTTGCATAAAAATGGCTTCACAGGCAAGGATATTGTAGCTACTAAGATTGCACCTAAATCAACAATTTATAGGATCATCAAGAACTTCAAGGAAAGAGGTTCAATTCTTGTTAAGAAGGCTTCAGGGTGTCCAAGAAAGTCCAACAAGCACCAGGATCGTCTCCTAAAGAGGATTCAGCTGCGGGATCGGAGTGCCACCAGTGCAGAGCTTGCTCAGGAATGGCAGCAGGCAGGTGTGAGCGCATCTGCACGCACAGTGAGGCGAAGACTTTTGGAAGATGGCCTGTTGTCAAGAAGGGCAGCAAAGAAGCCACTTCTCTCCAAAAAAACATCAGGGACAGATTGATCTTCTGCAAAATGTATGGCGAATGGACTGCTGAGGACTGTGGCAAAGTCATATTCTCCGATGAAGCCCCTTTCCGATTGTTTGGGGTATCTGGAAAAAGGCTTGTCCGGAGAAGAAAAGGTAAGCGCTACCATCAGACCTGTGTCATGCCAACAGTAAAGCATCCTGAGACCACTCATGTGTGGGGTTGCTTCTCATCCAAGGGAGTGGGCTCACTCACAATTTTGCCCAAAAACACAGCCATGAATAAAGAATGGTACCAAAACACCCTCCAACAGCAACTTCTTCCAACAATCCAACAACAGTTTGGTGAAGAACAATGCATTTTCCAGCACGATGGAGCACCGTGCCATAAGGCAAAAGTGATATCTAAGTGGCTCGCGGACCAAAACGTTGAAATTTTGGGTCCATGGCCTGGAAACTCCCCAGATCTTAATCCCATTGAGAACTTGTGGTCAATCCTCAAGAGGTGGGTGGACAAACAAAAACCCACTAATTCTGACAAACTCCAAGAAGTGATTATGAAAGAATGGGTTGCTATCAGTCAGGATTTGGCCCAGAAGTTGATTGAAAGCATGCCCAGTCGAATTGCAGAGGTCCTGAAAAAGAAGGGCCAACACTGCCAATACTGACTCTTTGCATAAATGTCATGTAATTGTCGATAAAAGCCTTTGAAACGTATGAAGTGCTTGTAATTATATTTCAGTACATCACAGAAACTGAAACATAGATCTAAAAGCAGTTTAGCAGCAAACTTTGTGTAAACTAATATTTGTGTCATTCTCAAAACGTTTGGCCACAACTGTACACTTGCTGAGAAAAGAGCGATATTAGAAAAGCAGTCAAATTTCTCAAGACAAACCTTGATTATGGATTGATAAAGTCTTACCTGAAGGTTTAAAAAAAATTCAGGTTAAACAGGATTTGGTTTATATTCTATGAACAGTTTAAGATCTATGCCGATAAACTTATAGATAATTTCTAAGGGGATTTCGGTTATTTGATTATTACAAAATAACTCCATATAGCGCAAAGTTTTTCAAACTCAAGCTGTCAAAATTAATACCATCTAGAATTAACCTATAACTTGCAATACAACTTTAGTAAATGCCTAGAGGTTATTCTAACCACTAGCAAACCAACACAATCTTACGGCAATTCGGAACTTTTTGATTTAGTGGCTAATTCGTATGAATTAATACGATCTCATTTGTACAGTTTAGTATGATTTGCTCATCACCTAATGACGGTTGGGTTTAGGGGTGGGGTTGGGTGCCACGCCTCCTTTTTAAAATCGTACATTTTCATATGACTGAACTTGTACAAATTCGTATGAATTAGCCTAACCAAACATAAAATACTTAAGTTTCCTCATGAGATCAGGCTGAGCAAAAACCTGGTAATGTCTATATAACAAAACAGAATACATTAATACACTGTAAAAAATGCAGGGTCCCCCACAATTTATTCATGTTGTCCCAACACAAATTGATTAAGTTAACTTAACAAATTTAAGTGGATTGAACATAAAACAATTAGGTTGTTCCAAAAAAAGCTCATATTAAACATTTTGAACAAACAGCAAACGTAATTTTTTCATTTTTATTTCACTCACACTCACAAATTTTTATTTTGGCTTTTAGTCTGAATTATGTTAGCCATAAGGTTATTTATAACTAGTATGCTCCAAAACAATGACAACAGTATTAACTAAATGTAGAACATACAATTGAAGTCAGAATTATTAGCCCTCCTGAATTATTAGCCCCTCTATATATTTTTTTACCCAATTTCTGTTTAACAGAAAAAAGATTTTTTCAACACATTTCTAAACATAATAGTTTTAATAACTAATTTCTAATAACTTATTTGTTTTATCTTTGCCATGATGACAGTACATATTATTTTACTAGATGTTTTTCAAGATACTAGTATTCAGCTTAAAAGGGCAATTTAAAGGCTTAACTAGGTTAATTAGGTTAACTAGATGAGTTAGGGTAATTAGGCAAGTCATTGTATAACGATGGTTTTAAAAAAATTAAAAACTGCTTTTATTCTAGCCGAAAAAAAAAAAAAAAAGACTTTCTCCAGAAGAAAGAATATTATTGGAAATACTGTGAAAAATCCCTTGCTGTGTTAAACATCATTTGGGAAATATTTGAAAAAGAAAATAATTCTGCTAATAATTCTGACTTCAACTGTATTAATATCCATTGGATTAATTATCTATTGACATTTAGGTTTAAACATTCAAGGATTTTTTGAGTGTAGCTTAAAAGCCATACAGGTTCTGGGTCCAGAACAAAATTAATAAAGGCTTTTTTGGGTTATGGTCTGTTTTGATTTTGTAAAGCCACCAAATCTCTGTAGTTAGAAAAGACTGTAAAGATGAAATGGGACAGGAACTGGAAATGTGTAAAACCAGTGAAAGTGAAAGAGAGAGACACGAGTAAGGGAGATTAATTGGCTCTGAAAGACGTTCCTAACAACACTACGGATGACTGTGTAGAATTTCAATGAGGGAGGGAGGGACATGTGAGTTTGCGAGAGAACGGTTTCCTGTAGGACCCAGGAGCTGTTTGCCCTTTTACATTTATTTTCTATTTACCGCAGCAGTATCATTGGCAAAAGAGGGCAATTATCTCAACAGCCAGAGTCCTCAACCACACTTGTTTAACTAGCTCACAAACACAGCACCCTTAGCTGTCTGGAGGCTGCAGACTTACTGATGAGAAGCCTACTGTTATTTCTGATGATGTTTCTTTTTTTATTTTCATTATTTCTTTATTTCTTTATTTAGGGTGTTGCTGCGGTAATGCTAACTTAATAAATTTACATGCGTTTGATCTGATTATGGAGCCAAAACCTAAGTCCAACACAAGATTTAGAGTGCTCAAGTCTACTTTTAGTTTTCAATGACCATTTTTATACAACATTGATTGAAATATTCATAAATTATATACTTTATGCACACCACCATTATGAAAATGAACATGTTTCATTATATTAAAACTACAGTAACCATGATATTGATTACCACAATTTTACTACAAATTCCATGATAATAATATGGTTACTTTAGTAAAACCATAATTAATTTGTAGTTCCTTTAACTTCTTCTTTTTATTCTGAATCTATGGCTTATTTCACGAAGACATTATTTTTAAATTCATATGCCATCATGTCAACTTAAGAGCAGATGTAACAAACTAAAGAACTGTTACATTTACAACTACCATAGTTACCATAATTAACTATACCAAAGTTTATGTGAAGGAAACACAGTATGAGGAATTCCAATGTAAAAGCCTCTAAGTGCCATATGAAATTTTCTTTTAAAATGAGCATTTTTTTCGATGTATAGGTAAGAAATTTCACTTTTATGCCAAAAAAATAGTTTTTATGTTCATTGCCTTTAAAGTTAAATAACTGAACATAAACCAAAAGGCTGAGAAAAAGTTCAGATGGCACTAAAGAGGATTTTCCATATGAACCCTTCATGTGTTTTTGGCAGACTGAATGCATTTGATATAAACACATTTTTACTACAAATATGGTTAAACTACAGTTAGTGTGTGTGGCAAAATCATGGTTATTTTGTGATGCTATGGTCATATTTACACAAAATGGCTGACCAGTGATTGTACCTGCATTTTGATTAAATACACAATAAACAGAATCCGGACTACACATCATTTTGTACAATCCCTCTAACTTCCTTTACATGTTTTTTTTCTTTACACAAACAACATTCCGCTCCATAAAAAAAAATCAATATAGGCTTTAAATGAAACACAAAACCCAGCAAATGCACAGACCATTACACTGGCCATTATACACCAGTGAGATCACTGTCTGATAATGAAACTGGCTGGATTTGCAGTCTGGCTTCCCTTGTTGTCCTTTATTTTGACATTCTGGATTATTTTTGCTGTGTAGTAACCAAATTTCAAGTAAATGGTCAATTTTCATAGGGCCTAATTTAGTATTATGTAATATACTTTGAGTTGTTATTATTCAGCCTTCTAAAATACGCTGCCAGCTTCCAATGCAAGTTTTCTTTAGCCCACATTCAAACCAACACCACAACTCTGTTATATTACATTAATACAACAGTTTTAAACTTACATTTGTCTCGTTTTCCTCGGACGACAATCATTCAAAACAAAACCACTGTTGCTTGATTTGTTCCTCAGTTAATCGGTGTGTTTGGACGATTCAGCGATTCACTCATTCAGTAACTTTTCGTCACCTACTGGCGTATACATGCAATGTAAGCCTTAGAAAGACTCACTAGCAAAGACCGAGAGGCTATTCAAGTAATTAGCTTATAAACAAGCTCGTGTTGAACCACGTAGAAATCAACTCTTGAGTTTAAAAGAATCAAAATGTGCCTTTGCCATGCAGGACACTGTTTCTGAGGCACAGCGAGTTGCAGCCCATTAATTAATGGATGGATTCATAAGCATGCGTGCGTTTGAAACCGGCCAGTTATGTCCACTGTAGTTGTTTAACAATGAAAATTTAAGTGCAGGTGTTAGCAGAAAGATGGAGGGAAAGAGAATGGCCGAATGCAGAGAGAAAAGGGAAGACGGGCAATTATCTGAGGTTATCCTGGTGCGTCTGGTTTTGTTCATGTTTACTGTGCTGTGTTCTGAGCACTAACGAGACAGACAACACTCGTTAATAATAAATTGGCCAGGAGGTGACAGAGAGGGACGGAAAGACAGCGGAAGAAGAGAAAGTGAAGGTGGGAGTACTTTAGATGATCTCTTAAATTAGACGCTTTAATTAAAACACCTTAAACACCCACGTGGAGCAGAGATTATAAAGCTATGATAACTAAATTATCATATGAACTCAAAATGACTGACCAGTGATTTTACCTGCGTTTTGATTTAATACACAAACCATTAACAGAATCTGGACTACACATCATTTTGTACAATCCCTCTAACTTCCTTTACATGTTTTTTTTCTTTACTCAAAAAAAATCCAAACAAAAAAAAAAAACATTCTGCTCCATGAAAAATCAATATAGGCTTTAAATTAAACACAAAACCCAGCAAATGCACAGACCATTGCACTGACCATTATACACCAGTGAGATCACTGAGTGTCTGATCATGAAACTGGCTGGATTTGCTGTCTGGCTTCCCTTGTTGTCATTTATTTTGACATTCTGGATTTTTTTTTGTTTGTTTGTTTGTTTGTTTTTGTTGAAAAAAGTGTTTGAGGACTTTCTGAATAGGACATGTATGCTTCATAAGGACATTTATGAAGAGCTTTGAAGAAATGATTTGACAAATTGGTGTGTGTGTGTGTGTGTGTTTTGACATTTTTGTGTTGCCTAGATTTTGGACAAAATCTGAACAAAATTGACATTAATTGGAGTTATTTGTCTAGAAAATCAAATATGAAGAAGTTTAACGTCATAACGTATTAAGACTAATGTCTTTATAAACTGTTCACATAATAGATGTGCAGGTGTGTCTGAGAGTGAAAAAATTTAAGGGCAAGGAATCAATGTTTTGTAGTCTCGGTTATTCTTGTCAGTCCTGCCGAATGTTCCCTCATTTTCTTTTCTCCCCTGCTGTCTTCCTTTCCCTTGTCATGCTTTGGAGATTCATCTTTTATCATTTTAGTTTTTAACTCCTGCAGCAGTGATATTTTTTGTCTACTAGTTCTCAGAAAGTTCAATGTCATGATGTCTTCCGATGAGCACTGAGAGCGTCCCATTATGTGGGTATTTAGACTGGTGTATCTTTCTGTGCTTTTCTTTGATAATCAGAAAATATGGTGGCATGAAAAGTAGTAGATAGAAAGTGATTAACAGCTGTGATCACTTTGTAACCAAAATGCATGGACACACATCTGTTTTCCTTCTCTGCTGTGTACATTGACTTAAGACCCAATATACACTCAAAATAAAATTTGGCTGCTTGTTCAAACTACTTATTTAAAATGAGCTGAATCAACAGTTCTTGTTTTTGGGGGACAACTTAATTGTTTTATGTTCAATCCACTTTAAATTTGTAAAAAAGTTAACTTAATTTGTTTGTGTTGGGACAACCTGAAGGAATTGTGTGGAACCCAGCATTTTTTAGAGTGTACAGTCATGGCCAAAAGTTTTGAGAATGACACAAATATTAGTTTTCACTAAGTTTGCTGCTAAACTGCTTTTAGATCTTTGTTTCAGTTGTTTCTGTGATGTACTGAAATATAATTACAAGCACTTCATACGTTTCAAAGGCTTTTATCCACAATTACATGACATTTATGCAAAGAGTCAGTATTTGCAGTGTTGGCCCTTCCTTTTCAGGACCTCTGCAATTCGACTGGGCATGCTCTCAATCAACTTCTGGGCCAAATCCTGACTGATAGCAACCCATTCTTTCATAATCACTTTTTGGAGTTTGTCAGAATTAGTGGGTTTTTGTTTGTCCACCCGCCTCTTGAGGATTGACCACAAGTTCTCAATGGGATTAAGATCTGGGGAGTTTCCAGGCCATGGACCCAAAATTTCAACGTTTTGGTCCCCGAGCCACTTAGAAATTAGTTTTGCTTGCATTGTTCTTCACCAAACTGTTGGATTGTTGAAAGAAGTTGCTGTTGTTTTGGTACCATTCTTTATTCATGGCTGTGTTTTTGGGCAAAATTGTGAGTGAGCCCACTCCCTTGGATGAGAAGCAACCCCACACATGAATGGTCTGAGGATGCTTTACTGTTGGCATGACACAGGACTGATGGTAGCGCTCACCTTTTCTTCTCCGGACAAGCCTTTTTCCAGATGCCCCAAACAATCGGAAAGGGGCTTCATCTGACAATATGACTTTGCCCCAGTCCTCAGCAGTCCATTCGCCATACTTTTTGCAGAAGATCAATCTGTCCCCGATGTTCTTTTTTGGAGAGAAGTGGCTTCTTTGCTGCCCTTCTTGACACCAGGCCATCTTCCAAAAGTCTTCGCCTCACTGTGCGTGCAGATGCGCTCACACCTGCCTGCTGCCATTCCTGAGCAAGCTCTGCACTGGTGGCACTCCAATCCCACAGCTGAATCGTCTTTAGGAGACGATCCTGGCACTTGCTGGACATTCTTGGATGCCCTGAAGCCTTCTTAACAAGAATTGAACCTCTTTCCTTGAAGTTATTGATGATCCTATAAATTGTTGATTTAAGTGCAATCTTAGTAGCCATAATATCCTTGCCTGTGAAGCCATTTTTATGCAACGCAATGATGGCTGCACGCATTTCTTTGCAGGTCACCATGGTTAACAATGGAAGAACAATGATTTCAAGCATCACCCTCTTTTTAACATGTCAAGTCTGCCATTCTAACCCAATCAGCCTGACATAATGATCTCCAGCCTTGTGCTCGTCAACATTCTCACCTGAGTTAACAAGACGATTACTGAAATGATCTCAGCATGTTCTTTAATGACAGCAATGAAATGCAGTGGAAAGTTTTTTTCAGGATTAGGTTAATTTTCATGGCAAAGAAGGACTATGCAATTAATCTGATCACTCTTCATAACATTCTGGAGTATATGCAAATTGCTATTATAAAAACTTAAGCAGCAACTTTTCCAATTTCCAATATTTATGTAATTCTCAAAACTTTTGGCCACGACTGTACTTCAAGCGAAAATGAAGAACGAATGAGAAATGGTATATCAAGAGTGGAAAACATTGGTCTGAAACATACATTTACAAACAAATTGACACCCAAGTTGCACTTCGAGAAGCCGTCTTTATTTTTTCTAGCTCAACTGTCAGCAATATTAACTTACAATATTCTGTAGAAATGCCTTCAAAAGTGGAAAACGTTGGTCAACATACATTTACACACAAATTGAAAACCAAGTGGCTCTTCGAGATGCCATCTGTATTTTTTTAGCTCAACTGTCAGACATGGAATGCATGGGATTGTGGGAAATCGAAGGCAGCAATGGTTGCATCTATGCTGCCTTCAAAATTCGATCCAAAGAAGATACCACTCATGAGAGAATGTGAAGCAGAATTTGGTTTCAGACATACCTTGATGTCATTTCTCATTTTGGAAAGCTGCCTCCGAAGGCAGCAATTTAACGCTTTAGGACACATCCACTGATTTAACTCTTTATAGCACACTCATTGAAATAATCATTGGGAAAATCCTGGAATGTTACTGGTGGTTATTGAAAGACCTTTGAACTTTTATGACTTTAAAAATATTTTTTAAACAGTCTCAGTGAAGTTACCATTGCTAGATAAACGGTTAAAATTGCAAGTAATTCACAAATCACATGGATTATCTCTATGTCAGTATATGTATGTGTGTGTCCTGTGGGTCAATTATTATTCTAGGTCCAGAGAAATGCATTAAAACCCATTTCTGCACACATAGCTGAGTCTTGGCTGCAAAAAAGCTATTGAAAATGTCCACCATTATAGTCTAGGAAAAAAGATACAGTTCACTAAACATGTTGACCCTTTGTGACAACACAGGGGGAATCATCACTCATATAGACATATAAAAAAAAAATTTGGCCAAAAAGAATTGTAATTATTAACATTATGCAACATTAAAGGGAACCTATTATGCAAAATTCACTTTTATAAGAGGTTTAAACACAGTTGTGTGGCAACAGTCTGTGAATATAACCAGCTTCTAATGTTAACAATTTATTAATTGTATTTTTTATAATCACACTTCATAAAAACAGTCTGCTGAAACACGTTGATTGACATTCTCCCTTTTTTTATATGTCATCAGAGGGGTTAAGCCCTGCCCACTAGTGACGATCTCTCCCTTATTAGCATAGGATGTTAGTCTTGTTTTTGAATCTTTCACTATGCTGACACATAGGCATTAGTAGCTCCGCCCTCTTTTGAAAAGAGCACAATGTAATTTGAATTTAAAGCAACAGTCACCAAAATGGCACAATTAGGATCAAAGCTTAAAAGGGGCACTTTCAAAGAGTTCTAAGAGGGTATTTTGAGCTGAAACTTCACATACACACTATACTTACTACTACTTATTTTATATCTTGTAAAAAGGGGCATAATAGGTCCCCTTTAATGACATTAACGTTAATGAAATGCCTTTCCCTGAATGTGATTTTATTGAGTCCCCTTGTTTACCACAAGAAACAGTGAAAGCAAACATATTAAAGTATTGGCATTTATAGTCTGGAGGACAAAACCTCCCCAAAATTAATTGAATTTAAAACACTTTTGCAGACATTATATTTGCAAACTAACTTGATTTCCTCATCATTTCTCGTTGCTCATTTTGTTATATTATGCCTCCGGATTATTTAATTCTAGCTCCACAAATTTCAAACAGTAAGTGCCATTCATCACTTTATTAAACCTTCCAAAAGCCAAATATCTCTTTGTAAATTCTGTCATTCTGTCATTTACAGCAGTTGACAATATCCCTCCACCAAAATCGTGAATTTATGAAGAACTGGTAAACAGATTAAAATGAAATAAACAATGCTTAATACTCAAAGTCTGTTTCCTAACATATTTAAAATAAATTTCATAAAAAATAAATAAATAAATAAATAATCTGATTTAGGCTGCACGGTGGCGCAGTGGGTAGCACATTCGCCTCACAGCAAGAAGGTCGCTGGTTCGAGCCTCGGCTGGGTCAGTTCGTGTTTCTGTGTGGAGTTTGCATGTTCTCCCCGTGTTCGTGTGGGTTTCCTCTGGGTGCTCCGGTTTCCCCCACAAGTCCAAAGACATGCGGTACAGGTGAATTGGGTAAGCTAAATTGTCCGTAGAGTATGAGTGTGAATGAGTGTGTATGGATGTTTCCCAGTGATGGGTTGCAGCTGGAAGGGCATCCGCTGCCTAAAACATGTGCTGGATAAGTTGGCGGTTCATTCCGCTGTGGCGACCCCAGATTAATAAAGGGACTAAGCCGAAAAGAAAATGAATGAATAAATGAAAATCTGATTTATTTCTGACTTTGATATCTTTACGATGCCAGTTTAAAATGCCAACTTGCACTACAGTAAGTAATGACTAGTATACATAAAAAGCATAAAAGGCATCAATGATCGCACATCTGTGCTCTTAAAAAAAAAAAGGGTGAATTTCAATAAATGCATTTCTTTTTGAAAAGTGAATCTTGTGTGGCATGTCCCTCAAGGCTCATATGAAAATAAATAATCAAGAGGCACTTTCTGACGTATATGTGATTGAATAATGTCCTGTTTCAGCTGGAGAACTGAATAATTTCCTAGTATGAATGCCAGTACAGTTTACTCAAGTGCACAGTTTATCTGACCTTGTTATTTGAATAGGATTGAGATGTAGGAATGGTGGCCTTCTGAATGTTCATGCGCAGAAGGACACGAGAGGCAGGTGGACGGACAGATTTGGAAAAAGGAGAGCATGCCGGTGAATCGGACGTGATGCTGGAGATGATGGGTGAAATAGAGAGAGAGAGACGGACAGAGGTGTTTCGACTGAAAGAGACGGAGAGAGAAGCGGGGAGAGAGAGAGCAGATGACAAATTGAGATGAATAGATGTAGTCCGGTGCAACAGTGGGAAGCTGTGGCTTATTAATAGAGAGAATTAGAAAAGCAGGCTGAGTCAATCTGCACCATGTCACCCTGTATCAGCAAGCAATCAGAGACACACACTCGCACACCCACGCACACACACACACGTCAACCTTAGCCTTTTTGCCCTTACTATTCCTTATTTTCTCCCAAACAGTCATACATGCTCTGTAGACTTTATTGTATCCATGTGTGCATAATTACATTATCTATATGTAATATACTGTACAATAAACTCAAATCAGCTTTTTTTAAGCAATAAAACACTGAATTTGTAGTTTTTAGTGTTTTGATAATATAAATATTATTCCAAACGATCCCTGTTGATTTATAATAATTAGGCAAAATGTCTAAGTATTAAATACTGAAGTGCATGATATAATAATAAATCAAACTTATCACAAGTAATCTCTTATATATCAATATTTGTCGTTTAAAATGCCTCCAGAAATTATTTAAATGCTTTAAAGTAAATGTGATAGATGAGAGCATTGAAAAGAGATTACAAAAGTCATTTTAGAAACATATTAATATAATAATTGTAATTTTCATTTATTTTAACTTAACCTACAATAAAAACAAAATTAAACTATAATAAAAGGATAATAAACTAATTTAAATTGAAATGCAATTAATTAAAGTAAAATAGTTAGAGAATTGACTTAATCTATTTAATTGACAAATTAACATTTATGTACATGCAATCAAAGAGTCATCTGCCTTGTATTTAATCTATAATATATTTTTCGATATATATAATATATATTTTTAAAGTGATTAAAGTTTCATTGTTCATACGGTACATTTATCACAACAGCTTTTTGAGTTAAATATCTTATATACAGTACATTTAAGGATTAACATAGTGTTTTGAGTTGTTCTGAGTTTTCACGAGTTTCTTATGCTAATGTGACCTCAGACACGTCAACCAGTTGCCAATGTGAGCGCAGCTGACAAGGTGCATCATGGGAGATGCTCAATTGATCAAGAAGCAAAATGGCAACAAGTCCTCTGTGGATCTGACCCAATGAGCTTTAAACAGGAGGAAACACTGACAGGCTGGCATTCAAAGAAACAACTGTGAATAGATGCTACAACACTAGATTCACTTAATATCAATTATATGAGATACAAAAAGAGACTTAAACACAGAAGCAGAATCCTACAAAGAGATGGTGTAGAAAGGCTATAGCATACGCAAACACACACACATTCAGCAGGAGGAGGATGGCTGTGTTTTCTCCTCCAAGGCTTCACGGTGGCCTTCTGTCTCTGTATTTTAGAAGACCATCAATAGAAGAATGAATGGATGCCATTTGTCTGTCAAGATTGGAAAGTTTCATTTTTAATTGCAAGGATGCATTAGAGCTCTGCATTGTACTGTTCTTCAAACTCAATCTGCGACAGTGAAGTGTCCAGTTTTGTAAGTATTTTTAAAGCCACAAATAGCTTTGTGGAGTTAACTTTTAAACCACTTTGCATAGAAATAATGATTCTGTCATCAATTACAATAAAAAATTCATTCATTCATTCATTTTCTTTTCGGCTTAGCCCCTTTATTAATCAGGGGTCACCACAGCGGAATGAACCGCCAACCTATCCAGCATATGTTTTACGCAGCGGATGCCCTTCCAGCTGCAACCCATCACTGGGAAACACCCATACACACTCATTCACACACATACAGTACGGCCAATTTTACCTTGTTTTTACATAGCTGAGCTCTTTTGTCAAACGGTGTTTATGAGACTCAGCATATGTCAGAAAAATGATCCATATGGAGATAAATATGACGTGTACATCATTATTGAAGTGTTTTGAGGATCTTATTTTACGAAAATAAAGGTTTATTCATTTATAATCTTCACCTGCAATCATAATTCGTAATACAAAAATAACAAAATGTAAATTTCTAATGCTCAGAAACTGCAGTGAAACATTTGTACAAATACATTTTGGTGTTTTGCAGAATCATATAGCCACAATTGCATATCTCCAGAGGACACTGATTGGTCAAGCAAGCATGTTTGAGCTTCCATTTATCATATCTGATGTGCTCTTACGTGCATCTGTCCTTATTCGGATGTGGAAATTTATCACATATATAATTTTTGAAGCATCATAAATTTGGCATGACAGAAACTGCTAAAGGAAGAGGAATAGAGAGGAAGTAATTGACAGAATTTTTATTTCTGGTTGCAGTACTAACGCTTAAAATGGATAGTTAACCCCCCAAAAACTGCTCACTGTAAGGCTATCCTGGAAGTATTTGCTCCACACTGTCAGGAAGGCATGGATTCAAGTTAATTGCACAGATTGATTGTTTCATCTCAGAAGATCTCAATGTGTCATATAAGGAGCCATGGGTATTATTTTTATATTGCCTGTATATGTTTTTAGACTCTTAAACTGCCGCTAGCCAATTTTCCATCCAAAGATGCAAATTAAACTTATGATCAAAACTGCAATATCGCATAAATCTCACCTCACATGAAGACCTCACACCTCACATGAGGAGACATGACCATGACTGATCCTCCAGCAGTGTGAGAGCTAAAACTAAAACAGTGTGATGAAAGAAAGAAGGAGAGGAACTTTAGTAAAAACAGATAATAGCGACAGGGAGATGGTGATAGAGATATAAATGATCGTGAAAGTGGGATGATAGGGATAAAGTAAGGTGAGAGCTAAAGTGTGTGGGGGAGGTTGTCAGTAGCAATGTGTCTATCACTGCTAATGAGCTCTGAAGGCTAAAGAAACAGAGACACTGACAACAGACTTGAAAACACAACTAAACTGTCTTTCACCCTACATTGTCATTCCCTCTCCCTCCGTCAGGCTTTCTTGTCCTTTTCTCCTCCCTCTGCCTCTTTTAGCACAAACACAGATGAATACGAAGAGGATTTCTTTTTGTGGGTTATATAATGAACACATCTCATTGTCTTTTAATTGATGTAAGGGTAAAGATGCCTAAGTAAGTTTAAGCCAATTTATACAATGAAGAATTTATATTATAAATAAATATATATTTATAATTTCATTTTATCATTTTATATTTACTATTGATGTAGTGTTGTATTTAATAATTTATTTTAGTCCCTTTGTTGTTATTCATTCATTCATTCATTCATTCATTCATTCATTTTCCTTCAGCTTAGTCCCTTTATTCATCAGGGGTCACCACAGCGGAATGAACTGCCAACTTATCCAGCATATGTTTTACACAGCGGATGCCCTTCCAGCTGCAGCCCAGTACTGGGAAACATCCATACACACTCATTTACACACATACACTACGGCCAATTTAATTTATTCAATTCACCTGTATCGCATGTCTTTAGACTGTGGGGGAAACCGGAGCACCCGGAGGAAACCCACGGCAAAACGGGGAGAACATGCAAACTCCGCACAGAAATGCCAACTGATCCAGCCGGGACACGAACCAGCGACCTTCTTGCTGTGAGGCGACAGCGGTAACCACTGAGCCACCGTGTCACCCTGTTGTTATTCATTTGAATATAATTAGTTTGTTTTAATACATTTTTATTTATTTTTATCAAAATATTAATATACATTTTCCCAGTGATGGGTTGCGGCTGGAAGGGCATCCGCTGCGTAAAACATATGCTGGATAAGTTGGCGGTTCATCCCGCTGTGGCGACCCCAGATTAATAAAGGGACTAAGCCGAAAGAAAATGAATGAATGAATATACATTTCATAATTATAGTTTTTATCCAATATATTACAGTCAAATTTATTTATTTAGTTTGCTTGATAAATGTTTATTTAATTCAATCAGATGTATTAATTCACTAAGTATATTACAATGATTAATGAGCCTTTTAAATAAATACATCTTGTACTTTATTTATGGCCGCTGGACAATAAATTCATGTCAGCAGTTTGACCTATTTTTCATGTGCGGATCTCATTTAATTTTGTTGTTTGAACCATTTTTGGATCTCAGCACCGCTACATGATTTGATGCACTAAATTGGAGATGGGCTTGTGTCTGACACTTTTCAAATTCTTTCATCTAATTTATTAATTAAATATATATTTCCACTGACCTCTATAGCACTCTTTTGTAGCCCCCATGGGGGACCTCAGTTTGATAAATCCAGCTTTAAGCTTAATAATAAGTTTAACTAATAGTTTCTCTATGCTGTACTCATGGGCAGTCAACTCTAAAGAACATAGTGAAGTCAGAGAAGGGTTAAAAGGTTGTTGAATTTATTTAAGAATTGAGAATAAATTTCTGCCGTTTGTTCAAAGTTTGCTCAAACAGCATTTTGTTTGCTCAGTAACTGCTAATATAATTCATTATGTTTAATTTAACACTATACATATGACACAATTTGCTCTGTATAGCATGTGAATGTATTTATGTGTACATAAATTTTGTTCCTCTAACCAGTGTTTCCCAACCCTGTTCCTGGAGGCACACCAACAGTATGTATTTTGGATGTCTCCTTTATCTGACCCATTCATTTCAGGTTTTGGAGTCTCTTCTAATGTTCTGATCAGTTGAATTAAGTATGTTTGATTAGGAAGAGGTTGAAAACTGCTGTGTACTGTTGGTGTGCCTTCAGGAACAGGGTTGGGAAACACTGCTCTAAACTACCAGAAGATTTTATACAAATCAGACAGATACCTCATACAGTATGTCCAAACAAGACACTGTTCTGCACTCCTCAAATTCATGAAATAGCATTTGCAGGGATGGTTTTTCTTGAGAAAAGAAACCGTTGTGCTTATTCAAACAACCCATTCTTAGCTACCCTTGTATTGCAAACAAGCAGAGATGGTACAAAATTTGTGGCACTTCATTCAAAATGGACAGAGCTTTAAGTTTTTGCTAAACCTTGTTGATCAAATGGAGTTAATTACAATGTTTAAGCTTATGAAAGGGTTCACACACACACACAAAATATTCACAATTTAGCCATCCTCAAGTGGTTACAAAACATTATGATTTTATTAGAACACAAAACAAGATATCTTGGAGAATATATCAGTTTGTTTACTTTTTGTTTATTTGTTGGAAAGCAGGCGGCACGGTGGCTCAGTGGTTAGCCCTGTTGCCTCACAGCAAGAAGGTCGCTGGTTCGAGTCCCGGCTGGGTCAGTTAGTGTTTCTGTGAGTTCGCATGTTCTCCCCGTGTTCGCGTGGGTTTCCTTCGGGTGCTCCGGTTTCCCCCACAGTCCAAAGTCGCGCTATAGGTGAATTGGGTAAGCTAAATTGTCCGTAGTGTATGTGTGTGAATGAGTGTGTATGGATGTTTCCCAGTGATTGGTTGCAGCTGGAAGGGCATCTGCTGCGTAAAACATATGCTGGATAAGTTGGCGGTTCATTCCGCTGTGGCGACCCCAGATTAATAAAGGGACTAAGCCGAAAATAAAATGAATGAATGAATGAGAACAAAGTAATCCAAACAGAATTACACTTTTTGGCTAACTATCCCTTAACCTACTATAATGTTAAAACCCAAAAAGTGACAGCAGCCCTAATCGATGAAAAAAAAAAAAAAAGCAGAAATATAGAGATAAAATGTTTCCACCTGACACCAATGCTTTGCTGCTACAAATTATGTTTGAGGTAAGATTTTAGTTAAGGTAAATTGGAAAACCTTTGTATCTGCTCGTCTGAAATATGCCAATATATCATGAAATGTACATTGCTCAGTTTTCTCTATCCAAGGCTCCAATAAAGACCAGCAGTTAAATACAGCTAATTTTAGTGGGTCTTATAGGCTATTTATTTCTCCCATCATCCCTCTCTCCTGCTATAATGACAGCATACCAGTACAACCTGACTTATTTTTATAAGTACTAATTGGGTAGACAGCAACCCTATTAGGATGCACATCTCCTCGGGAAATCGATTTCTTGATCTGCGGAGACCGGTGCGAGTGAGCGCGCGCGCGTAATTGTGCGGAGGGCGGGAGCGCGCGACAGGCTTCCCGCGGGTGGAAGCGCCCTTTCCTCACAGAAATCGAACAAGTGAGAAACTGTTGCTTCTTGGCGATTTCTTAACAAAGAAATTGGCGCATACGAAATTTAAATAGTAATCTAGTTACTACCGAATGTTTTACAAGAGGTAGTAGTAGTTTCATAAAAATATTATACGACTGAAGTAGGCGAGTTGAAAGTGAACTGTGTTGAGAAAGGCTGCGAAGAAGCAGCAAAAGGAGAAGACGAGATTTATCAAGCTGACAACAGTCAGAGCAAGAGTGACCGTTAAAGAAAAACCCGAAGGCGCGAGTTTCTCTGACAGACTCTGAGCTGAGCTCGCACGCGAGAGGAGCTGCGCTGTCGAGCGGAGTTACTCATCAATTTTCAGATTCTCTAGGAACTTATCAGGTAGGCACGATTGTTTTACTGTTCTGGTTTGTAGCTCAGAAATGTTAGAAAAACTTTTAATTAATTTTCTCAATGCATACTTCTTTAACTGCCACCTGAACTGGAAAAAATGTATATGAAACATCCATTGTGATGTAAAGAGCAGCTGTAAAGGCTAGAAAGGCTAGAAAAGTTATAATGCATGTATGAAAGTAAATAGACTAGTTAAAGATTAGTTAAATGAGGAACTGTTATATACAATTTGTAGTTTTGGAGAGGTAATGTAAAGTATCAGCAAACTGTGATGGATTAATTGAATAAAGTCAATGAATGAGTAATGACTACTAAAATATATATTGCATTTGAGTATTGGGGAAATGAAATCTTTTTTTATTCTTTTTTTTTTTGTTGCTTATCCTTAAAAATATAAAAAATAACCCTCTTACTAAGCATTCAAATATCTTTTGCCCTTTATGTGTTGTAGGTTTTACAGTTTTGCTAATTTAGCAACTCAGTCAGTCACATGTCAAGATGCCAGAGGAGCTTGATCTTGGGACCTGAAGTTTGATGAAGACCAGCAGGGATTGAAAATCAGCCAGAGTGCTGTGTGAGCTTGCTTTAATATTATTGTATATCTCGCCATCTATTTACCATCAGGGTTACAGGACGTTTACAAGCAAACTGCTTAAACCGAAGCGCTTGAAGGTTTAAGACTGTCATGAAAGGAGAAAATTGTTTATAACGTGGATTGTTTTCGATCATTTTGAATCACAACCACAGCTTTCTTCTGTGAGAGGAGGGGCAGTTTGTTTAAATGCTGCAGTGGACATGGACTTTTCTGGAAATTCTCCAGAACGCTTCTTGAACTTCTCATGGAAGCTTAAGCCACACCGCTGTCTCTCCATTAATCTATAGGGAGACGTCACCGTCGCACAGCAACCCCTGAGAAATACACCTCCACATCACCTGATAGAATCTCCATCCACCGGCGAAAATTTGGAGACACCAAATCCCACATGTTGCTTATATCAGACAAGCAATATATATTTATATGACAATATAAACCCACTGGATCATCCAGAATTGCTGTTTATATGGAGCGATAACTGGGCGTCACTCACAAGAGCGAGTAGTGGTTAGAGGGCTGGCTGTTGTCATTTAATGTAATAAAGCAGAGCAAAAAAACAAAACAAAAAACAGAAATTGAACCTTTTTAAAGCAAATAAACACAAACAACCTTTATTCCATGACGGATATCTACTTTGTTGCTGGAGGTGTTGCTGGATGGAAAAACAATTCTAAGACACAACCAGCATTTTATCACATCTTACTCTCTTGTTAGAGTTTCTATTTCACCATAGTCCCTTTTCCTTCCCAGAGATCATTCTGGCCGGGCCTGTTTCTTCTAAAGGAGAGGAGGACTTCCTCTCTATCGCTGCCTCACGCCTCAGCCGCAGGAAGCGCGTTATTGGCGCGGCAGTGGGTGTGGCCATGGTGCTGGTGCTGCTGGTCACTATTCCACTATTGGTCCACAGCACCAAACTGGGTGGTTCTGGTGGTGGAGGTACACATTATGAGATGCTTGGCAGCTGCAAGATGGTCTGTGACTCTTTAACACCCACCAATGAACTAACGCCTGTTTCACCTCCTCCTCACGACATCCCTGGACGCAAAGGAGGAGGCAAGTCTGGTTTTCGTGGAAACCAAGGCCTACCAGGTCCCCCCGGTCCACGTGGGCCACCCGGAGAACCAGGAAAACCAGGTCCACCCGGACCTCCAGGTCCAGGCCCTGGGGGATACATTCCATCCTTCTACAGCCCCAAAATAGCCTTCTATGCTGGTCTGCGCAAGCAACATGAGGGGACAGAGGTACTCAAGTTTGATGATGTGGTGACAAATGTAGGGAATTACTATGAGCCTACCACAGGCAAGTTTACCTGCCCTCTTCCTGGAATCTACTTCTTCACCTATCACGTGCTCATGAGGGGCGGAGATGGAACAAGCATGTGGGCTGACCTCAAGAAAAATGGACAGGTAGGAGATCTGTCTGTGTGTCTTGGAGAAAAGAACTGAGAATGTTTTCAAATTCCATTTAGCAAAATTCCATTTTAAATTCCGAGTAGCAAACATGCTGCTGAAAAGCAATTAAAATTTACATGTAAGAAAATATAATTAAGTAAGGGATGATGTACATCTGGTGCAGATTGTTATCACAGAATAAACCTGACAGGGTAATCATCGGGTCTTGGATTAGCCTGAAGGGGTTTATTTTGTGATGACATCTGGATGGATGTGCATTATCCCACTTATTACAGGACTACATACTACATAGTTAATAATTGGATGCAAAATATTTTAGTTAAAATATTTTAGAAGCTCACTGAACGAAGTGAAAAAACAGCTGCTAAAAAGTGGCAAGATAAAACTAGATGCACATTTAAGGGATTGAGGACATTACACTGCTTTTCACTACTTAAAACACATATCTTCTATAAAAACCCCAACCTATATGACGGTATAGGTTGTTTATGTCTTTCCTGAAATACAGTACCACTCCCAGGAGTGATTACTAAAACATCTACCATGATTTAGACACATTTCAATGTGCCCATTCATCTTTGATTGGTAGAACATTGCATAACAGTAGTGGTTCTCAATTCCAGTCCTCGGGCCCCCCCGCCCTGCACATTCTTCCTTACCAAAAACACCTGATTCAGAACATCAACAGAGAGATCCATGAACTGATCCTTGTGTTTCAAATAAGAGAGACATGCAAAATGTGCAGGGCAGGGGGGCCTGAGGACCGAAATTGAGAACCACTGCAGTAGTGCAACATGTTTAGTCACAGGTTCGATCAAAGAGAACCCAGACATTGATATAATGTGAGTCCGGATGACCCTGATGAACCACCTTGCCCAGATGAGCCTGTGCTATAAGTGTTTGCTGTTTATTATCAGGGATTAGCACAATTTGGAATGTTGTAACTGACCTATCATAATCAGGTATTCCAAAGGGCAGTGTAATTAAATAAAAAATAAAATACTTCATATATACTTCACATTGTTTTTTTATAATTAAGTGAAAGCTAGTGTAAAGGAAGACTTCATTCTCACATTCAGCATTGCTGATTAAAACAGCCTTTTTGATTCACTCTAAAGTTTGCTAAATTTTTAGAGGTACTTTACATAGACAAAGGTCAGACATGAATAAAGTGTATTAAAAACAAGCATCTGATTTGACGGTAATTTCAAACAAATATTAGATTTGCCAAGGTAGGATTAAGGAATACATTTAGCATTCAAATAGGATCCAGTAAGGCAGCTGCTGAATTATTCAGCAGTCATTTTCTCGGCCTATCACTCTAAACCTTGCTGAAGATGCTTGCCAATAAGAACATAAATTTAAAACAAATAAAAAGACAATGAGGACCTAAATAGTATAACAAAGAGTATATCATTTTAAAGCATATCAGAATGAGTTAAATTTGACATGTGCCGGATTTAAGCAGTCTATTCAACAAATATGACAAATCACACATAGCTATAGGTAACAGCATCCCGATGAAAAAGGACAATTGTACATCACAAAAACAAGCAAATGCTCTCTCTTTGTGTCTCTCTGGAGTGGAACGAAATGTAACAGCTGGAGACAGTCCTCACAGGACCCGTGGATTTAGAATAAATGAAAAAGTAAGGAGAGAAAAAACCTCTCCATCTGGTGAAACATGACACGGATCTGGGATTCAGGCGCTCTCAACTCAACCGCTCAGTTTTGATTTTTAGTAGTGGAACAGAAAGCAGGGATTATCCAAAGAGATATAAAAATTCCCCTGGTAACATGTGTTTACATACACACTGTCTCAGTCTTTTTCACGCACATACACGGTTTCCTGGAGCTTTTAGCTCTTTGTGACAGACACATATGACAGGAAGTGATGAAAACCCTTTAATGAGTCTGGAGCAACCTGTCAGCTTCCCTTCATCAACATTAACATGACATAGAACCTGCATTAATGCCCTTTGCCTGTTCATCATACATGATCCAGAACAAAAGACAAATGATTAGTGAATCCACAGCTTTGTGATCCAAAGAGTCCATCTGTAAAATACTAGAGGTGGAAATGTTATTTTCAAGAGCATATGAACCTACACAGCTAAAATTATTGATTCAAATGCACAAGCTCTGCATACAAAGTTAATCTCTGTGGATTCACATTTTGAGCCAGTCAATTCATCAATATAGAATCTAAAGCAAAATAATACAGTAATAATAATAACATCAAGAGTAAATATTATAAAATTATTATATTAATATTTTGACTGAGATCTTTTATGGGTTTTTTTCATGACAATGTGTGAACAGCACAAACCACGTGGAATCTGATCATTTCCATTCTGATTTGGCCACTTGCACATGCAACAGGTTAAATACAGGTGAGATGTTTTGCAATGCCACTCAAAACAATGTTACATATATTACATTTTACATATGACAGACAGTTGCACACTTGTCAATGGAGTTACTCCTGTGACAGCTCTATACAAACTGAACTTAAAGGGTGTACAATAAATATTAAAAAAGCTTTTCTGTATTTCTGCGTATTCTCATATTCATCTTGTTTATGACATATGGCAGCATGCTGTATGTGATCTTATCATTGATTTGTGAATGCGGATCAATTTATGACTAGAATCAGTTCAAACATGAATGTGAAACAGGCCACATTTAAAATTATGAACAGCCCCAAAACATTCAGAGCTGAGCAATAAGTAGTCAAGCACTTACTCTTGCAGACAGAACCATTGCTACTCACACTAAAAATATAATATTACTGTATATATAATAGCTCGTGTGCTGTGGGCCATAAACCAGACTGCTCTGGTATTCAACATATTCTCCATTAAGTGGAGGACGAGATGGAGAAAGTGAGAAGATGAGGAGAGTAAGCTTAGGCAGTGTATGGCATGCTGTATTGCATAGATTGTCATTCCAGTGATCTCCTCTTGTGTTAAATCATTCATGTCTTTAAGATGAGATTCCCTCTTTTCCACCTGGGCCACACACAAACACACACACAGCCACACTCATAGCCAAATCTCTGCCCTCATTAATTATCTCTCCCCTTAGCTAAATTATTTAGCCCATCTCAAGGTCCTCTCAAAGCATTCTCACAAACATACACACCACCGCACCAACATGAGTTTAGATTATTCTTAAAGGGATAGTTTATTAAAAAAATTCAATTCGGTCATCATTTATACTTACCCTTTTGTGTAGGCCCTAAAACTTAGTAATTTTACCTACTCTAAAATATGCAGGGTGGAGTTTGCATGTTCTCCCCGTGTTCGCGTGGGTTTTCACAGGGGGTCACCACAGCGGAATGAACCGCTAAGTTATCCAGCATATGTTTTACACAGCGGATGCCCTTCCAGCTGCAACACATCACTCGGAAACACCCATACACTCTCACATTCACACACATACACTATGGACAATTTAGCTTACCTAATTCACCTATAGCGCATGTCCTTGGACTGTGGGAGAAACCGGAGCACCCAGAGGAAACCCACGCTAACACGGGGAGGGCACGCAAACTCCACACAGAAATACCAACTGACCCAGCCGAGGCTCAAACCAGCAACCTTACTCACCACGCCGCCCTGCAACTTTTTTAGTTTTCAGCAAATTTGAAAAGGAAAGGAAAATCTATGATATGTGCCCATGTATGGTGTGCTATACTCTGAATTCATGCTCTGAATTTAACCCACATCGTGAACACAACACCAGAGTAGTGGGAAAGCCATTTTAGGGGGTTCAGTGCTTTGTTCAAGGGTCTCACCTCAGTCGTGGTATTTAGGGTGGAAGAGAGCACTGTACATCCACTCCCACAACATCATCCCTGCTAGTACTGAAACTTGAATCTGTGGCCTTTGGATCACAAGTCAAACTCTAACCATTAGACCACGACTGGCTAATGAAATCAAACAAATTCACCACAAAATTAAAAAGTTACGAATTGTGTGAGATTGTGTTGGAAATGACTCTGTGACTGTGAGCTCTTTTTTCTAACTGTTTCACCTGGATACTACTCTGTACCATGTGAGCCACCAAGCAAACTGACTGCATCAGAAAAGTATAGTCCATATGGAGATAGATACAGTTTTGAGATCTTTGAGGTTATTTTGTACTGTGTAAAGAGCCGCCTAAAAATAAAAGTGTTTCTGAAACATTATGGTAATTTGCAAGAATTGTTGTTGGTGTTTTACTGCATTTAAATTTCACCTAGAAACTACAGCAAAACGAGTGTGTGTATAAGTAAATTATTTGGAGAAATGTAGTCAGAGTCTAGTATTTCCTATGGTTTAGAGCAGCTGTGTCCTAATGGTTAGAGCAGGGGTGTCCAATCCTGTTCCTGGAGATTTACCTTCCTGCAGAGTTCAGCTGCAACCTTGATCAAACACACCTGTCTTTAATTACCAAGTGCTCCTTCAGATCCTACTTAGTTGGTTTAGTTGTGTTTGATCAGAGTTGGAGCTGAACTCTGCAGAAAGGTAGATCTCCAGGAACAGGATTGGGCACCCCTGGGTTAGAAAGTTTGTCTTGTGATTCAAAGGTCACATGTTCAAGTCCCGGCACAGGCAGGGATTATAGGTGGGGAAGTGAATAACCAGAATAACTCTCTTCCACCCTCAATACCACAGTTGAGGTGATTACCTTAAGCATGGCATCAAACTCCTAACTGCTCCCAAGGCAGCCCACTAAATACTAAATGTAATGATTCTTAGGCACTATTTTTTAAAAGTTCGGCCGGCGAGCAAAGTCAGACCATTTTTACTTCTATTTAACACTTAGTAGTGTGTTCATTTTAGCCCCTAGTTTTGTTGTTCCAAGCTTTCTTATTCTGTGGAGAACAGAGAATATTCTGAAAAGTGAATTTTGTGCACACATTCAGCCATTGTTGTGTGCAACATGTTGGAAAACTTGCTTATACCATAAGACGTTAATATTAGGTTAGATTTAGGTTGTGACGTCAGGTGACCAAAATTCAATGTCTATCCAGCGTCTAAGGACAACGTTATTTTGACGTCCAATAACGACAGCAAATGATGTTGATATTTGGTTGATTTTAGGTTGTGTTGGAAAGTGACCAAAATCCAATGTCGAGCCAACATCTTAAACCAATGTCATATTGATGTCAAATATTGACATTTATTCATCAGGTATGGCAACCAAAATCCAACATCTGATAGACGTCATAATGGTAACATCCACACAACGTCAAGCTGTAACATCATTAGATGTTGATATTTGGTTGATTTTAGGTTGGACGTTGGACATTGACATTGTGTTCTGACGTCAACCTGATTTTCATTTAAAAACAAAATTCAACGTCCCCATGACGTTGGGGTACAACGTCAATCTGACATCATGTTGATGTCCTGTGCCTGCTGGGTGTATTTTAGGCAAAAAAAATATTAAAGTCATATTTATTATACCGAGCTCTTAAAAAAGAAAATATGTGAAATCTGAAAGTGTGAGCCCACCCAGAAGCGGAGGGTGTACAATGGGAGGCAGTAAAATGGTGTGGGATGATAGAGAGATGAACGGAGGAGAGGAAGATGGATGGCTAATCAGAGGACAGCCGACAGAGAGGTCGGGAGAAAGTGTTACTGCGAGGCCAGAGACACAGACAGCATCAGATCAGCTTAAGTAAGATAGATGAGCAAAACGACAGCAAGAGTGAGTGCATGTGTAAGCCAGAGAGAGAGAGAGAGAACCAGAAAGGACTTCTGACCTCATTGCGGGTCACAGATTTACACAAACTGATACTACAAGCACAGCCTATGATCTTTTGTCTAATACAGGTAGATTCCTACACATTTTGAGACGAGCAAAACTCTGCAGCCTAAAACTGCAGTGAGATTGTGGCAGTTATTTTTGTTATTAGGGAGCTCTGAATATTAATGTATCTGTGAAATGCCACTTATTAGTTGAAGTTTGGCTCCTCGTGGCAGGAATAGATTGCATGGGGCTGAATAAGAAATTAAAACAGCATCATGAGGGGTGCAGCGAGGAGCTCAACATCCACAAATTAATGTCACTCAAGCAGAATACCCAGCCAATTTGTTTCTCATTACAAATTCAGTTAATTAATTCAGTAAGTCCCATTGTATGACTATCGTTTTACTTGTGGTTCATCTTGAGAACTTCACCTCCACCTTGAAAATAAATCTCTCGGTGGTCTCGTCAAAGTAACACGGCACTAATTACAGTGTGATGTAGAGAAGCTGTTAGAAAAGCCTTGAACATCCTGTCAATTACACAGCGGCTAATGAGTTTACATCCTCCAATTATTTAATTAATATAGTTAATAAGGTAATCCCACTGTAACTTGACAGGCTTTTGCAGCTGTTGCGTTAGAAACTCGTTAACCATCTTTCCCTGTTTACTGATTTTACTTTCTCTGCCTCTTATTTTCTTTATTCGGATCTCTAGCTCTCATTTCCAGTGCTCTCAGTGCCCTGTGATGAACAAAAGGTCAATCTAATGCAAACTTTGTGTGTTTGTGATGAGAGGACATTCTGTATAAAACACAAATCAACCTGTTGCACAAGACACTTGTTCACACTTCTTAGGTTTGGTTTGATTAAAATAAACAGCGCTGGTGTTTCTCGTTTGAATAAGTGTGAATGCTGCAATCTGAACCTTGGTGGACACCAAACAAGTGTGATGAGATGGCTGAAATATTGAGTTTTCAAATGAACTGAATGGTATATGAAGGGTGTAGTTTGGCTTAATGTGAATACAACATGGACCAAAATACATCTAAACAAACCAAAAACAGGACATGATGTCACAAATGCAAACATAAAAATGACAGAAGGCTTAAGCATACCAGTTTTTTATTCATACAATTGTGATGTTGCTCACTGTGGTTCAATGCAGACATCAGAAATGTCATTGCAGCAGATTTTCATTTTTGTGTGTAATGGGGGAAATTAGTGTTTTGACACTTTTAAACATTTCATAAGCTCTTGTTTACAGTGGATAAAATATGCCCACATACAATGAGCACATTTAGCCTGGCACACAGCACTTTCGAGGTTCTGTATGTTAAATCGCAAAGTTGTTAAACCCTTTTGTTGTTTTTTTGTTTTGTTTTATATTAAAATTCAGTCTTAAAAACAATTTGTGAAGCAAGACTAAATGCATCATTTTCATTTTTGGCCTGAACCAATCAATTCAAGAGACTCATTCTACAAGTGTAAAACGTAAAGCCATTTTACCAGTTAAAGAAAACCCATAAAAGGCTTTCCAGACACTGTCAGAGATGGGATTTTTAGCAAAAATGTCCCACTTCCTACCTCAGTGCGCTCAGGTCAATTATGCACCACAGTAGCATAATAACCATGTGAGGTGTGAATATTTACTAAGATTTTGTGTTATTGTGCCAGTTATGCCTATGGATGCCTATTGAGAAATACAGCACCACATACTGGTCTAGCATGTCTACTATCATTTCCATTCGGTTCCATTGGTTTCATGCAGATGTTTTTAGAGACAAGGCAAATGAAAAAAGATAGCATAAGGAAAGCTCTGGCTTTCCGATGATGTAGCTTTAGTGTCAAACAATGTTGTACTTAAGTGTGGAACATTAATTCATTCTTTTCATGCATTCATGGATGTAGGTTCATAAAGCAGCATCTCCCATTGCACTCACTGTCCTGACCTTCACAAACACTTCAACTAAGATTGTTTGCACAAAGACTTGTACAAATGCACATGTATGACAACATAAAAGATGCTATTAAAATTGAATAGATTATCCCTCGTCTTTCTCAACCAATGCAGATTTATAAAATAAAAGGTGAAGCTCTATTTCAAGCTAAATCAGTCATAAAAGGAGCCCTGCAGTCACATAACCAATTAGCCTCTTAAATGTTACTCAGAAACAGGGGATTTGTATGAATACAAAATTACAGGAGATAAATGGTTCATTCATGAATTCATAAATCATAGGGTTAACCTTTAACAGTGGAGAACATGGTATATTCTGAGGTTACACACTGTGTATGTGAGACGACTGTCATTATAAAATATTTATTATTATCATTATTGTAGCAGTAGTAGTGGTAGTATTTAATTATAAGAAATGTACTTAGTTATGTACAGCACAGCCCAAAGATTATCTTAGAGAAAAGAACTGCCATAAATAAATTTTTAAGTTTTTATGAATGGCCAAAATCGAAAATAAGATTATTTTAAAATAAAAAACAAAAGAATATGAAAATAACTTTGAAAGTGCCATGTGTAGTTTATTTTATTGGCATTCATAAAAGTCAAATAAAATAAATTACTTTCACAACCAATTATCTGTGAGTTTTTCTGAACGTAATATTAGGCTCTTGAATTTATTTAACGAATACGTTTGCATTACCGTCACGCTTTTCTGTCAGAAACTGTCTGTATAGTTTAAACCGAAGACCTCCTATTTAATCTGATGACGGGTCGTTGAAATCACTGAGGAAAACAACACAATCCACATTCAATAAAGCACAGCATCCATATCCTCGTTTAGTCATTGTGACCAGCTAGCGGTCTCTCTCTATTTCACACACACGCACACACACACACACACACAAACACACACAGCTAATACATGGTGACTCCATTTGACCGGTGGTCGGTGCGAGGCTCCGTTTATTGTGATACAGTGGAGTTATTGAGGAGTGGGCCCCATTAGGAGCAACAGCCGAGCCACTGCGCCGGGCAATTACCGAGCAAGCGAGGCCCCGCCGCAGCCCCGGGCCTCCCGCGGGATCTGCCACCTCGGGCCGTTAATCAATCCGATTTAGACTGGACAGGGACACGCGCCAACACGAGACGCGCAGTGGAGAGACGCGCGTGACCTGCATTTTATTACGATTCCAGCGGAAAAAAAGATGGATAGACGGTGCGAGGAAAGAAGAGATACGGCGGAAGAGGTTGTGGGGGAAAAAAGATGAGGGGAAGACAGGGATAATTAATGAGTGGATGTGAGAGGAATTAAGCACAACTCAAGAAAATGTCGATCAATTGGAGACGCGACTGAAATACATTGGGAAATGTAGAAAGGGTGATTAAAAAAGATACTTTTAATAGATTATATTTTATAGTAGCAGACTTATTAAACTCATTAATTATGCATGAACCAATACAAAGATCATGCATTAATTAACAGTGCAAAAATTAAAGCCTTTGCTTGAAGACATTTATAGGCGTTTATTAAGGCAGATGTGTGGTGTTTAATTCTGATGTTCCAAAAATAATTACATGTTATTGCTTTTTTACTCATTCTTTTTTTATTATTATTTTGGAAACTTGGATTGTTTCCACCCAATTTTTGGGTAAAATACAAACCCTCAAATTTTCAAATGTTGTTTTAGGGTCTGTTCTAGTTATTATAAACAGCTTTATTGACATGACATAAAAATAAACATAAGAAATTAAATATTAGAACAAAGTTGGAATATGTACATATTTCATTTTAGTTTAACCGTTTAACAAATTTGTGTATTGTATGCATAAACCTTACTGATAAATTACACACCACACACATGCAACACCGAGATCAATAAGCCTTATTCCCTTGGATTTTGCTCTATCTTGGTCTTTCATTCTCTCTCTGTCTGTCCTGTATATCCCTCAGCATACTTAGGGAGGAGATGAGAAATTATAAGACAGGAGAGAAAGACCGATTGTTAATGTGTGTGAGAAAAAGAGCACCTTGTTTCCAAGAGGTTGAAGGATTTAAAGGCATTGTAACAACCCAGAATGTTGTGATATTAAAATGCGTTAAAATGTACTTGCAAAAGCATCTTAAAAGTATAAATGCGTTGCATATCTGTGCATGTATTTTAAATGCATACACCAGCTCTGCTTTGTTATTCACTAAATGCTTATGTTTCCCTTGATGATTATACTCTTTTACAACATTACAGCCATTGTGTTTCTCTTTTCTCCTCTCTCAGGTGAGGGCCAGTGCGATCGCTCAGGACGCAGATCAGAATTATGACTACGCCTCTAACAGTGTGATCCTGCATTTAGATGTGGGGGACGAGGTCTGTGTGCAGCTCGATGGAGGGAAAGTGCACGGAGGAAACACCAACAAATACAGCACATTCAGCGGCTTTCTCATCTACCCTGACTAGCGAACACACAAACATACTGTACAAAAACAGATACATGGTCACTTATTTAATGCCAGTGAATAAGCAACGTATACTAGTGAGACAACATGATACAACATCAAGAGTCATTTCAATTGTTCTTAAAGTATACTTTCTGATTTTAAAGTCAACAACACTGACGCATTTGACTTTATTATTTGATGCAATTCCAGTTTTTTTTAAAGGTAAAGATACTTGATTGTATTCATTGGCAGTTGGATTGATTTGTAAAAACCAAGTTGTCTCAGGGGCATCTAAATTTTATCTAGTTCAATTCAAAACATCTGCTTTAAATTTATATGAATTTCAAGTGGGGAAAAAGCTGAAAAATGAATTATGATAACATACATTCATATCTATTCTCTGAAAACAAATCTTATTATTTTACAGATTAACTGATTGCTTGGATTGTAGCTACAGTCAATTTTAATATGTTAACATTAATTAAATACAGATGTTCTAAGCAAAACACACCTGCAGCCAATCAGCAGTGAGGGATGTGTCCAATGATACCGGAGATATAAAAAAGGCACATTTTCTTTTCGGCTTAGTCTTGTGGGAGAAACCGGAGCACCCGGAGGAAACCCACGCGAACATGCAAACTCCACACAGAAATGCCAACTGACCCAGCCGAGGCTCGAACCAGCGACCTTCTTGCTGTGAGGCGAACGTGCTACCCACTGTGCAGCCCTATATATTGTTTTGTTGCTCTCAAATATAAATACAATAGAATGAAAAATGAACACTTTTACTGCATTCAATAATCTTACTTGATGTTGATATCAACCATTTCAAAGCCATTTTAACTTCATTTTATCTGTTACATCATATTTGTGTTACCTTTATTAACAAAAGTTAATAAATTAACTAATGTTAACAAATTAGACCTTGTGGCCTTAATTAGACCTTAAGTAAAGATTACTTACTAAACTCATTTCGACAGAGCAAGTTATGTTTTGATTTGAAGATTACAAACATGTTCTTTCTTTGAAATAATTTGCACTGAATGAAGTTATCACAGTAGCACTATGGGTATTCATTAAGAAATTAAAGTCAGCTTGGATTACATATCGACTTTAATTAAATTCAAGACACTTAATACTGCTAACACCCCTGTAATGGTCTATTTATTACTTTTAAGGCATTAACTTGAGCAAAACTTCAGGTGGTGAACACTTTTTTCTTAAGTTGATATTTTTATTATATAAAAAAATTCTGTTATCAATGTTACAATATGCCTTTTAAAAACTTGCGTGCAAAGCTCATGTACAGGGTAATCCATCTCTTCTTAGCCTAAAGAGCAAAACCTAAGGATTAACTTGTTGCATTTTACTAGATCGCCATTCTCATGTGTAAGTGTGTGCATAACTCGGAAAAGGCTGTGTGCATTTCATGGCATGGAAACTGTGTTTTTAACCTTTATGTCTACTAAGTATGTACACAGTGTTTATACTGGAGGAACTTTGTGAAATTATAAATGCTAATAATAACTCAGTCACTCTCTGTATAATGGAACAAAGCATCCTGTAGGATCAGTTAGTGGACTAAACACTTAAAAGTGACCTGATCCATCTGTAATCTGAAAACATCCAGTTTCTGTGTGAGTGTATGTGTGTGTGTGTGTGCATGTTTCAGCAACGTGTGTGATTTAAGTGTGTGATCATATCAATAAAAAGTGTATGAAAATTGCTTCTAAATATTTGCTGTTGTAAAGCCTTGCTGTTGTGTAATTAATCATTATTATAGACTTTTATTCTGGCATGTCAAGAGACTACATGCTGTAAATAAATAAAAAAAGCTAAATACTTAATTGTCCATCTATTTATTTCCTGAGTGTAATCCACATAAAGCTATCAACTAATTGCCTTACATTTTTTAATTAAAGCTAGACAGAGTGGTTCATTTCGATTGAGTGCATGTATTTGTACAGCCTGAAGGCATGAAGGCCAGGAAAGCCACTTAAATAACCAACACATAATCAATACATGGCTCTTTCCATTTAAAATTGAGACCTTATACTCCTTTAAAAAGAACAGGTAAGGGAGAATTACAGTTCAAATAGATTTAATTCACTAAATAAAATAGCCCGCAAACACTCTGTCTTTCCTTCTCACACCACTAATTAGTCAGGAAGCCATTGACAGTGTTGATTACTATTCACTGTGCCTCACATACACACCCCAAACCAGACACATTTCCTTGGTAATGAGGAGAAATAGATGGCTGGGCATCCTTTGAAGGACAATAGTAAAAAGGTCAACGGGATTTTGGCTTGACAGCAACAGCAACACTCTCTGAAATGATGATAACGCTGACAGAAACAAGGATAAGAGGGAGAAAGTTTCGCTGTTTGTCAATCTACTATGACACTCTACGGCTCCAATTTACAAAGCATCATCTTCCAAAGAGACATGAACATGAAAACATGTCCATGCTTATTTGAAAACGTGCAACTATCAGACAGACAAAACAACAGACATAACTATGATAGATAGATAGATAGATAGATAGATAGATAGATAGATAGATAGAT
>CAIGQV010019356.1:12627987-12663267 GCA_903798115.1 Danio jaintianensis | reverse complement strand
TGTGTGCGTGCAGGTCCATGCCAAGTGGATTCTGGACCTGGATCAGTTTAATGAGTGGATGAATGAGGAAGACTACGAGGTGGGAGAGGGAGGGTCGAGGAGGAAGAGGATTTCGGCAAAGACTCTTACAGATGAAGTAAGTGCTCCTGATGAAAGGAGGGATAAAAAACCCAGCGGTGCCAAAAAGAGGAAACGCTCCCCTTCTCCATCCCCTACTCCTCCACCACAGGAGAGCAAGAAGAAGAACACCAAGAAAGGGTATTTTTATTACTCTCAATTAAAGGCCATTTATTTATTTTAAATTATTTGATTTATTTCTTTTTACATTTTATTTGTTGTATATGTATTATTTGAATGATTATTATTAAGAATAATACATTATTAATAATGAAATATGAGTAATTAATAATATTTTTCACATCACAGGCCCTAAGTACCAGAACAGTAACTAGAAAGTACTGATTGATGGCTAATATATATGGGGTTTCATTCTATTCCCTGTGTAACTAAAACTAAGCCCACACTTGTTAATTGAAATAAAAAATGTTGACTGAAATAAAAGGTCTTATAAATTTTTTTATTTCAGCTAGCTGTCAAAGAAAAAAAAAAAGATTTTCAGTTAAATTAACTTATATCAATAATAATAACTATATAATAGAAAGATAAAAAGGGACACCTAAATATGGTTGAACCGTCAAATACAAATCCACCAAATACGATCCACCAAAATAAAAGTCTGCATGTGCATAAACATTTAAAAACAGTGAAAGTCAGAATTCAAGTTTAATTGAAATAATATGTTTTTAACATTTTTTGTACTGTTATGACTTTTAGTTATTCAGAGGATGAGACGTAACATTTAAGTGAGATATTTCTGGTGCTGGGTGAAAAAGAGGACAAACAACGGTAAATGTGAAACAAATGTAGTCATTTATTAAACAATATTAAGAAACAATGAATATGAGAATTTAGAATGTAAATTAATTAGTAACAAAAACAAACAAGAGGGTTGCCAAAACAAAGAAATAAATAAAACAAAAGAGTCTAACTAAAATCCCAACCCACTAAACTAATTAACCAAAGGAAAATGTAGAAATCAAAATCGTAATCTTCAGCGTATCCGACGCTTAAACGAAACTACACAAACTACCCAAAACAAAACTACAGGGGTGGCAACTACTCCGTAAAACTAACTAACAACAAAAACGCTAATCTAACAAAGTTAATCAAATTCTAGTAAAGAAACGTTAACACTTAGTAAAACAAAGACTGTTATCTTATAAGCTGATTCTCATAAAAGTTGTTAGACTTCCTAATAATCAAATAAAATTGGCTACACAATTATCATAATTTAGCTAAACAAAAAAAAAGATTAAAATATGCTAAAAGGGTTAGTTCACTCTGGAATTTTAATTTTCTATTAACTTACTTCACCCAACCCCCATCCTTTTTTTTATGTTTATTGTTAACACTCAGTTGAGTACAATCATACAATATTTCAGGTTACATTTGGATCTCAGTATGACCTTAAATGACCTTAAATGGCATACAATTTGCATACATTATTGCCAGGTGTACTAATTATACATAGTACTCAAATTTTGTTAAATTATAAAAAGAAAAATAGTATACAAATAAATAATAAAATAAAAAAAACTATTTACATACAAGGTGAGAACATGTCTCTTAATATAATTACTTCCAGAATAATCTCAAATGACCACCTTCATTATTCATTCATTCATTCATTCATTTTCCTTCGGCTTAGTCCTTTTATTCATCAGGGGTTGCCACAGCGGAATGAACCGCCAACTTATCCAGCATATGTTTTACACAGCTGATGCCCTTCCAGCTGCAACACAGTACTGGGAAACACCCAAACACACTCATTCACTACGACCAATTTAGTTTATTCAATTCATCTATAGCGCATGTCTTTGGACTGTGGGGGAAACCAGAGCACCCGGAGGAAACCCACGCCACCTCGGGGGGAGAACATGCAAACTCCACACAGAAATGCCAACTGGCCCAGCTGGGACTCGAACCAGTGACCTTGCTGTGAGGCGACAGTGCTAACCACTGAGCCACCATGTCACCCCCCACCTTCATTATGCACATAGGTATAACACAGAATACATAGTGAATATATATAACCATATACATATACACACATTAGTAATATTTATCTGTCAGTTGAGCATCTTCTATGTATTTATAGCAACAAAATCAGGTCTTTTATCTGAAATATATTCAACCCATTTCCTCCATTTTCCCAGAAATATATCCTTCTATAAGTTTAACCCCCCCATCCTTTAAGTCTAAAATGTATAATAATGTTTTTAATAATGTTTTGTGTTTTCAGTCCCACTACTCCCTACACTAAATCCAAACGAGGACAGAGAGAAGAAGAGCAGGAAGATCTGACTAAGGAGCTGGATGAACCCTCACCTGTGCCTGCAGTGGAGGAAGCTACACTACCTAAAACAGGTGCCTTCACACGCATCTAATGCTTCTTACTTTATGGTTAAAGTATGGTTACTTTATGTGTGTAACCTTGAAATTTGTGTGTGTAGTGACTAAGAAGGACTCAGATTCCACTCCAGTGAAAGGAGGCACTATGACTGATCTTGGTATGTTTCCTCAGTTGTGTCTGTCTCTAATAACACAACAAACTAAACGAAAGGTGAAGTGTGTGTTTACAAAATCAAAGGTTTTCACCCAATACAGAAACAGTGGTTTTCACACATAGAGCTATTTAATGTAAACATCACACACTTCCTCTTTCTATGTTAATTAACACTTTTTTCTATGTCATAAAGTGTATGTGACCCTGGACAGCAAAACCAATTTTATGTCACACGGGTATATTTGTGGGAATAGCCAAAAAATACATTGTATGGGTCATGATTTTGCCAAAAGTCATTAATATATTGAGTAAAGATCATACTTCATGAAGACAATTTGTACATTTCCTTTTGTAAATCAGAACATAATTTTTTATTCATAATATGCATTGCTAAGAATTTAATTTGGACAACTTTAAAGGTGATTTTCTCAATATTTATATTTTTTGAACCTTCAGAATTTTAAATAGTTTTATCTTGGCCAAATATTGTCCTATCCTAAGAAACCATACATGTATGAAATGCTTATTTATTCCGCTAATAGATTATGTATAAATTATGACTGATGTTGTAGTCCATGGTCACTTATGTTAAATATGATTTATAATTTTCTGATATCATACCTAGATGAACAAGAGGATGAATCAATGGAGACTGTTGGAAAGGTATTGCAGCACTTATTAATATGAATCAGATTTCACAGGTTCAGTTTCACATTTCCATTTGTTATGTACAGCTATGGAACAAACTTAGAGAATCAGGGTTATTCTAACAAATATTGATCATTTGGAATGCAAAAACATGCTCTAAATGACAACATTTTTATTTTAAATTGGAAAGAAATGTGATCAGCAGTTTATAGATTAAAACAAAAATTATGTTTTATTCAAATACATAAGTAGAAATCCCAAATCCAAAGAAACTAAGATTCTTTATAATGTGTCTCTAATCTAAGACCAAATAATAAACATACTTCTGTTTTGAATTTATTATTATTATTATTATTATATATTTATTCTAAACCCCACTGTATTTTGTGAGCAGTTTAATGTTTAGCTTTGTTCTTGTGTGATTCTAGGAGGAAGAAGAAGGATCCCCAAGTGTGAAAGGAGAACCAGTGAAGGGCTCAGACCTTCATGAAGATAATGTCACTGAACAGACCCATCATATCATTATCCCTAGCTATGCTGCTTGGTTCGACTATAACAGGTGCTATGACTGCGCACAACTTTGCATCTTATTGTGGTCAAGAATCACCCATTTAGTTTGTCATGAAGTGCTAAAAGGTAACATAACAGCTTGTTTCGGTGTCTTTTAGTGTCCATGCTATAGAGCGCAGAGCACTGCCTGAGTTTTTCAATGGGAAGAACAAGTCGAAGACTCCAGAAATGTAAGAATATTTTTGATAACTTATATACAAAAAAAGTAAAAGGGAACTGCACATTTTAAAAAATCATTTACTTACCTATTCATCATTCCAAATTAGTAGGATTGTATGATCATTTGAAGAATAATGGAATAAGGAACAAAAAATCGTTTTGCATCTCATTGAAATTCATTAGTGAAAGTCAATGGGATCTGAAACTATTTGATTATCCACCCAGTGTTCACTTTTAGACCTGTCTGTGTTACAGTTATCTGGCGTATCGTAACTTCATGATCGACACGTACAGACTGAACCCACAGGAGTATTTGACCTCCACAGCTTGCCGTAGGAACCTCGCTGGAGATGTTTGTGCAATTATGAGGTTTGGGGAAAGAATCTTTTAAAATGCCTATTGACATTATTGTAAAATGCAGAAATGTGCATATTTTGCAATTTGTTTTAGAACCTCCGATTCAGTTGCCTATGGGATAAATGACTACACTACTTGCTGTACAAACAAGTGTGTTCATGACTATACATAAAAAGTAGAATAATATAATAAGAAAATATCGGTTTGCAACATCAAGAAGCTTAACAGGCTGTTTTTAACGTCTAAAAATCAATGGAAGTGAATGAGACCGGAAGTCTCGAGCCAAAATACATGAGGAATAAGGCCAATATTGTTTATGTATAGTAGGACAACGCATACAGTTAATACACAAATACACTTCATTACACATAGACATCACCTATATGCTATATAACTGCAGGTTAACTGTGCTTATATATAAAAACGTTAACTGTTAAAAGCTATTAGTTACTAGTTAATTAGTAAAGTTATTAGTAACTAGTAAAGTTATGGTAAATAATAACCTTAACTTTTCCGAATTTTGCTGCTTTGAAACAATAATTATTGTGAAAAGCACTATACAAAAAAACTTGAATTAAATTGAATTGAATATCCATGTTTCGTTTAGTTTTTTTAACTTTGATGTATTTTGCGTTTGTAAACAGAGTCCATGCATTTCTGGAGCAGTGGGGTCTGATTAATTATCAGGTGGATTCAGAGAGTCGACCCACTCCTATGGGACCTCCACCCACTTCACACTTTCACGTTCTGGCAGATACTCCATCAAGTCTGGTGCCACTACAGCCGAAAGCGTCTCAGGTACAATAAACACATTCGTAATCCTGTTTTTCTTTATTTTAATTAACAGCCTAAAAACAATTATTATTATAAGTTTTTATAGTGTGGTCAAACTTTAGTCAAAAATGTCTGTCCTCTCATTGGCTGTAGGTCCCTAACTCCTCCACTAAAAACCTACTGCTTTGCATCCCGCTTTCTCATTGGCTGTAACCAGCCCCCCCAAAAAAAATCATTCATTGTCTCTCAATTTGTTACTTTAATGACAGAGCTGTTATGAGCTCTGAAGTTCATAATTGATTTGGTCACCATTTGTTCATATTAATCAACTAATTTGAAAACAATTGTGCTGAAACATGGACTTTATGCATTAAAACTACATTTCCCATGATGCTCCACAGAAAACTCCACCAATCAGAGAGCTGCAGTGAGCCATGTGCACCAAAAGAGATCTTTAGCTTAAAATTTTTGTAATTATTTCTGAATAATTTCTCAATAAAAAAAAAAAAATATATATATATATATATATATATATATATATATATATATATATTTCTGAAAAAATTCTCAATTTTTGATCCAAAGAATGTGTAATGTTTAGTTGATATTAATGTTCTCTTGATATCTTTTTATCTTTACTTCTTTAGCGCTTTTTACAATGTAGATAGTGTCTTAAGATAGTATTAATGTAATATTTCAAATTGTTATATCGTCGTAAATGGTGTATTTTATGTTTTGTTAGCTGCATAGCTAAATTTCTTTATTATAACTGTTACTATTACTATATTTCAGTAAGCATTTCATTTATTTTGAGTAATGCATTAATGTTTTGTCTATATTTACCTGATTAAACTCTGTTCTTCTCATCATTTCCACTAGACTTCATCCTCTCAGCAGATGCTCTCGTTTCCAGAGAAAGTGAAGGACAAACCGGCCGACTTGCAGAACTTTGGGTTGAGGACAGATGTGTACAGTAAGAAGAGCGGACCAGCTAAGGTAAGAGCCGAATGTGTAGGTTGAAAGGAATTTTAGGATGTGAACTATTGCCATACTTCTGAGCTCTGGGAGAAATTAAGAAGCTTTTGTCTGTATTTCCACAGAATAAAAATGCTGCCAGTGTCACTCGGGAATGGATGGACCAGGAGACGCTGCTACTGCTGGAGGTACAGTTTTTACATATGCAATGTCCAAAACTTGTATTTATTTGTTATTTATTTTTATCCTGTTGTTTGTTTTATTTTTATTATTATTATCATGTTATCTTATGTATGTATGTTTTTGTGTATATATGTGACATTTTACCTTATTATTTATATACTTATTTAGTATATAATTATATTTTCCTGATAATTTCTTGTTTGGTGAATTGATACAGTGTATCAGATTTTTACGGCATGTTATGTATATCTATATATATCAATATTATTTACAGTATATTGAACAGTGTTATTTTCTGTCCGTCTTTGTGTTCACTAGTAAAAATGCTTGAGCTTTGCATTTTTCTTATTTAAAAATGTACATGAAAGTGACAAAAAAAATTAACAATTTTTTTTGCTTTTTTTGCTACTGTATTTCACGTAGAGCCAACAGTGCTGTGATTCATTCATATTAGGGCTGCACGATACTGGAAAAAATAGAACATTGCGATATTTTGTTATTCTGTGAAATTGATTGCGATACGAATACAATTTCAACAGATGACTTGAATATCTCTATTTGGAAAGAATTGATCATTTTAGATTGATTGGGATGACTCTGTAGAGGAGTGTATCTGCATAAAAATATAATAAACAATCTACAAGCATAGATAAAAACTATAAAGAAAAAGATACAAATGAAATAAACTGTGTTCGTAATCAGTATTCGGGTGTACAGTAATTGAATAATCAAATGTAAAGTAATACTGCTTGGTCTTCGTTGTATAAATAATTCAATAAAATGAATCATTACATAAAGTTATACATAACATAAAGTTGCAAACAGTACAGTGTCTTATGCCTGAGTGCTTTAAAATCCTTTTGTCACAGGTGTAAAAAACACATGCAAATGATAAATTATAATCCAGACTCAGCATTGCATATCCTGTGATGTGACTATTGCGATCACATTGCGATATCGATACAATACTGATACGATATATTGTGCAGCCTTATTCATAATTATTTACAAATACAGTCCTGCAGTCTGCCATTGGTGTTTAGGTTGTCAAATACTCGCACATGCCTATAAAAAGAATCAATACAACATGTGAATGACTTCACCCTTTTCACAAAATCACTCTTTTGTAGTTTATGCAAATACAATAATGGTTTTGTTTTCAAAAACTTGTTAAAATGGTGTTGTGTACATTTTCTGCTCACCAAGGCTGCATTTATTTGAACAAATATACATGATTAAAAACTACAACACTTAACACTTAAACAACACAATGTAACTCCAAGTGTTCCCTTTATTTTTTTGAGCAGTATATTTAAAAAGGCCCGTTTTAAGCAAAGCCTGCAGACATAGAATAGAATGCCTTTTATTGTCACTGTACACATATACCTTCATTATATACATGTGCGATGAGATTAAGTGCATCTCACTACTCAGTGCAAACATGTAAATATATTCTTACAATACAAATCACACTAAACAACAAGTTACAGTAAAAATAACTGTAGACGATAAATAGTAGTTCAAAAATAGGGGATGAGAGGGGCGTAGGGTGAGGTGAAGTAAACAGTTCTGAGGTAGAACGAGAGATATATACAAGATGTAATATGTAAATGTAGGATGATAAATAGTAGTGCAAAATAGGGGATGAGAGGGGGGTAGGATGAGGTGGAGTAAACAGTGAACGAGAGATATATACAAGTATGTAATACAGTGAAATGTGTATTGCATAAAGTCCAATTAAATTTAAGTGAATTTTAAGCCAGTCCATGTGTGTGCTTCACATCACATAACATCAGTGTGATTTGGTGATTTAGTGTTTAAAAAAACTGACAAAGTAAGTAACAATTAACATTATCAATACTGGAAATAATTGTGCTGCTTAATATTTCTGAAGAAACCGTGGTGTTATGACATCTGCAATGACATCAGGAATAAGAGTTCTCTTAAGATTTTCTTATGGGGTTTTACAGTAGGTTTGTTCATTATTTGAGAAAAACAAAAGTGTGTGTGACTTACATTGTAGAGCAAAACATTTAAATATTTTCATGTTATGTTTACAACAGGGTTATTTTTTCCCATAAATTTCTAAATCCCATCGAAAATTGAGGGAAATTATTCTACCGGTTCCTGCAGCACACACATATAGTTCTGAAATGGAATTTTTTTTAATGCAAACTCGTTGAAGAAAAGCAATAATGAAAACAACACTTGATATTTATTTCTCAGGGTCTAGAGATGTATAAAGATGACTGGAATAAAGTATCGGAGCACGTGGGCAGTCGCACACAGGATGAGTGTATCCTCCACTTCCTGCGTCTGCCGATTGAAGACCCTTACCTGGAGGACAGCTCCGCGTCTCTGGGTCCTCTTGCCTATCAGCCTGTCCCGTTCAGTCAGGCGGGAAACCCTGTCATGAGTACTGTGGCCTTCCTGGCCTCTGTGGTGGACCCTCGAGTGGCGTCCGCTGCAGCTAAATCTGCCCTCGGTGAGAACACACACCTTTAAATTGATTGTTTAAATTTACATACAAATAAAAATCATTATCTTCTTAACCTAGAAATGACTAAAACTGTACGACTTTTCTTCTTTTTTGATGAAGGTGAATAGGAATTTGGGTAGTTAAGCTCCAAAAAAAGAGAAAATGTATCATAATTTGTTTTAATTTATTCCCGTTTGTCTTGTGTTTGTCAGAGGAGTTCTCTCGAATGAAGGAGGAGGTTCCAGCTGCTTTGGTGGAGGCTCATGTGCGTCGGGTGGAGGAGGCAGCCCGGGCCAGCGGGAGGCAAGATCCTCTATACGGCCTGGAGGGCAGCGGCATCGCAGGAACCAGCCTGGAAGATTCTGACAAACCCTGTAATGAACAAACTAATTTTGACTTATGTGATGCGTGGTGAGAGAGAATTGACCCCTGTCTGTTTGTATTTTAGCTGAGGATGGAGGTGAAGAGAATAAGAGCAGCGAAGGTCAGCCCAGTCAAGAGAAGAGAGACAATAAGGTAAATGAGAACAGATATATGTTTAGTTGAGTCCAAAAAATGTGTGTATGTTTATGTATGTATGTATGCATGTGTATAAATAATTAAGAGCCCACTTGAAAAATCTCTGGATTTACAATTTTAGTTATATTCAATTCAATTCATCTTTATTTCTATAGCGCTTTTACAATGTAGATTGTGTCAAAGCAGCTTCACATAGAAGATTATAGTGAATTGGAATGATGTCCGTTCAGTTTTTAGAGTTTAAGGTCAGTTCAGTTCAGTGTGGTTTAAATTTTCACTGCTGAGAGTCCTAACACTGAAGAGCAAATCCATCGATGCGCAGCTCTACAGGTCCCGAACCATGCAAGCCAGTGGCAACAGCGGCGAGGAACGAACTTCACCAATTTGCGAAAGTGAAGGAAAAAAAAAAACCTCGAGAGAAACCAGGCTCAGTTGGGCACGACCATTTCTCCTATGGCCAAACGTCTTGTGCAGAGCTGCAGTCTAGGCGCCGGAGGCTGGTGAACGCTGGACGTCAGTGAAGACTCGTCTGTCACTGGGGTCTCACAGGAATCAGTCTCATGCTCTCCACTCCTCCATGACCACCACAGCAGCTCCTCAGGATACGGCCTGGTCTGGGATTATGGAAACCTTGGGATCCTCTCTACACAGGTCTTGGATTGCATTAGTGGCACTGCATAGTCTCTGGGGGCCTCGGGATGAGTATCCCCAGGTGGAAATAGAGAATAAAGAGAATAATTAGCGTAGCTGCTGTTCATAGTGTATATAAATGAGATGCCAAAACCTGCGTGGAGCACATTCATGCATCATACCATTATGCAATGCATTGAGTGTATGCTTTGCTAAAAAGATAGGTCTTTAATCTAGTTTTGAACCGAGAGAGTGTGTCTGAGCCTCGGACATTATCAGGAAGGCTATTCCAGAGTTTAGGAGCCATAAATGAGAAGGCTCGACCACCTTTATTCGACTTTGCTATTCTAGGTACTACCAGCAGCCCTGAGTTTTGAGATCTTAAAGAGCGGGTTGGATTGTAGCGAGACAGAAGGTTGGTTAGATAAACAGGTGCTAGATTATTTAAAGCTTTATAGGTAAGAAGCAATATTTTATAATCAATACGGAACTTAACAGGCAGCCAGTGTAAGGAGGATAAAATTGGGGTGATATGATCATATTTTCTAGACCTGGTAAGAACTCTGGCAGCTGCATTTTGTACTAGCTGAAGTTTATTAATAGAGGATGCTGGGCAACCAGCGAACAGAGCATTACAGTAATCCAGCCTAGAAGTCATGAAAGCATGAACTAGTTTTTCTGCATCTGAGATGGATAGCATACTTCGTAACTTAGCGATATTTCTCAGATGAAAGAAGGCGGTTTTTGTGACATGGGAGATATGATTTTCAAAGGTTAAATTGCTGTCTAGTATAACACCCAGATCTTTTACAGTAGAGCTAAAGCTAACTTTGTGTCCCTCTAATTGCAGGTCGAGTTGTGAGATCTGCTGTGTACAGGATTTAGGCCCAATAAATAATAATTCTGTTTTGTCTGAATTTAAGAGAAGGAAATTGTTGGTCATCCAGTCTTTAACATCTTTAATACATTCAGTTAGCTTAGACCGTTCAGACATCTCATCAGGTTTTGTTGAAATATATAATTGAGTATCATCTGCATAGCAGTGAAAGCTGATCCCGTGTCTTCTTATAATGTCTCCAGGGGTAGCATGTATATTGTGAACAGCAAAGGGCCTAAAACTGATCCTTGAGGCACCCCATACTGTACTGGTCTGACCTGTGAAAGCTGTCCATTTATATTCACAAACTGGTAACGGTCAGTTAAGTATGACTTAAACCATTGTAGAGCCTGTCCCCGGACACCTGTAGAATTTAAGCGATCTATGAGGATATTGTGGTCGATGGTGTCAAATGCAGCACTGAGATCAAGTAAAACTAATAACGAGATGCACCCTTGGTCAGCAGCTAAGAGTAAATCGTTGGTTATTTTCACTAATGCGGTTTCTGTACTGTGATGAGGCCTGAAACCTGACTGAAACACTTCAAAAACATTGTTCATCTGCAGAAAGGAGCATAATTGGGCAGAAACAACTTTTTCTAGTATTTTAGACATAAATGGAAGATTTGAAATAGGCCTATAATTAGCTAAGTTGCTGGGGTCCAGTTGTGGTTTCTTAATAATAGGCTTAATAACAGCTAGCTTGAAAGGATTTGGAACATGGCCTAAAGATAGAGAAGAGTTGATGAGGTTAAGAAGAGGTTCTCCTATTACAGGTAGCAATTCTTTCAGTAATTTAGTTGGAATTGGGTCTAACATACATGTAGCTGGTTTAGAAGCATTTATAACTTTATCTAGCTCTTCCTGTTCTATGATTATATGTTTGACATTCAGAGCTTTTTTGATGAAAAATTGACATTTTTGATACAGTCCCTGGGGTATGAATAATTTTGGGCTTGACTCTATGTACATTTTATGTAAAAAATTTTAGACAACAAAATACCAACAATACCAAATGAAAACAGGATGTTTTCCAGTGATGGGTTGCGGCTGGAAGGCCATCCGCTGCGTAAAACATATGCTGGATAAGTTGGCGGTTCATTCCGCTGTGGCGACCCCTGATTAATAAAGGGACTAAGCTGAAAAGAAAATGAATGAATGAAAACATTAGTTATTCTAACTTGTTGTCAATTTTTTATACATATACTAATAAACTAATGACTAATTTCTAAAAACTGATGTTTTTTATCTTTGCCATGATGACAGTACAATATTTTACTTGTATTCAACTTAAAGTGAGATTTAAAGGCTTAACTTGGTTAATTACGCAGGTTACGGTAATTATGCAAATCATTGTATAACGATGGTTTGTTCTGTAGAAAATCTAAAAAAATATTGCTTAAAGGGGCTAACGATATTTAAAAAAAATTATAAATAATAAAATTATATTTAAAAAATTAAAAACTGCTTTTATTCGAGCTGAAATTAAACAAATAAGACTTTCTCCAGAAGAAAACATATTATAGGAAATACTGTGAAAAATTCTTTTGCTCTGTTAAACATAATTTGGTAAATATTTGAAAAAAAAGAAAACAAATTCACAGGAGGGCTAATCATTTTGACTTCAACTTTATATATATGATATTTCCCTAATACAAAAAAAACATTAACTCTGTGTGTGTGTTACATTTTAGGAGAGTAAAGATGGAGCCAGTGAGGAAGAAGAAAAACAAGGAGAAAACGGCAAGAAGGAGGAAGAGAGAGCGAGAGAAGTGGAGACGGAGAGGGAAACAGAGAAAACAGACTCAGAAATGGGTGTGTTGCAATAAAATATATGTGGACAATAAAAATCCAGTTGACATTTAAATACAAAGGATAAACGATGCAGATTTGCAGTATGATACACTAATGGATTGTTGACAAAAATAATTTGCCTATCTAGCAAGATGTAAATGCACTAAATCTGATTTCTTGCTGAAGGCATCATCAAAAACATCTTTCACAATGTGTTTTACCATAACGAAGAGTCCTAAACACAAGATACAGAGGTAAAGTTACTTACCTGAACTCTTGTGAATTCCTGCAGCCGATGGTGAGAAGGAGAAAGAGCGGAAGGAGGGATCAGAAGAGGCTCAGCGGGATGGAGAGACTGAAGGAGAGAAGAAAGCCAAGGTGGAGAGAGATGTAGGAGAGGGAAACTTGGCCACCGCCGCTGCTTCTGCACTCGCCGCTGCCGCCGTCAAAGCTAAGGTGTGTGTAAAGCACAGAGAAAACAAACAGCATTCCTGCAAACGAAACACTGAACGCTGCATTCCTTGTTTCTTTCCGTTCAGCACTTGGCTGCGGTGGAGGAGAGGAAGATCAAGTCTCTGGTGGCTCTACTGGTGGAGACCCAGATGAAGAAACTGGAGATCAAACTCAGACACTTTGAAGAGCTGGAAACCATCATGGACAGAGAGAGAGAAGCCGTAAGGAAACATTTTATTAATAATTCAGTATATTTACATTCTGTGGTTCATCGGGTTCATGATAGTAACAGTCAACAGTAATGTCATAAAAAGCTGTTTGATTTTAAATCTTCCATGCACTTGAAAAATATAAAAGAGATTTGGAAAATGTATTTTAATTTTAAACATTTTTTTCATATTCTTTTAATGGTTAAATTAATGTTTAGCAATAAAAAAACATAGCACTACAGTGCTCGTGGCAACCCAAATTCGATTTCTGGCTTGAGGTCTTTGTCAATCCTTAACATATCTCTCTGTTCCCACACTTTCTTGTGTATAATCTCCACTGTCTAACATATTGTCACAATAAATGTGAAAAACCCCTAAAAATGTAATAAATAATAATAATAATAAACTAATAAGGAGGCGGGCGATGCGGTGGCGCAGTGGGTAGCACAATCGCCTCACAGCAAGAAGGTCGCTGGTTCGAGCCTCGGCTGGGTCAGTTGGCGTTTCTGTGTGGAGTTTGCATGTTCTCCCCGTGTTCGCGTGGGTTTCCTCCGGGTGCTCCGGTTTCCCCCACAGGTCCAAAGACATGCGGTATAGGTGAATTGGGTAAGCTAAATTGTCCGTAGTGTATGTATGTGTGTGAATAAGTGTGTGTGGATGTTTCCCAGTGATGGGTTGCGGCTGGAAGGGCATCCGCTGCGTAAAAAACATATGCTGGATAAGTTGGCGGTTCATTCCGCTGTGGCGACCCCAGATTAATAAAGGGACTAAGCCGAAAAGAAAATGAATGAATGAATGAACTAATAAGGAAATTAATTTGTTCGCATTGTAGAGCAAAAAATGCTAAGATGTTTATATAGTCGTGGCCAAAAGTTTTGAGAATGACACAAATATTAGTTTTCACAAAGTTTGCTGCTAAACTGCTTTTAGATCTTGGTTTCAGTTGTTTCTGTGATGTACTGAAGTATAATTACAAGCACTTCATACGTTTCAAAGGCTTTTATCGACAATTACATGACATTTATGCAAAGAGTCAGTATTTGCAGTGTTGGCCCTTCTTTTTCAGGACCTCTGCAATTCGACTGAGCATGCTCTCAATCAACTTCTGGGCCAAATCCTGACTGATAGCAACCCATTCTTTCATAATCACTTCTTGGAGTTTGTCAGAATTAGTGGGTTTTTGTTTGTCCACCCGCCTCTTGAAGATTGACCACAAATTCTCAATGGGATTAAGATCTGGGGAGTTTCCAGGCCATGGACCCAAAATTTCTACGTTTTGGTCCTCGAGCCACTTAGATATCACTTTTGTCTTATGGCACGGTGCTCCATCGTGCTGGAAAATGCATTGTTCTTCACCAAACTGTTGTTGGATTGTTGGAAGAAGTTGCTGTTGGAGGGTGTTTTGGTACCATTCTTTATTCATGGCTGTGTTTTTGGGCAAAATTGTGAGTGAGCCCACTCCCTTGGATGAGAAGCAACCCCACACATGAATGGTCTCAGGATGCTTTACTGTTGGCATGACACAGGACTGATGGTAGTGCTCACCTTTTCTTCTCCGGACAAGCCTTTCTCTAGATGCCCCAAACAACCGGAAAGGAGCTTCATCTGAGAATATGACTTTGCCCCAGTCCTCAGCAGTCCATTCACCATACTTTTTGCAGAAGATCAAGATCATCTTCCAAAAGTCTTCGCCTCACACCTGCCTGCTGCCATTCCAGAGCAAGCTCTGCACTGGTGGCACTCCGATCCCGCAGCTGAATCCTCTTTAGGAGACGATCCTGGCACTTGCTGGATTTTCTTGGACGCCCTGAAGCCTTCTTAACAAGAATTGAACCTCTTTCCTTGAAGTTCTTGATGATCCTATAAATTGTTGATTTAGGTGCAATCTTAGTAGCCACAATATCCTTGCCTGTGAAGCCATTTTTATGCAACGCAATGATGGCTGCACGCGTTTCTTTGCAGGTCACCATGGTTAACAATGGAAGAACAATGATTTCAAGGATCACCCTGCTTTTAACATGTCAAGTCTGCCATTCTAACCCAATCAGCCTGACATAATGATCTCCAGCCTTGTGCTCGTCAACATTCTCACCTGAGTTAACAAGACGATTACTGAAATGATCTCAGCAGGTTCTTTAATGACAGCAATGAAATGCAGTGGAAAGGTTTTTTCAGGATTAAGTTAATTTTCATGGCAAAGAAGGACTTTGCAATTCATCTGATCACTCTTCATAACATTCTGGAGTATATGCAAATTGCTATTATAAAAACTTAAGCAGCAATTTCTAATTTCCTAATTTTCCAATTTCCAATATTTATGTCATTCTCAAAACTTTTGGCCACGACTGTACTGTGGGTTAACTAGTGTTGGGTCTCTTTTTAAAAAGTAATTTTTTACTCTTCACTTGCTACTCCTTTCAAAAGTAGTATTATTATTACTATATTAATGCTAATTTTACTTTCTACTGCATACACATCTAATGCAGAACAAAATGATTCTATATTAATTCTGATCAATCATTGAAGCTACTCAATAAACCTTCAAATTGTAATAAAATGTTCAAAAGAAATGTTTTTATTTAGTTTTGCCTATGGTAGGCCTCATTATTCTGCCTTTATTGTGATTGGGCCCGCAGATGCTGCTTGCAGCTACATTATTATCATTACTGCAATTTTAGGAATTCTTAGTAATAAAAAATGTAATAATTGTTTAACACTAAACCCAATACCCAAAAAATGCAATGATAAATAAAAGTAAAAATGATGAAGAATTCATACAAACTTTTTACTTGTTAAACATGCCTAGTTTACTTTTTTATTGGCAAATGAAGAAAGGTTTTATGTTCATACAGTATAAAAAAGATGTTTAATCTTGCAATTGACTGATGTGTTTGGCTTTCTAACAAATATTTTATTTCAGTTTTTCAGTGACTGTTTTGTTTCTGTTAATTTTAGTTTTTCATTTATTGTGAAATAAATAGTTTAAGGCTTAGTTTCGTTTAATAATCAACCTTGTACTGGACTTAATACTAATAGAAGTTAGTATAAAAATGAGTGATTAGCTAATTAGTATAGAAATACTAATATAACTATTTACTGAAAGTAATTCAAACTGTTTTACTAATATGATAATATAACTTTATCTGAGGCACAGGCATAAATCAAGTAAATTCTTCATATTTTTATGAATAACTGTTCTGGGAATGACTCTGCATGTATTTATGCTGTGTGTGACTAGCTGGAGTACCAGAGGCAGCAGCTTCTTGCGGACCGTCAGTCGTTTCATATGGAGCAGCTGAAGTATGCTGAGATGAGAGCCCGACAGCAGCACTTCCAGCAGATCCAGCACCAGCATCACAGCAATCAGCCTGGCAGTCAGTCTGCCACTGCTCCACCTGTGCCACACCAGCCCGTCGCCACCGCCTCAGCTCCGCCCCCAACACCAAGCCCCGCCCCCCTGACTGCCACCAATGCCCACAGTGAAGCTCCTCCTCCACCTGCTGCTCACAGTTCACCTCCTACCAACACACAAGCTGGAGCAGCACACGGTAAGAACATACAAACAAAAATACACAGAAACTACTGCTTATGAATACTGTACTTTGACTTGCCCAGTAGGTGATACCATTTAAAAGTCTGGAATCTATGCTATTTTAATGACTATAGATTTATGTTCTATTTATTTTAAAAAAACAGTCAAATTGTAAAACATTATTATACAAAATAACTTTATATTTTCTAACTTTAATATATATTTTAATATGGTTAAAAATGTCATTTATTCCTGCAATTGAATAGCATCATTACTTCCAGTCTTCAGTGTCATGTGACCATTATTAAACATAATTTTAATATGCTGATTTACTGCTGGGTGACACGGTGGCTCAGTGGTTAGCACTGTCGCCTCACAGCAAGAAGGTCGCTGGTTTGAGTCCCGGCTGGGTCAGTTGGCATTTCTGTATGGAGTTTGCATGTTCTCCCCGTGATCACGTGGGTTTCCTCCGGGTGCTCCGGTTTCCCCCACAGTCCAAAGACATGCAGTATAGGTGAATTGAATAAACTAAATTGGCCGAAGTGTATGTGTGTAATTGAGAGTGTATGGGTGTTTCCCAGTACTGGGTTGCAGCTGGAAGGGCATCTGCTGTGTAAAACATATGCTGGATAAGTTGGCGGTTCATTCCGCTGTGGCGACCCCTGATGAATAAAGGGACTAAACTGAAGGAAAATGAATGAATGATTTAATGCTTAAAATATTTCTTATTATCATCAATTATATAAACAGTTGTGCTGGTTAATATTAGTGGAAACTGTACTTCTAAGACTCTTTGATGAATATAAGAGCAACGCAGCATTTATTTGAATTAGTGTTTTTTCTTTTTTGTATGAATATTTGCTGAATGATCATCGCAAAATTTGAAATTAGTCATAATTCAGTTCATTTGAAAATTACAAAAATTACAATTTTACATAAATGTCAAAACGTTTTTATGTAGCAAAGTGGGACAACACTATTGTGTGTATTTTTTTTCTTATGAATCATAATTTAAGCCTAAAATCATCAAGCTTTTATTTTGACGGGTTGCCAACAAGTAAGCTTATGCGCTTTGAATGCATTGCAGTTATGTACATCTTTGCTAATATAATCATTGTATTATTTTCTAATAGATTTTATTTTCCCCCTCCAGATTCCAGCTCCACTCCACTAGCAGGGGATTCTCTGTATCCAACGGCCCCTGTGCCTCCATCACAGTAAAACAGAGGGTGAGATTAAAAAGTGAATCAAAGATTCCAGAGAAGAAAATGACGGAGACGAGTTAGAAAGCAAAAGATAAAGAGAGAGAAAGGGAGCGATATCTTCTTTTTTTTTGTCACTTTCATCATTTTTGGGAGAAAATGATATAAATGAATACTTGCCAGCATCTTGAACATCAAAAATAAATAGCTAAAGCTAAACAGATAACCTTGAAACTGAAAAAAAAAAAGACCTCTGGTTTGGACTTTTGGAAAGGTCTTAAACTCAAACACCCAACAAAAAGCACTCCAGACCCCGACAGCATCCAAGTACAAGACTCAATATATCCTTGTCCATCCTGTTTTCAGTAACAGCGCTTAACTACAGGATCCAAAGTACCCGTGATCTGCACTCCAGAAACATCTCAATGTATTTTAGGTACTCGCAAAAGAAAACCAAGAACAAATTGCACTTTTCCCGAGTCTTACTTTTTGGAAAAACGACATAGCTCTGGCTTAATGTTTGCTTTTATCAGTGTTCTTTTTAATCACTCAATCTTTGTATTTGTTTCATAGAAGCACTCGATTTGGAGTAAGTCTGGAGGTAAAAAAAACTTGACTTTGTAATTGTTACTTTGTATGTGTGCGTGTGAATGTCGGTTTTGCGTTTTGGGACAATGTGAAAGCTTCAGTGGTTTGGCCTGTTTTTTTTTTTAAACGTACGATTAGATTTTAGCATGAGAAAACAAAAAGACAAATTAGTATTAAGTCTGTTTACTTTGTATGAAGCGTCTCTGACAACATGTACTGTAAAACCTGGAAATCATGTCATCAATAATTGATGTCTGCATGCTATTTTTTGGGTACGCGTGCACGTCATCTGACACAAAATATCGTAAGTTACTCCGCGTTTCAAACAGGTGAAAGTAGATTCATTCTCATCTCATTGCTGTGCTTATGAAAATATTTAATAATGGTAGTGACAATGGAAAAAAATAAATAATGGGAGATGCTGTAGGGAATCATATTGGTTCCTTTCTCTGACCACAAGTCACATTAATCGTTTTATTACCAAGTTCATACATTATAGTATACAGTATTCATGCCAGAACTGATGTTTCAGTTCAGATTGTTAAAGAATGTGTTGTGCGTGTGTGTACGAGTGTTTTAGTATCAGGCCAAACCCACCGAAAGTATTTACGACATGAAGGAAAACCGTCTGTTTTGTTACAAATTAGTGGCAACTACCTGATGAGTAGAAACACAAGGGATTTTAAAAGTTACGTTTGCAGCTGTGGTCTGTGTATCTCATATCTTCATATTGTAATCGTCCTATTTTTGTATTTTTATATGTTTCTTTACACTATTACGAAACGACGTAATGCTGTTATCATATTATACATGTCTGTAATGTTTCCTTCTCTTTCTGATTGTGGATGTTGTCGTATTATTGACATGTTCATGTGAAAGTGTCATTCTCTTTACACGATGAAGCTGGACTCTGTGTGTGTGCGTGTGTGTGTGTGTGTGTGTGATGTGCATGAACTCTATGATTTTTTGACCATGTTGTACGTATGTTTTTTTTCTTTGTTCTATTTACATTAATTTGTTTCCAGACTACAAATGCTCGTAGTGATGGATGTAAAAATCTGCCAATATGAGAATCAGCAAACACACATACATCCACTCCCGTTGTTTACATGTATGTGAATGCGCAGGTATGCAGTAGTCCAACATAGAGCATTACTGACAGAACGGATTCGTATCGACCTCAAAAGTTTTGCACGCCTCATAACCAGTGTTGAAAATGTCATTTTTGATCAAACTGCTCAGCTCTTTGGTCTTTTACATTGTAGTGGTATAGTTTTTTGGGTTTTTTTACATTTTGTTTATACTTTTTTATGGTGAAAGCTGGTAACCATTGCATTGAGATGTGTGTGAATGTTTGGCGGCGTTTGGTTCATCCTTTGAGGAGATGTAGCAGGAGCTGTCCAGCACCTGTTTTGACTAAGAATGGATTCATTTTTGGTTTCAAAAATACTGAACGGTTCTGCACAATAAAAGGCATCATCAGTGATATGAGCTGTGTGAACAATATGTGAAGTTTTTTAACTAATTCCGAGAGGAGCATGTGATATGATTGATCGCGGCTGGTCTCTCATCCATAATCAGCAATAATCCAATCAGATTGATCCAAGCCTACAATAAATAGACTGATTTTACCCTACTGCCTTATCTTCATCTTGGAAGAATCCCCCCCTTCCACCCCATCTCCTCCTTTTCCTTCCTTTACCAGGGGGAGCTCTCGAGACTGATCTCGGACCCCCTTACATGCTATTTGACCTGGCGGGAGCCCTGGGCTCAATTATCTCCAAGCTCAGGGTTCTCTCCCGGGACACCATGCCAAACCTGCTAATAGTGTCAAGCAATATCTAAATGTGAACTTTTGCAACAATTTATGTCTTAAATACTAAGTTCTTTTTAAAATTATGAAGAAAGCCAACATTTTAAGCAACTATTGTCAGATATATAAAAATAATAATCATGATGCTAAGAAAGAATATTGTTGGGATAACTTTCAGAACATTTTTCCCCAGTTGGATGACAAAAACTGCAGCAAACAATAAGCTGAATATTTCTATAACACACTACTGAACAGTGATGTTCAAATGTGCTGTTTTAATCAAATATCACAAATTTCAAACATTGACGGACATTTTTTTTCAGTAAGTTAAGGATTTCTAATAAAGCATACGAACTGCACTCACAACAATTACACTATTATGGTATTTATTTAAGTGAACTCTAATGTAATTATGCCATTATCATGCTTGCTGTGATTGGGCACATGAATTTATAAAAAATAATGACAACATTCCCGGTTAAATTATGACAAACACTGCACTATAGCAAAAAATACTAATAAAAATCGAGATGACACGTGACGCTCTAAGAAGTCGTTTATATCCTCAGACTCGTGTGTTTGCTTTAATGAAAATATCAACGTAAAGCGGAATCTGGGACGGTCAGTGGGTACAGCGGTCATTTGACAAAAGTCTCTGAAAAAAAAAAGTTTACAAGTTTTTCGACGACGTGAAGAGTTTTTAGCAGTGGGAATCAGAGATATATCCAGCTGAATCACGGTAAGTCCGCTAATTTCAATATGGCGTGAACGCATCTTTTACCGCGAAAACACAAACACCCAGCCTCAACAGTTTGCATATTGCAGCTGAAGAACCCATGGCGTTTAACTTATATAATACATACCATCAGTTTAAACTGTCCATTAGGTTTAGTTTAGTAGCCTGAGTTATCTTGTCTCTTCAGCTAAACACAAGCCCAAACACACCCCATCACATTAAAACATGTAGGCAGTGATATATTCCCCGTCCAGATTCAAATCCCAAACACTCTCCTAATTTGGTTTTGTCTTGTATACTGAGAGAAAGAACACTGTGTTACTCGAGTCAAATACTAAAATGGAAGTGCTGCAACAATGCCCTACAAGGCAGGCCACACACACACACACACACACACACACACTATACACCCACACTCACAGCTCTGAGAAATCAACCAAATCAAACTTCAATCTGAATATTTATTATCAGCAGACAATAAAGAGGGATGTCAAATGGCTTACAAACAATTAGACAATATGATCATTTAAAAGCAAAAATACATTAAGAGTCGATTAAAATGTCCCTCACAGTATAAGACAAATGATGGACGAGTACAGCGATGGGTGGAATGAATGCAATGGCTGAATGGAAGGTATTCAAACAAACCCAAATGAAGATCTGGAATGAAATGAGCCATAATTCTCCAGAAACATGATAAAAGGCACTTAAGGAAAAAATAAAGAACAAATAATTAAAAAAGCAAATATGGAAATGAAGAATCACATGAATGGGGGAAAGTAATGGACAAAAATAAATGTGTCTGAATTCTTCAACCGCTCATGACCATCCTTACGAGTTCTGTAGAAGAGAGATTAAAAAAAAGAGGTAGTGAGGCAGTGATCCAAGAAAATTCAGCCTGTTATATCAACAAATTGGCACCTTGGAATTATAAGGTTCTGCCTGCATTCCAAGCAGTTTTAGATATAGAGATTTTGCACAGAAATTATATTAGGAGCAAATCTCTTTCCACTGATAATATGTTTGATAGGATAGGACACTATTTGGCTGAAATACAACCATTTGAAAACCTGGAATCTGCGGGTTAAAAAAATCTAAATATTGATTAAAAATGACCTTTAAAGTTGTCCAAATTAACTTCTTAATTCATATTACGAATAAAAAGTTATCAAAAAGTTTTGATATACATCACAGTAAGATAGTCACAAAATCTTTACTTAATATTCTAATAATTTTTTGCATAAAAGAAGAATCAATAATTTTCACTTATACAATGTATTTTTGGCTATTCCTACAAATATACCAGTGCAACATAAGACCATATTTTTTGGTCCAGGGTCTAAAAAAATCCTCTCAAATTTGTGAATGGGGATTTTTAGAACTTGTCAAATAATAATAATAATAATAAGCATGTTCTGCTTGGAATAATAATGATCTTACAAAAAATTAATTGAAGCATTAGTTTAGAAACAAACACAAACAGTTTAAATATAATGCATATTTCAATAATTATTTTAAAGCATTTATATTTTTTGCTAACATTTTATATTTCAATACAATTTGTTTTGTTCAAGTTACAATGTAGTGCTAAAAAACAAAACACTGCAGGAACTTTTAAATTATGTAAATGTCCTTTAATCTGGACAAATGTTTAATCACTTAATGTCATATGATGCCTCCAAATCACCACATTGACTTTTTTTTCAAAAGGGTGAGATGTTAATGAGCTCTGCCTTTAAAAATGTACACCATGTCCATATAGATACAGTTAAATTCAGAATTATTAGCCCTCCTGAATTATTAGGCCCCCTTGTACATTTTTCCCCAATTTCTGTTTAACAGAAAGAAGATCTTTTCAACACATTTCTAATAACTGATTTCTTTTATCTTTGCCATAATGACAGTACGTAATATTTTACTAGATATTTTTCAAGCTACTATTACTAGAATTCAGCTTAAAGGCTTCACTAGCACTAGGTTAATTACGCAGGTTAGGTTAATTAGGCAGGTCATTAATTTTGACTTTAACTGTATGTGCATATGTTATGCATATTTTGGTGTTTTAATACTTTTATTCTGTAATACCTGATAGTGGCAAGAATTTAAACATGAACCTAACATCACTCATCTTGGCCTCTGAAATTACCCTTGTGTGCATTTGAAGTAAAAAGAGTTTGACTTCATAGAAAGTACCTTTTTGTTTTCTAAATAAAAATCTCAAAACTATTCACAAAAGAAACACAATGTAAATAAGTTTTCACAGAGTAAGAATGTGTAAATAAGTCAATTTTGACAAAAGAAAAAGTCAGATAGAACCTCATAATCCCAAGGTGACCAAATGTTGCCATGAATAGCAACATACTTAAACTTATAAACAGTCACAGATCAGATCACACAAAAAAAAGACTGTAGGTGTAGTTCAGACAAACTACATTTCCTTGCAACAAAAGGGGGTGTAATGCAAAAGCCCCTGGATGATTTGAAAGGGGAGGAAGAGACATTGTCCAGGCCTAAAAGAAATGAGTTAGCATACCTTATAAAGGCATGTAGAGGGAACAGATAAATACACAAGTACAGAGAAGAGACAAAGCAGGAACAGCAATGTGACAGGATTGCAAACTAGAATCAACAATACACCTCCTTACAAAGCCTCCTAAAGTAATAGATGTTTGTACCATACTATAAGAGTTTCTAGAAAGGACCATCCGAATCCACTTCCCTAGCGCCATTTTACCTCTTAAATATGATGCTAGTAGTAATTAGCTTCACTGACTAAAGCTCAAGGGGAGTTACTGGTTTGGGCATGACTGAGCTTTACACTAGTGTTAGTGCCGGCGCAGCCTCAATAAAGGCAATAGTAGTCAGGAGACACCTAGGCACATGCAGAAATGCTACATGCTAGGGGGACGCGGTAGAGAGGGAGCTGCAGGAGAGAAGAATGCGTAAAAACAAACTGAGGACTATCCGTACCCTCTCCTCAACCAGCCATAATGTGGCGCACAAATGCTGTCGGAAGGAAAGGCATATGGATTAAACACCGACACTACAACTGTAGTCTTGATCTTCAGTGAAGAAAAAGACCCCGTGGTGTGATTGTACCTTCATAATTGATGCAACCATTAGCGTCCTCATGTCCTGCCAAGAGTGTCTCCACCTCTTCCTCTGTCATCTTCTCACCTGCATTAAAATAAATTGATATGTACGTTTTAATACAAATGACATTTAAAGGTGAAATAGAGTGCATTGACAAGGTAAGTTCATTGATTGGTAAGTTTAAAAAAATCTCCAGAAACGGCTTTATATGCTCATTTATAACCACACCAATTACCCCTAGAAAGAAAAACTCACATTTGACCATATTTGGAATGTGCATTAATATTAATGAGCTCTGTTCTGACACTCAGCAGCTCATGTCAGTGCCTGAAGCTCACACACACAGGATGGTGTGCTCTGAAATGCACATATGCAAAGTAATCATACCTCAGTTTTCAAAAAATATTGTCTTGTTAACAATCTTTTCAACAGAAGTGGTAGAGAGATTTATTTTAGCTAGAAGGAGTGAGCGAGGTATCTTTAAGCCACCAGAGAAAACTGTTTACTACTACTGTTGTGGATGAATTATAGGCTAAATTATAGTTATACCCAATAAAAAGAGCTGACAGGAATTTATTTAGTGTTGTATTTGAAGCTTTAACGCATATGAAAACACAGGCAGGTATTTATTAATATCAACCTCTGCATAAACAGGTGAGTTTTTTAAACTTATTGCTGTCCTTTCACTTCAGAAAAATCACAGTACGAGCTAAATGATATGAGACGATGCATAAACATACATTAAACATTCTCAGCGGTTTACATGTGTTTGTTGCTTCATCACAAACATACACATATCTGTTGCCTCACTAAAAATATATGCGAAAAATTTCACAATATACATGTTTTAGATTCTGACATGCTGTGAACACATGAGGTTTGTGCTTGGCTGCTTGTTTCACACTCACAGAGTTTCACACTCTTGCTTTCTCTAAAGACTCTCCCATTTTCAAAATAAGAGTCCCACATTCATGGTTTATAAAAACGTTAAATAAAAGCTAAAATAAGTTTAAAAATAATAAACAAATAATCATTGTTTTATCTCACTACACAAATGTTGTACACAATCAAACGCAGCCTGGGCTGTACATATTAATGATCTCATGTGAAATGTAACAGTCTGTGTTTCATTCAGATTGGCCTGTTTTTCACCAGGATTTTACAGTCACAGGAAGTACATGAGAATACAATAGGATTTGAGGCTCAGGGTATGTCATTTCCATGTATTAAACTCTTATTATTCAACTATGCCTGTGTATATCCAGAATTTCATAATATGGCACCTTTAAGTATAATTTAGTTTACTTTTATATTTCAATGGCAATATACAAACTCATGTTAAATACAGCTAACTGCAATTAATATATATGTGAACTATAATATTATAAAACTTTACCTGCATTTTAAGTGCAAACTGATTTTAGATATTATCATTTATGTCTATTTAAAAATTAATTCTCACAAGAGTAGGTAACATAATTCCAATAACACAATAAAATCCTACTACAATGGCATTATAAGTTGTACTCCTTCAGCTCAAAAAATACAGGCAAGTAAAAAACCGGCAACGAAAATCAGAACTACATCTGCCTTACTGATAGATACAATACAATACATCTTATTCATTGCATGCCTACTTGACCTCTCTTTAAACCATGCGCACAGTTCTTCTCAAACCTTCACGTGTACTTCATTCTATTTTCAAAACAAACATCAAGAGAAGCTTTAAAAAGAATATAGATCTCAGGGAACAAGAAAAAACATCTTAGATGCTTCCTAAGAGGGCGAAACCTTGGGGGTAATGAAAGAAATATTGTACTGTACTTTAAAACAGGCCGTGACTCTTTACCTAGTGTAGTGAGGACATGTCGCAGCTCAGCGCCCATCACCGTCCCATTTCCCTCTTTGTCAAAGACCCGCAGCCCCTCCACAAAGTCCTCAAAGGAGCCCTGATCCTTGTTCTTAGCGATGGCCTGCAGCATTGGTAGAAACTGCTCAAAGTCCAGCATCTTCATGTTCATATCTAAGGGGTAAAAAAAAACATAACAATCACTAATTTTATTCACAACTTAATCTACTGAGTTTTAATCTAGATCTCTTTATAATTTAATTATAATTGTGAAAGATAAAGACACAGGTAGATTAAATCAGTGGGAATATCTGAAGTGGACCTGAGTACATTTAGACTGATTAAAGGAGAAGCATTGCTTTTATCAGTCAGAATGAGGGAAAGGAGAACAGCTTATTGATCAGGGGAAGTGAAAGAGCCATATGGGTTTGGAACAACATGAGGGTGAGTGAATGAAGACAGACTTTTCATTTTTTGAGGGTAATATGCCATTGAATGAACAAGGAAAGGCTTTTAAACATTGTTTTTAGTTTAACAAACATTTTATCAGAGGGAAAAAAAGTTTATTCTCATAACACAGAAGTGTCTTCAAAGTATAAAGTTTGGTTTAAAAAGAATGACTTCTCAAAATAATAATAATAATAATAATAATAATAATAATAATAGTAATAATGCAAATAAATGCAAAAAGGAATAAATCACAATTTCTCTTCCGTGTTTTAATTTTAACTGGAATAAAATGAAACTGAGAGAAAAATAATACATATTCAGTTTCTTAATATGCTGTTGTACAGTTGTAAAATTGTAAAAATGTCATTCTGAAATATTTTATGATTTTAATTTATTACACATTACACTTTTTTTTTTTTATACTTTATTTTGATGGTCCCCTTTAAACATTCAGCTGACTACAAGTAACATTGAAAAATAAATGTCTCTCAAAACAATAATACAGCATTGATAGATTGCTAGGCTCAACGTAACCAGACATACTTGCAAAGTTACTTAGAGTCAGTAGAGTGGTTGTTAGTGGAGAATTAAAAAAAAAAAAGTGCTGGCAAATATTAAGCAGACAGTGTGTTAATACTCTACAGTCTTTAAAATAAAGATTATTGATTGGCATCAATGGTTCCATAAAGAAACTTTAATATACTGAGAAAGGGACATTTAAAATAATAAAATATTAGAATACAGAGATTATTAAAATATTCTTCACATTATGAAAAATGGTTATTTTCAATAAAATGTTCACTGAGGAACCAAAAAAAGTTTCTTCTATAGCAGGGGTTTTCAATCTCGGTCCTGGAGGTCCGGTGTCCAGCAGATTTTAGCTCCAACGCCAATCAGACACACCTGGGCTAGTTAATCAAGCTCTTACTAAAGCTCTTCTAAAAATATCATTGCAGGTGTGTTGAGGCAAGTTGGAGCTAAAATCTGCAGGACACCTCCAGGACCGGACCTCCAGGAGTTTGAGAACCCGTTCTATAGCATCACTGTGAAAACCCACTTTTGGTTCTTCCCTCACACCTTTATTTTTAAGAGTATAATGACTGCTAGATGACGTCTAGTTGCATATTTACTTATAGCCAACAGAATGTCTAAAGGGGACCATCAAAACAAAACAAAAAGTTACAAAAATAAATCCAAAGCATTAAAACACAGTCCAGAATAATAAAACAGAATTCATAGTGCATTAGTTTAAAAATGAATGTTTTTAACTAATAACACAGAGCTAGGAGGCACAAGAAGAGCCTGACCTTCATTACTGGGGTTGCCCAGGACTTTAAGGACCTCAGCATTGACAGGGTTCTGGCCGAGAGCTCGCATCACATCCCCACACTGATTGTACATGATCTTCCCATCTCCTGTTCGGTCAAACAGGAGGAAGGCCTCCTTAAATTCTGATGGAGAGAGAAAGAGTGAGAAAATGCAGCAGGAAAGTGATGCAGAAAATGATGTGTAGTTATGTGGACTGAAAAAATGAAAGCAATATTGATTCTAAAGCAACAAACACAGTTTGATGTAAAATCATTAGGTATGTAGTTCTTGCTAGAGGCTTTGAGATCACTATCACAGCATTTGGCAGAGCAGCTTAGAGGAATGCAGCTCTTCCTGGGGCCGCCCTGAGTCAAACTTCACACACATATACACACACACACACACACACACACACACTGTGATTAACCATATATGGGCAGAGGAGAGAACACAGCACTATATCAACAGCAATTTGTGTTCCAAATGACACACTGCGTACTGTACTGTCTAGTGTGTGATTCCTATTAAATAAACAACAGAGAATAGTACATCATAGTCTAACGAAACATAATTAGAAATTGCTGAAGAATGCACACAATTAAAGTGATGATATACAGCAGTTTATAATGGACAAACTGATAGGCCTAATTGATTGCTATTTATGAGGAAGCGTTATGGTCCTTAAACTGTCTTTCTGCCGATTTATTGTAGTCTCATACACACAAATGTTAATACAGCACAATAACACAACTTAAAACAATTTTAAAGTTGCCATGAAATTAAATGTTAATCTATTCAGTCTCTGCAAGCTCCTATTTATCCTCCACCAACATAAGTGTAACACCTATATCCCAATATTGAATATTATTTTTTAAATAATCTGTTACATTTGAATGTGTCACAATACAGAAGAAAAAATCTGTTACAAATTCAATTTTCTCTGCGACTCAGCAAATCATTTGAATGAATAATTAAATTACTTGCAACCATCTACTGTTAAATCTATCGCAGATCAAATTAAAGGGACTGTGAAAATATGCTGTTAATTTACTAACCCTCAGACCTTGAAGGCATTTCTTTCTTAAGTACAACATTAAAGCACATTTTCAATATTGTTCTACTGAAGAGTCAATTCACTGAACTATCCCTATTAACACATCTATGGGTGTGACAATGTAACCTGCAAACGGGTCAGTGAGCAAATCTATTTAATGAATGATTCAAAAGATTTGAGTCACTGAGATGAATCAAATCCGCACTGCCCTAGAACTGGCTCTCTGTCCTGCTAACCACAAAACAAATCTTTCAACTACCTTAAATTAACTTTAAAACTAATTTAAATAGATCACTTCATAATTATCTGCTTGAATCCCGTCCATTTTCCTGTCCCCATGTATGTTTTTAGCGTTTCCAGCTACACATTCCAGAGCAGCTTCCGGTCCTTCAAACGCGACGCATCAGTAAAACTGTTTGACTCCAACATCAACACCAGAAATGTGTCCATGAAAAAAATACTAATGTCCAAACGGTCTGACCACTTTACATTATCCATAGCACACTGGTTTGCACACCAGATCATGTGAATGCTAATCTCTGACAGCACATCTGTCTACCAGTGTAAACTGATGTGCAGGCCTGCGTTTATTTGTATTCATCTGCAACACAAACGCAAATATATATATGACCTCGACGAATATATACATCACTGTAATATTAAAGCCAACATTTGATACTCACCACAAATCTGGTCCTCCGTGAAGTCAGACTGTCCATGCCAGGATGTGGAGGGCATAGAAAAAAATGTTATAGAAACAGATGCATTTGTTTTAATACATATACTGAGAATCTCTCAAAATAATAATAATAATACACTTCTGACACAGATCTATGACATATATTGGCTAAACGGAGCTTGAACGCCTTTTTATTAGATGATTGAGGTATTAACGTCATGTCTGATAAATCTGCCGACTTTATGACTAATGGACGCTGCCTGCACTATAGTGAAAATGAGAGATGTGAGCGGCTGAGATGATGGACTTACCATGACTGCAGTGTTTGAGGATGGAGCAGAAACGCGTCAGAGCGAGCGCTGGTCAATTACAGTATGGTCGCGCGCACTCCGCTACACCGCTATATTCGCGATGACGTCATGTCAACCTGATTCAAGCGGAATCGGCCAATCAAATAGTGCGGGCGCTGGTTTTCCTCCACTGGCATTACCGCTTTGTCAGTAATATACGGGCAGTTGAAAATATTGGCAATATGGCAAGCCGTTTTATCATTTGATATACCTTTTTCATATGTCTCATGACTCCAAGAGTTGTAAACAATAGCTGTTTCTCAATATGCGCTCTTAAAGTACACATGAAATCAAAACTAACCATACTGATTTTGTTACCTCTTATTGCTAGTTTTGTGGTGAACAAGTGATCTGTGCATGTCATTAAGAAAAAAAAATGTTTTTGCCCTTGTAATCTAAAATTTAAATCTGAAAATGCACTTCCTGTTTGTTTTTAGTTAAATACTCAGATTATGTCTATCTGAGGTATTGGGCGGTAAAGTCTAGATCGGTAACCCGGCCGGCTGGAAGTGCGATATGCACATCAATATAGCAGCATTTTTTAATGACACTGTATAACAATAATTAATATTTTACAGTACTGTGACGGTTGGGTTTAGGGTTGGGGTGGGGTTAGGCGTTAAAAAATACAATTTATTGGGTAATTTAATAGATAGCATAAATAATACTCGGTACAACTACTGTTTTTACATTACTGTGATGGTTGGGTTGGGGTGGGGGTAGACGTTAATAAAATACAATAAATGGGAAATTTAATAAATAATATAAATAATTCTCTTGCAACAACCGTATTGGGCGTGGTTAAAATACCTAACCCTAACCCTAGACTGTTATTAAAAAATATTTTTAAAAAGAAAATGTATTAGAATTAACAAATTGCTTTCAGTGACCATGAAAATCCCCAACACCACCAGACATGTTTTCCACAGCTGTTAAAAATGACCTTACTAAACGGAAAATAGAAGCAGCACTTTTTAGTGTAGGATTTATTCAGTAGATACTAGTACTTATAAGAAGATACTAGTATTTATTGACTATATAGTTATTTCAACAGTGACTAGTAACTACTATAAAAAATTTTACCATTGACCACTTTCAGTAGTTCAGTCACTGAAACATTAGGCTTACTAGTAGGCTAATTATTCATTAGGTAGTATGCATTTTTAGGTACTAGTGCCTATTATGACACACTTATGCGCTACTTAGACAAGATATACAATAGATAGTACTGTTTATTTATTAGATATATACTAGTAGCTAAAATAAGAAAATACAAATTAGTAGTAGCATGAAAAGGGATTCTAGTACATTTTATATATTAAATGTTAAAATGGATTGCCATACATCTAATACCGTAAAGCTGTGTAAACTAGAAAGAAATGTGTGGACAGATGTTTACAGCATTTTAAGGTTTGAAAGTTATGACTTTTAGACATAAATGTTAGTATTGTAACTTGTCTTCTATAATAAAAGTATAATCTATTTATAGTACACTTATGAATTGAAACAGTATTTTTTATAATTAAAACTGATAATTTAATGATTTATTATATATGGTTTGGCTGGTTTGCTAACAATAAACATGCAAATGTGGCAATAAATTATTAGGTTAAAATCTCAGGATATTAGTTGCTGTGTGTTTGTTTGTACTAAAAAATGTCAACATCCAAACACAGATTCAAATGAAATAATTATACTTTACTATAGGGTGTAGCAAAGTTGATACTACTTCTGATTTGTAGCAAGAATACAGTTCCAAGTTACACTTTAAAACTTAAGCTGCATGATCATTAGCAGGTTGATTAAAATGGACAACAAAAATGCCTGTTCACTGTATTGTAATTTGTCTTTAAAACATTTTTTGACTTTAATCAGATCTATCTTCTAATCTTCAACTACTCTTGTTGGAAAATTCTGAAATAAGCACATTCTTCTTCTCCATTAGATGGCACTAAAGACTCAGTCAAGATGAATAATGTATTGGATGTTAGGAGGACAACTTATCCTGGCAAGATTGACTCAATAGATAGCAGTAAAGCACTTGATTAGTTTAGCTAAACTACACAACCACAAGTCCAGGTAAACTACTTAACTAGCTGATCTGACTATAAAGTTTTTTCAGTAAAAACAAAACCCAAGAGTTAGTATTAAAAGTTTATTATTATTTGTGGTGGTACAGAAACAGCAAAGGAGTTTAGATTGACCCATCTAGGCTGAGTTTACTTTTTTTTAAGTAACATGTCAAAACCACAATGTCTATTAGGCCGCATTTAATTTATTTCATTCACTTCATGAATAAACTATAATTTTTTTGTTTGGGGATATAAAACAGCAGCGATATCATGGATATGGCTTGAAAAAAAAAAAGTATATATATACACAGCGCCTATAGAAAATCATCATACCCCTTTGAAATAATTACTTATTTGTCATACATCCTGAAATCAAATCACATTCCAAATAACTTTTCCAGCCTTCTTCTTACTTCTTCAACTTTTCTGCCGACTTCCAACCTGTGCCTTTTTACAACTTTATCCTGAAGGTCTTTTGAAAGCAGGGTGAAATGTGAGTACAGGTATAGATGTTCACAGGTTATAATGATTTTCTATAGGCACTGTATACATACATACACAGTTTAAAGAAAATATAATTCATAGTTTTAATATCTCATTTAGAATCGTTTATATCCTCAAAAGACTCTCTTCACTCCTCTTGACTGCTGCTCTCTCCACACTGGAAGCGTGCGAAGTCCAGAACACGTGCATCTTGAAGAGTCAGGTATTGTGCCACTGTATATCTGGGATCTGGGAGAAACGTCTGGGGCAAAAGTCTCGTCTCAGAGTCACCACATGGTAAATCGTCCATGTTGCCAAGAGAAACAGGTGCTTCACCCATCACATGTTGTGCCAACTTCCTTCCAAGAGTGTATGTCCCTTCCTTAGGTTCACCTTGAAACACAACTAGGGATCCATAGCGCCCCATCTCAATGCCAACCTGCCCAGCAACCGTTCCGTGAACGTATGAGCCAATGTGCCAATCAGAGGGCACAGAAAGTAAAACGGCTCGCCTCATGCCGATGTTCTCACCCAGGCGCCCTGATGGGGGAGAAAAAAGGAGAAAATACTGAGATAATTAAAAAAATATTTTCACTATTCTATTTATTTATTTATTACGAGGTGCAAGGAAGACAATAGGGTGTGTTGGAAATATTCATGTTAATAAAATCATGTTTAAAATATGTAATTGCATCTCTTTTATGATACAGATAAATCCACTGTTTTAAATGCATTGTTTTAATTTTGGGGCCCAAAAGATTTATAAATGTTTCTGAAAGGCCACATTTATTCAATCAAACGTATCCAGTAAAAATAGTAATATTTTGAAATATTATGGTGAAAAATTACTTTCAATTATAATTAATTATTAATTATATTACTTTCTATTTACTGATTTCTATTATAATAAACTGTTTTAAAAACATGCACGAAAAGCTGATTTTTTAGCAGTTAAAAATAAATAAATTCTAAAATCTTGAGAAACATCTTAAGATTCTGATGAATCTAAAATCTGACGACCAACAAAAAAAAAATTTGCATTTATTAGGAACATTTATTTATATGATTGTAAATGTATTTATAGTCATTTGATTAATCTCATGCATTCTTGCTGAATAAAGTGAGTCCAATATATAATGAAATTAACCTAATTATTAATGAATGCGAGTGTATGATGGTTTATTCTCACCTATAGTCAAGGCTAACTGATCTGCCAGTGAGGGTCCATTGGGAGCGTTGAGTTTAGACATGTCCTCAGATGACAGCACACTCTAAATCACACAACAAATCAGAGATTACACAAGGTGTGGAAGAAGTGCACATTTATGAAAAAGCAAATAAAGGCCATGTACCTTAATATACCCTGTTTTTTTGCTGGTAGATTGATGAGCCATTACTGACAATGCAACATCCTTCACCAACTGCTGAAATTTCTCATTCCTCGCCACAAAGTCTGTTTCGCAGTTAACCTGAAAATGAAAACTTCCGGTCATTCACCGTGCATCATTTTTAGGAACTATTACACACTGTATATTGAGGTTTACCTCAACCATGACGGCAGCATTGTCACGCATTATGAGACCAATCAGTCCCTCTTTGGCTTTCCGACCTTCCAGTTTGATCGCTTTACTCCAGCCCTCTTTTTTTGCCTGTTCATGAAGCCAGCTTTCTGCCTGCAAATTTTACAAGTCATAATTAGCTTACATCATTCATTCATTTTCCTTCAGCTTTGTCCCTTTACTCATCAGGGACCACAGCAGAATGAACCGCCAACCTATCCAGCATATGTTTTACACAGCGAATGCCCTTCCAGCTGCAACCCAGTACTGGCAAACACCCATACACTCTCATTCACGCACACACACACACTCATACACTACAGCCAATTTAGTTTATTCAATTCACCTATAGCGCATGTCTTTGGACTGTGGGGGAAACCAGAGCACCCAGAGGAAACCCACGCTACCAACACGGGGAGAATATGCAAACTCCACACAGAAATGCCAACTGACCCACCCGGGACTTGAATCAACGACCTTCTTACTGTGAGGCGACAGTGGTAACCACTGAGCCACTGTGTTGCCCCAAATAGCTTACATATCACATACAATTATTTTCCTTTAGTAAGCAACATGTTAGAAATGTCACTGATATATACAGAGTTTTCATGTTTCAAATATCTCAATACTGTAATGAATTAGAATTCACCCTAAAATTAACTTCAGAGAATATTCTTGATTCAAGCTGAATTGACAGTATTTGTATTACAGCAAAAAAAAAAAAAAAAAGCTTTGCGGTCAAATACAAGGTGTCCTATTTTTTTGTCTAAAATGTAATTCAGAGTTCCCACTTTTACATAAACACCAGATTCAAGGACTTTTTAAAGCACCATTACTTTTGAAGCATTGTTTTGAAGGTGTCATTTTTAAAAATTTAGACCGTTTTAAATAGTCATGTTCACAGAACTTAAATAAAACTTGTTGAGTTCAATACTGGTAGTAATTAAATGCAGTTTCTGAAATTTAAGATATTTAAATATATTTATAATATAATAAATTTCTATTCTAATATAAAATTATTTATATTTAAATATAAGATTTTTAAATTAAGAATTAAGTATTATAATTTCTATTGTTTTCTGTTTTTGACAGAAGCACAGTACAATTGTTGAAATAACACCATAAACAAATTTAATTCAAGCACTTCCAAGGACCTGTGTTTGTTTTTAAGTATTTTCCAGGCCTTGAATCCATATGTCTGAAATTAAAGTACAGTCGTGGCCAAAAGTTTTGAGAATGACACAAATATTAGTTTTCACA
>CAIGQV010019356.1:12606692-12627587 GCA_903798115.1 Danio jaintianensis | reverse complement strand
CTTTTAGATCTTGGTTTCAGTTGTTTCTGTGATGTACTGAAGTATAATTACAAGCACTTCATACGTTTCAAAGGCTTTTATCGACAATTACATGACATTTATGCAAAGAGTCAGTATTTGCAGTGTTGGCCCTTCTTTTTCAGGACCTCTGCAATTTGACTGGGCATGCTCTCAATCAACTTCTGGGCCAAATCCTGACTGATAGCAACCCATTCTTTCATAATCACTTCTTGGAGTTTGTCAGAATTAGTGGGTTTTTGTTTGTCCACCCGCCTCTTGAGGATTGACCACAAGTTCTCAATGGGATTAAGATCTGGGGAGTTTCCAGGCCATGGACCCAAAATTTCAACCTTTTGGTCCCCGAGCCACTTAGATATCACTTTTGCCTTATGGCATGGTGCTCCATCGTGCTGGAAAATGCATTGTTCTTCACCAAACTGTTGTTGGATTGTTGGAAGAAGTTGCTGTTGGAGGGTGTTTTGGTACCATTCTTTATTCATGGCTGTGTTTTTGGGCAAAATTGTGAGTGAGCCCACTCCCTTGGATGAGAAGCAACCCCACACATGAATGGTCTCAGGATGCTTTACTGTTGGCATGACACAGGACTGATGGTAGTGCTCACCTTTTCTTCTCCGGACGAGCCTTTTTCCAGATGCCCCAAAAAAAAAATCGGAAAGGGGCTTCATCTGAGAATATGACTTTGCCCCAGTCCTCAGGAGTCCATTCGCCATACTTTTTGCAGAAGATCAATCTGTCCCTGATGTTTTTTTTGGAGAGAAGTGGCTTCTTTGCTGCCCTTCTTGACACCAGGCCATCTTCCAAAAGTCTTCGCCTCACTGTGCGTGCAGATGCGCTCACACCTGCCTGCTGCCATTCCTGAGCAAGCTCTGCACTGGTGGCACTCCGATCCTGCAGCTGAATCCTCTTTAGGAGACGATCCTGGCGCTTGCTGGACTTTCTTGGACGCCCTGAAGCCTTCTTAACAAGAACTGAACCTCTTTCCTTGAAGTTCTTGATGATCCTATAAATTGTTGATTTAGGTGCAATCTTAGTAGCCACAATATCCTTGCCTGTGAAGCCATTTCTATGCAATGCAATGATGGCTGCACGCGTTTCTTTGCAGGTCACCATGGTTAACAATGGAAGAACAAGGATTTCAAGCATCACCCTCCTTTTAACATGTCAAGTCTGCCATTCTAACCCAATCAGCCTGACAAAATGATCTCCAGCCTTGTGCTCGTCAACATTCTCACCTGAGTTAACAAGACGATTACTGAAATGATCTCAGTAATCTCAGGGGCAGTCGTGGCCTGGTGGTTAGAGTGTTGGACTCGTGATCCGAAGGTTGCTGGTTCGATACTCGGTACCAGCGGGAATTGGGGGTGGGGGGAGTGAATGACCAGCACTCTCCACCACCCTCAATACCACGACTGAGGTGAGTCCCTTGAGCAAGGCACCGTTCCCCCCAACTGCTCCCCGGGCGCCGCAGCATGGCTGCCCACTGCTCCGGGTGTGTGTTCACGGTATGTGTGTGTTCACTAACTGTGTGTGTGCACTTGGATGGGTTAAATGCAGAGCACAAATTCCAAGTATGGGACACCATACTTGGCCACACTACACTTCACTTCACTTCACTTCACTTCACTTCACTCAGCAGGTCCTTTAATGACAGCAATGAAATGCAGTTTAAAGTTTTTTCAGGATTAAGTTCATTTTCATGGCAAAGAAGGACTATGCAATTCATCTGATCACTCTTCATAACATTCTGGAGTATATGCAAATTTCTATTATAAAAACTTAAGCAGCAACTTTTTAAATTTTCAATATTTATGTAATTCTCAAAACTTTTGGCCACAACTGTACTTTCAATATGTGTGGGAACCCAGGTAAAAAAATATTTATAAGTGATTTTATACAAGTAGAAGTCTAGAAGTTTTAAATGTAACTTTGTTAGTCAAGGTAAAATTGTGATCATTATTTACTTACCCAGAAACTAAAAGAAAATTTAATTAAATTAATATGAAAACAAACATGGCATATTCTAATGTACTGGTGGAAAAAAGCTGTAGTACACATTATTTTGTAGTTAGAAACCCCATTTTGTATTTGATGCACAGACAGACAGACAGTTTTCTTATTTACTTTTTTTTTGTGCATTTTTTGCAAATACTTTTGATCTGTTTTCCAGAAGAAAGAAAATATATTGGAACAAAAGCTCGGATTTTATCAACTTTATGTGGCGAATTAATGGTGACATGATTTTATCCACAGCTACTTTAAAAATGGGAAGTACATGGACTAGGTTGTACCTGTGTTATGTCATTGTTGCATTTCTCCAGTGCCTTTTTGCAGTTGATAAATGTGTAACCCGTAGATTTGCGTAGCTGCAGGAGAAGCGCTTTATCTGCTGCTAAACTCGGGCAGCTGGTGAACAGAGACTGAACGTGCTGCGTCAAACATCCCTGTAAATAACAAAATATCATAACTACTATTAGTACACATAACAATGATGCTAGGACATCTCATAATCATACGGAAACTAATAATTAAACACGCATTTGGATGACAAGCCAACATTGAAGTTACAGTGCGACATATAAAAAACGAGTCCAAGCCCACCTTGACTACTTCAGTCCTGACAGATCGAAATAAAGAATATAAAGCCATTTCTGTACTGTATCTTCCTCAGGACTGACACCGGCTTCCTTACATCAGTATCAGGAATGTCATTGAAACACGTTTTCTACAGTGAGGGAGAAAGGTCAAACTAAGAGAATTCTCGAGATAACATTAGCGCCATCTGCAGCACAGGAGTTTATATTGTACTGATAAAAAGACTGATAAATCAGGAATAGCTGGAATGCTAATGCTTTTTTTTTTTCAGCTAGTTTGTTATAATAGTCAGTAGTATATATATATATATATATATATAGAGAGAGAGAGAGAGAGAGAGTATTATACGTTTTTTAAAGACATTTTTAAAACTTAATAAGATGTTTAGGTCTTGAAAAGTCCACATATGTAATAAACAGTGTTGGGGAAAGTTACTTTTGAAAGTAATGCATTACAATATTAAGTTACTCCCCAAAAAAGTAACTAGTTGCATTGCCTAGTTACTTTTTATGGTAAGTAATGCCATATGCGACTTTTGCATTACTTTTTCTTACCTGGGGTAGGCTTGATCTCTTTTTTTTTCTTATATATATATATATATATATATATATATTTTATTTTTTTTTGTAGAGGAGCTCTGCAATTAACAACACACTGTATAACCTACTACACCTGCATTTATCTTAAAAAAAACACATCAAAAATCTATAATTTAGGATAATGTTATCTTCTGAGAACTTCCTGGCCCCAGAGCTATACATGCCGTATATACAGATTAATGAAACTTTAAAGCTATGTGTTTGCTACTTTTGTACTTTTTGCCATATGGGATTTAACGTGACTTTGTTCATTTTAATTCAGCATTTTATTTTTTTTAACTAAACAAAAAAAAGTCAAACTAAAATGTAGCTTGCATTACATTTTTTAAAAACTCAAATAAACAAAAAAAATTGCATCACGTCTCGCATTACGTAATAATGTTACTTTTTTGAAAAATGTGTGAAAAATGGAGAGATATCGAAGAAGCTTGTAGAATGTGTGAATTGGTGTTGGATTTGATATTTTCATTCATTCATTTTCTTTTCGGCTTAGTCCCTTTATTAATCTGGGGTCGCCACAGCGGAATGAACCGCCAACTTATCCAGCATATGTTTTTTACGCAGCGGATGCCCTTCCAGCTGCAACCCATCACTGGGAAACATCCATACACACTCATTCACACACATACACTACGGACAATTTAGCTTACCCAATTCACCTATAGCGCATGTCTTTGGACTTGTGGGGGAAACCGGAGCACCCGGAGGAAACCCACGCAAACACAGGGAGAACATACAAACTCCACACAGAAACGCCAACTGACGCAGCTGAGGCTCGAACCAGCGACCTTCTTGCTGTGAGGCGATTGTGCTACCCACTGCGCCACCGTGTCGCCGATTTGATATTTTAATGATTGTTATTTATTTATTTATTTTATTATTATTATTATTATTATTATCCCCTAAACCTGTCTGGGGTGAGTTTTGGGTAATGGGGTTTGATTTACGGTAAAACCTTGTAAAACATGTAAGAGACATGTTATACAAAAAATACAAAATATTTTAAAATATATAATTATTAATGAGTTATTATTAAATAATTTTTGGCAACTTTATTAATTATTGTTTATTTTTGTTATTAGGCCCATCAGTTATATTTTATAAATTAGACTATATTATTGTTGTGGTTGTTGAGGCTAATCTATTTTAAACTTCCATGCTGGACTTTCTCGAGCATCAACATCGAAATACGTCTACAAATTTGACTATCTAATTATTATTAAAATAGTTGTTTTATTATTTATATTTTACCATTTATATTATCCATAAAAATATTATTACGTATATTATTGTCACTAAAACATATTATCAGTTATATTCAAAGTAAAACAATTAAAATAATATGAATTAAATTATTATTCCTTCATTCATTCATTTTCTTTTTAGCTTAGTCCCTTTATTAATCTGGCGTCACCGCAGTGGAATGAACCGCCAACTTATCCAGCATATGTTTTACGCAGCGGATGCCCTTCCAGCTGCAACCCATCACTGGGAAACACCCATACACTCCCATTCACACACATACACTACGGACAATTTAGCCCACCCAATTCACCTATAGTGCATGTCTTTGGACTTGTGGGGGAAACCGGAGCACCCGAAGAAAACCCACACGAACCCGGGGAGAACATGCAAACTCCACACAGAAATGCCAACTGACCCAGCCGAGGCTCGAACCAGCGACCTTCTTGCTGTGAGGCGACAGCGCTACCCACTGTGCCACCGCGCCTCCTAATTATTATATCATTATATATTAAATAACATGAAAACCTTGTGTGCATCTTGATATGGGTGTGAATGGTCCACCTGCTCTTGCTGACTGTTTGCCCACACAACAGCTCATGGAAACACACGAGGGAATGTGTTATTGCCAAGAAGACTTTCATGCCAAACAGAGACAGACCATCATTTCAAGAGACTAGCAAAACTAACCTTATACCTTAAAAACTTATTCATCTACAGATCCTGGAACCTGAAAGCTGATACTTCACATTCATTTGGGACATACAGACCAAAAAAAGAGGAACTTACTTGTTTATTATCGTTTATTTATTTATTAGTTTATTTATTAATCATTATACTTGCTCTTTTTATCATCTCACCACTCCCAGTCTTATCTTTTTGCTCATTTAGTCTTTGTTGTCAAATACGTATTATCACATCTGAGTTTTTTGGAAGCATAGGAGGAGTTCCTAATAATTTCTTGATTTAAGAAGGTATAAAAACCAAAGTGGGTCTTACTCTGCAATTTGTTTAACGGATCATCTAACAATGAAGATCATCCTTATACTTTGTCTCAGCATCACCCTGATCTCTCAGGGTTACTCTGGTAAGTTCATGAAATTTCTATCAACAGTAAATGCATCAGTTATTAGCATCTTTTTACAATCACTAGGATACATTTCTCAATACGTTGGTGACTTGCAGAACTCTTTACAGTTCTAGCCAACTTTCATCTTGGCACAGCAGTTCATTCCACATTCAAAGTGCAATAAAGTTATTAAAACATGCTGTGCTTATATCAGATCAATACATTCTTTCCTATTTAAAGCTTGTAATTCAACAAACACACTTGGTTGTCTATAAAAAAATGACCTAAAAACACTAATAAGCAGGTAACATTAAGAATTTTTGTGTGTTTTTTTCAAGGAAAGAAGAACACCCTGAAAGACAATACTGTTTACACCCAAAATGTTTTTACAGGAATGAATCAGACATGATGCTGTAGGTTTCAATAGATATTTGAGTTCAAATGATAAAGCTTATAAATGTCATCTAAAATGTTCTTTCTATGTTTATGTTCAGTAATTTCAATTTTATGGCAAAAACTTTTTCATCACCATAAACGTTAACATGAGCCTGAGAAAAATGCTTATTTTAGAAGAACATTTTACATAACAATTAGAGGCTCTTGCATCTGAACTTTTCATTTACTTGTATTTTTGTTTTTGAAAGTTTTTCAAAAAAAGCAAGATTTTGTATAGAAACCAGTGAGAATCCTCTTCTTCTTCTTCTTCTTCTTCTTCTCCTCTTGCTCTTTCAGCCACTTCTCTCTCTGGCTTAGTCCATCTTTACATCACAATGCAAATTACGCCTAAATTGCCTTTAATATATGCCTTTTTGTAGATGGTAATGAAATTATGTAAAGGACTAACTGTGGTTGGTCCAGCAATTTTGATAGCTTTAGTTTTTCTAAATATATTTTAAATAAAACATAATTGTAGAAAAAAGTGATTTTATTTAACTCAAGTTTAAATATTTTGAAAAACGTTTGTAAAGCAAATTGTTCTGTCGGTACACAGAGTTTTGGCAGTAGTTGTGTTCAAATGAGTGAAGAACTCATGGAATTTGAAAGAAGTAGTCAATGAATGCATGTTTACACCGACTGATGTCATGCTAACTGTTTGAACAATTTTGCTAAATCACCAAAGAGTTGAGAAATGTGTCTTAGTCTTTGTAAAAGCAGTCAGATCATTTGTATAGTCTGATCTTGTATGACATAACAATTACACAATAGCAAACGGTTTTCTTCTTTCTTTTTCTCAGATTCTCTGGACTTCTGTAAGTGTTAAAGTGTGATACTGAATTTTTATTTAATTTAATTTTTACATTTTTTCCAAAATCTCCTTAATTAATTCAAGTGCTCTGTCCTAGTAAAAGCTTTGGTGGATTGATGTCCTTTACATAAAATATAACTCAAAATTTCCAAAAAATATAATTAATAACACTTTATTAAAGCAATCATCATGTGAAATACATATATCACCTCCTCCGAGTGTCACTATGACTATAAAACCCAGTGTGGTTGCTGATATAAGCATCTGCCGTAATGTAAAATTTCATACAGTACATAACATATTTAGCACTACATTCTCAGACATAGCGGTACAATAGCAGTTACTGGTGCAGTACCTTTTCAAAAGATACAGTTTTGTTCCTGAAGGGTCCATATTTGTAACTTGAAGGTACATATTAGTACCTAAAAAGTACAAGTGTACCATGTCAAATTTTTAGGTATTAATATGTGCCTTTATGCTACCAATATGGGCACTATGGGTACAAAAAAACAAATATATCTGTTGAAAAGGTACCACCCCAGTGAAAACTTGTGTAGCTTAATTTCTAAGAGTGGTAAAGAGGTATTTGGCAGTACAGAGATTAGTAAAGCTAAATGTTCCTTAAATGGATATTTCACCCAAAAATATGTCATTACTCAATATTAACTTGTTCCAAACCTTAATGCGTTTCTTTCTTCTGTTGAACACGAAAGACATATTTTGAAGAATCTAGTACCCATTGACTTCCATAGTATTTCTTTCTTGGATGTCAATGAATACTGGTTTCCAACATTCTTCAAAACATCTTATTTTGTGTTCAACAGAAAACAAAACACTAATATAGTTTTGAAACCACTTAAATAAATGGTGAGTAAATGTTTATTTTTGAGTGAACTATCCCTTTAATCTGCAGTTGTGTTTACCAAACCGGACTTTAGTTTATCAATAGCACCTCAAGGTCTGTTTGGTCAAGTGGGGGAAAAAACGTTTTATAACAGGCATATAAATTTAGTTCTTAATATTAAAAAGTTTACATGTATTAAGATACTCAATGTGACCCTGAGTCCTGTTTATTTTGAAACTTGACGTGGATCTCAGCTGTGTCTACTTCAAGAGTTTCACACACTATATGACGCAAAACCCCAAATAATGATTAATAGTTGCAGTTTAGTTATTTGTAATGAAGAGCACTAGAAACAATGTTTAAATGTACTGCATTGATTCAATAAGTTAAGTTTTTCTCTGACATCTACATAGTAGGTATGTGGCTTCGGTAAGTTCAAAAAATCTGCAGAAACGGTTTATATGCTCATTTATTTCGCATAAAAAATGCCTGTGGATTCATAAGGTCCATATTGACCATATTTGAAATGGTTGTGAATATTAATGAGCCTTGCTCTGATGCTTGCTACTTGCACTCTCTTGTATTGTGTTGTATTGTGGATAAAATTTAGTCTAAATTGTAATTAAACTTGACAAAAGAGACCGACAGAGATGTATTGAAGCTCTATTGTCAAAGGAAACACTAAACAAACCTTTAGAATGTTTTCTTGATTACAAGACAACTGATTTTTTATTATTTCACTTTAGAATTGTCACCACAAAAACCTTTAATTGCAGCTACCTTTATTTAATTGCAGCGATTACTATCCTTTCAAGTGCTTCTTTGCTCTTCAGGTATTAATGCATTCTTTATGTGTACGTTTCTCAAGCATTGGCCAATGTGTCTGATGCTGAGATCAAGTCTCTGTCAGAGACGCTGTATAAGTTAGACTCAAACAGAGCCACGGCCTCTGAGCTGCTGATCGATCCTCAGACACTGATCCCTTCTTCTCAGACTGGCTCCGGAAATGACCTCTCATCACGGCCGTAAGACACACACACACACACACCACACTAATATAGTCATGAAAACAATATTGGCACCTATGGTAAATGTGAGCAAAATACATTTATGTTATGTATCCTTTTAATCTTTCATTCTAAAAAAATACTAATTCATGAGATTTTCCCCAATTGTATTATTTCAGTAAATATTTTTGTAATTGTTTTTTAAATAAAAGGACAACCAACGCATATTGCTCATATTATCAAGGGTGCCATTAATTCTGACCATACTGTATATACGACATGCATGAACGTTATTGTGTATTCTAATGCTGTGTTTTTGTCTAGATTGTTCAAGGAAGTGAGCAGTACGTTGCTCTCCAAGCCCACATATAAAGCTTTCCTGGATCTGCTGGACAACTATAAAAAGATGACAGGAGAAGTTGAGGACGTGCCTTCACATGAAGAGCAGGAGCAGGACTCGTTCCTTCAGCAGACCATGAACACCAACCTGGGGAAAGAGCTTTACAATTTCCTACACTCTAAAGGTATATTTGAGCACCAGTCAATTGCAGTGTGATTTTTTATGTGTGTGAATAATGTTTACATATTTATATTATTATATTAATATTTATCAATAAATATTTAAGTGCATATTAAGTAAATTAAAGTTTTTGTTTTTTTAAATATTTAATACTGATTGTAATATGAAATGGTTTTTGACAACAAAATCAGCAAATTCATTCATTCATTTTCTTTTCGGCTTAGTCCCTTTATTAATCTGCGGTCGCCACAGCGGAATGAACCGCCAACTTATCCAGCATATGTTTTACGCAGCGGATGCCCTTCTAGCTGCAATCCATCACTGGGAAACATCCATGCACACTCATTCACACACATACACTACGGACTATTTAGCCTTCCCAATTCACCTATAGCGCATGTCTTTGGACTTGTGGGGGAAACCGGAGCACCCGGAGGAAACCCACGCCAACACGGGGAGAACATGCAAACTCCGCACAGAAATGCCAACTGACCCAGCCGAGGCTCGAACCAGCGACTTCCTTGCTGTGAGGCGATCGTGCTACCCACTGCGCCACCGTGATGCCCCAAATCAGCAAATTGTCTTTTATTATTATTTATTATATATAACAGCTATTTAAATTGTACGAATATTTTTAAAAATGTACAAAAAATATATATTTTTTAAATATACAAATGTTTGAACAGTGATATACATATTTATTTATACATTATAAAATAATAAAAAATAATTTTAGTTTGAAATAAAATATAAAGAAAAAAGACAGTATTGAAATGTTTTCATTTAGTTTATCATGATGTACTAATAGAATTAAAGCTGAAAAAATATACATGGACTTTTTTATAAAACTGACAAAAACACAAGATGTGTGGCACGGTGGCTCAGTGGTTAGCACTGTCACCTCACAGCAAGAAGGTCGCTGGTTCGAGTCCCGGCTGGGCCAGTTGGGCCAGTTTCTGTGTGGTGTTTGCATGTTCTCCCTTTGTTGGCGTGGGTTTTCTCCGGGTGCTCCGGTTTCCCCCACAGTCCAAAGACATGCACTATAGGTGAATTGGATGAGCTAAATTGGCCATGGTGTGTGTGTGTGTGTGTGAAAACGCAAGAGTGTATGGGTGTTTCCCAGTACTGGGTTGCAGCTGGAAGGGCATTTACTGTAAAACATATGCCGGAATAGTTGGCGGTTCATTCCGCTGTGGCGACCTCTGAAATAGAGACTAAGCCGAAGGAAAATGAATAAATGAATGAAAAACACAAGATTCCTAAAATGTTAGCTAAGCTTAAAATAAAAAATAAAATAAACATTTTCAAAAATATTATAATTATTATATATTATATTATAATTCTTTTACAAATGAACTCAAATACATAATAATCTATTCTAAAATACACTATTGTAGAGATACTACAGTATAAATACAGCAAAAGTGTGGTACAAAATGCCAAATTATGGTTCTCATCATACTGTATCATATAAATGATTCAAAATATTTTAATAAATTCAGTTTTTCCTGTCAACTGCAAACACATTCAGGTGTGTACGGATCACAGAGTGAGTTCCTCCAGGACCTGAAGATGATGTGGTTCGGCCTTTACTCTCGATCAGACGGAGTCAAACTGGACTCCAGCGGCTTCGAGCACATCTTTGTAGGTCAGTCTGTGAACGATCACTACAATCTCAAACTGCATTTCTCACCACTTCATCTGACATGCGATGTGTCGACAGGTGAAATCAAGGGCGGTAAAGTGTCCGGTTTCCACAACTGGGTGCAGTTTTATCAGTGTGAGAAACGGGGAATCCTGAACTACTACAGTCACAGTTTTGACGGTCCTGTGAGTATTTCCTCTGAGAGAGTCAATCAAACAAACCAACGTCATTACAAGATGAGACATTGCAGGCAAAATCATGCACCTCTCTGTTTTATTAGGCTTTTTATAAAACATTTTTTTTGTGTGTAGTATAAAGACAATCTGTAAAATGCACTTTTAAGTGTTTCTTTTGTCGAACTTTATTAATTTGTGTCTGTAGATTACTATACTATATTAAATAACTATACTATATATTAAAAGGCTGTTTTCTCAGATTCTTTTCTTCTGCACTGAATCATAAATCTCCATTGTAGCATCACTTACACAAAAAAAACTTTCAATAAAAAAGTAATTTTATGCATGAACCAATTCTTCTTCTTCTAGAAAAAAACATTGGTGTAAGTACCACTGAAATGGAGAAAAAAAATCTTTTTGAAAAAAAAACCCAGCCTTTAAAATTATGTATTTTAATTCAAATCTATAGACAAAACATTGATAAAGGGCAACAAAATAAACTTTTTCAAGGTTTTCTTTCTATTAGAGTGAGAAAAAAACACTTTGAAACCTAAAATTTCAAAAACGTGTTTTTGGCGAAGTGTGGATGTTTGCTAAAAGTGCAGTTTGTCCTCTCTCTCTCAGTGGACCACGTATCCTGATGTGTTGGGTATGCAGTTTAACTGGGATGGATATTTCAAAGAGGTTGGTTCTGCCTTTATTGGCTGTAGTCCTGAGTTTGATCTGGCCATCTACAGCCTCTGCTACATCACCCGGCCTGGCAAGAAGTGAGTTGTCCGAGTTTTAGTTCGGTCTTTTCATAGTCATTTATCCATGAATTCAGTGTCACTCGCTTGGCAGAAAAACAGGGAAAAACATTTCGACCTTGAAACTGCAGTTAAAATGATTCAAGTAATGAAGCTGAAAGGGCATCTGCCGCATAAAAAGGATATGCCAGAGTAATTGGTGGTTCATTCCGCTGTATTGATAGTGAGCGAGTGAGTGTTTCAACTAAAGTTATGAATGCAAAAAAAAGCATGTTTATGTTCCTACAAAAATCCATGATCCATTCAAAGCTAGTCACTTGCTTAATTTCATGTGACTTGAATTGAATTCAAGTGATTCAACCATTTTGAACAAAACATTCAAATGAATGCAGGACCGATCCGCCCTATACGAGGACTACGCAAGCTGCATAGGGCCCCACAATTTACGGAAGTCCCCCTTAGCATTAAAACACAGCAAAATAATTAGTATCATTATTGAATATAAATATAAAGATCTAATTGTCAATGTTGCACACGGTCAGATTATAATTATCCATCTTGACTGCTTTCTCAGGTGTAATGTGAGTTTGGGAGGACACAGTCTGGGAATTCAGACCTACACATGGGACAAGAGCAGCTATGGAGATGGAAAGAAGTTCATCGGCTCTGCTTACCCCATAACACCCTGATTCAGCTGATCAGCTCAATACACTAGCATCAACAGACTCAAACAACACAACTCTCAAATCTGAAAAAATCATTATTTTCTTGGTTGTTGGAGGAAATAAAAAGCACATTTCTCTGTCTGTACTTTTAATTGTTAATGTATATTTACAGTTTTGCACTCACTAGCTCTAAATGTCAAAACTGTACACACTTTTCAATAAGTTGCCAAACAATAGACAGATTTACCAATAGTTTCAACAGTTTATATATATATATTTAATCACATGGCAGCAACTCAATGCATTTTAGCATGTAGATGTGGTCAAGATGATCTTCTGAACTTCAAACTGAGCCTCGGGATGAGGAGGAAAGGTGATTTAAAGGCAACCAATTATGTTTATTATAACTCTTGCCACACAACTGTTTAAACCCCTTATAAAAGTGATTTTTGCATAATAGGTCTACATTAAGTTACATTGTGTAATGTTTGTTCAGGTCAAATACTGATCTACTGATATGTTCATGTACAACTGGCCATAAAAAGAGAATATCCAGTGAGCTACTGTTCTGTGGGTGAAAATATCTTGTTGATGCCAGAGAAGAATGATCAGACTTGTTCGGGTTGACAGAAAGGCAACAGTAACTCTATACCAGGGGTGCCCAAACTCAGTCCTGGAGGGCCGGTGTCCTGCATAGTTTAGCTACAACTTCTTTCAACACACCTGCCTGGAAGTTTCAAGTATACCTAGAAAGAGCTTGATTAGCTGGTTCAGGTGTGTCTAATTGGAGTTGGAACTAAAAATTGCTGGACACCGGCCCTCCTGGGCCGAGTTTTGGAACCCCTGCTCTATACAATCTTGTGCCTGAGTGCTTTAAACTCTCTTCAAATGCTCACATAGTCACAAACCTTAAATCATGAACTTTTAGTTTATTATGGTTAAACTCTGCAGTGACTCCACAATTCTCATGTGTTCTGAACTGTTGTGCCTTGTCAATTATAATCTCAACTCCATATTTCACATCCCTTAGTATAACTATTGTGAATGCACACATTGTGATATCAATACGGAAGCGATATATTGCGCAGCCCGCGATCAAACCAAATACTAGCAAACTGTACCTAACAAAGCAGCTGTCGAGTGTTAATAAAAGAACAGAAATAAGCAACACCAAACTCCTACAAATCATTTTATTTACATAAAAACAAAATCCCTCTTAGTTTCAAGTGTACAACAGTGAGATTAGTGAGGTTTGAGGTTATGGATCGACATCAGAGGCGCAGCGGAAGCCCAGGTTTGAGGCTGAACTGTCCGGTGTATTCTGACTGCGGGCTGCACACCTGTATCTGTAGCAGTAGGACTACAGAGAGACAATATGTAAGTTTACATATTAAAAAAGAAAAGTAAAACAAATGTATAATTACTTTGGTGCATAATTAAACAGACCAATGTTTATTGTTAAATGTTGGGGTCAGTATGATACCTTTTTGAAAACAGTGCTATAACCACTATTGAGACTAATAATTAGATTTCTGACCAAATTGTCCCAATATTTGACACTGATGATGCACTGTTTGTAGTCAAAACCTTTTAAATGTTAACTGTCCATGATGGTCTGCCTTAGGGTACATATGTTAAATGGCTTTGTGAATGTTTTACCTTGTGGCACATGTAGGATCCTCCTTTCTTGACCCTGTCTGTCCCTGATTCTGGTCCCTTCTGTTTTAAAAAAACCCATCAGTGTAAGCTCAAACCTTTTTTGTGTGTGTGTGTGTGTGTGTGTGTGTGTGTGCATATTCCCAGAGTGGAGCCTTACAGGGTTAAACTTGTCTTCTGCAGTGTGATGCACAGTCCACCAGTCTGCCGTCCACTCCCACGCATTTCCCGCCATGTCATACAAGCCAAAGCCATTGGGAGGAAAAGACATCACCTGTCCAACACATATTTACATGCTAAACATCTGCAGTAAATGCTTTTATTTCTCCTCTAACAATTATAAAGGTAAATAAGCAGAGTTTGAGCTGCAAATCAGAAAAAGGGCTACCCTCTAATAAAATTATAACAAAAACAACATAATAGATGCTGGGTAGATTATATAACATTTGTAGTCTTTAAAAGATTACATTATGAAAATTGTAGTTCGTGTTGTAATCTAAATAACTTATTTTAGGTAATGTATTCAAACTACTTTTGGATTATTTTTAGATTGCTTTAATTTATCGTGTAATCCACAGAAAAAGTAACTGTGATCTGATTATTTTAAAAGTAAGAAAAAGAAATCAGTGTAAACAAAAAATCTTGAAGGCAGGTGCGCGATCAAGCCAAAAAATAAATAAAGACAGAAGTAAACAGAATCTGCACACTGCCACTTTAGCTCTCAAAAGACAGCTCAACCTGATGAAGACTTCATAAGTCAAAACGTTGTCTAATTAAATTATCTTTTGAGAGCTAATGTGGCAGTGTGCCGATTCTGTTTACTTCCATTATAAAAAGTAATACTGTCTAATTACAATCACAGAATATTTTTGGGATCCGATTATGTGGCGCAGATTACATGTAATCAATTACTACCCAGCGCAATGATTACAAATGTTATCTCTTTTTTTCTTTCTGTTGTATTACCGGGGATGTTTTGGCATAGCCGTCCTCTGCAGTGTTGTGATTAGGAAAATCTCCCTGCCACAGGTTAGCATAGTGCTGCCCTCTTGGCATTAATTTATTTCCCCATGGGTACATCCTATCAAAAGTGTTATAAAGAGAATATGTTAAAAAGACATTGAAGTAGTCGAAAAAAAGCAATAAAAACAGACACTAACGCACCTGTCCTGTAGTCCTCCTCTACAGGCCAACTCCCATTCAGCTTCAGTAGGAAGTCTGCGTTTGGCCCATTGACAGTACGCCTGTGCATCAGCCCATGAAATATGCAGAGCAGGGTGATTCATCCTAGTTATAAAAGCAAAGATTATATTTAATAACATTACTTATACTGGTAGGTACTGTATATGACCTAGAAAAACATCATCTGATTATACGGTATAATTACTGCTTGCTCATGTCAATGTTTTTACCTGTTTTCTATGGATGAATCTGGTCCTTCAGGGTGTCTCCAGTCTGCACCTTTCACTGGTGACCACCAAGGAGCAGCAGCCACCTACTGACACACACAGACACACTGTAGCGCAGCTTTGTTTTCTAGAAATGCACATCTTGGCTACATTTGTAAATGAAACTCTTTCTAAACGTAAAGCTCATGCAGCAACATAGACGCTCTTTATCTGACTATATTTGACTTGCAGTGTTGGGAAAAAACTAATATATTACAATCTAAAGATACTTTTTTTAAAAGAAGTAACTCAATTTGCTACTAAATTACTTTTTAGGAAAAGTAATGCGAAAGTAAGATTATAATATATTTCTTTTTACACAACACTGCTGATTTTATATTTGTCTTTCCAAGACAGTCTGTTCCCTTGTCCCACTTGAATTCATTTTACACAGAAATGTTATGTTTTTGGATAGTTAAATTAGACATAACATCTTTTCTCTTCAGGATCTTTTCTCTTCTTTCATCATTCTGTGACTCTCTGTCATGGCCTTTATGTTTATATACACTTGATTTAATTAGTCATCATTACTTAAGCATTTTAATTTCTTTAACATTTATATTTATTTCTACTTTATATTTATTCATCCTTAAATAGAATATTTTAACGTCATCAAATGGTTCTTGTTTTAAATTAGCTTGACAATATTATTTATTATATGACAGTGAATGACATTTGGAGTGTGTATTTGTAAACCTATGCAAAAAAATGTTAGTTTGTCAATTGTTTACTTAGCTAAGTTAAACAGGACATATTATAATGCACAGAGGGGGGAAAAAACTCAATTTAAAGCTGTTTTACATTTTAAATAGTTTGACGCTTGAAAAAACATTTCGTCTTTGATCCATATAATATACAATGTATCTAGCAAGCAGTGGGTCATTATTGCAAGAATGAATGTGTACACATTTCTCACCGCATGTGACAGTGTGCTCTTCACTTCTTCACTCAACAGTCCCTCAAAAACAAAGGAGTCTCCAAAACGCTCAGCCTAGATTAAAAAAATAAATAAATTATACATACATATACATTATATATTATATATATATATATATATATATTTTTATATATATATATATATATATATATATATATATATATATATATATATATATATCATATTGAGAGAGTTTGTGTACTGATAATTTGTCTTACAGCCATGTAAATGGTTATTTACCTCAGTTATGTAACCGGTCTGGTTGGTGAAGTGCTGGAACTGCTGGTTTGTGACTTCATGCTCTTCAATGTAAAAAGCATCCAGCTTTACTCTCCTCTGAGGCCCTTCTCCATCCTGTGGTATTCCTGGGTCATCTGTTCCCATCAAAAACCAACCACCCTGCAGCAGCACCAGCTACACAAAACACTCAGCTTTTATTTTATGTATATATCAATAGTTTATTAAAAATGAAAATGTGTTTTCATCATCACGTCCTTTTATCATGTAACTTTATTGCTTCCCTGCCTGGTAAGTTGTCAATGTCAGAATGAACATGTTGTTCTTGTCCATATAATGAATATGATCACAGACCTCAAGCTAAATTTTAAGTTTTAAATCTAATGTATTACTTTTATAGTGCTTTTCTATCAATTTTGAAGATTCACAGAAGAAAAAAACTCAATGATAATAATGTTATTTTACATTTTGGAGAAACATTATAAAACCTTTATGAAACAACACTAAAATTAACAATTTACTCTGACAATCTGCTAATTTCTGAAATGAATTCAACTGAAATATGGGTTCTTCTTTTTATTTTTTTGCTCACAGAAGATAGTAAATGAACAAACTAAACAACACTAGTTACTCGTCAAAAGTGACAACAAACCTACCTTACTGCGTACATTAGACTTGTCTGGACCCTCGTTTGCTGTTTTTGAGTAAATATTTGCATCATCGTGATGCTCCAGTGTGTTTACATCCCTTAAACCAACAGAAACTTCTCTTTTCAGTCCCTGACAACCACAATCTGCGCCCTGCGACTCCGGGGACTCCGACCTCTGCTCCAGCACGATATCGCCTACATCGCAACTCACTGCTAAAACACTAAAAAATAAAACCACGCAATTATTCGACACCGGTGCCATAGTCCTGAGTTTCAGCTCGTCATGTTGAACCGCACGTCCGAAAACGGTCATGTGATCAGTCAGCTGACACGTGTGTAGGAGCAGAGCAGATACTCACACCAATGTAGTTCACTTTACTCAATTTAACGGTTTTAAAGATAAGCGTATACATTTATATCAGCAACTCGGCTGGCGGGTAGCATTTGCTTTACTCACACAATTAATTATTTGTTCACTTCTGAAAACAGCGACCTGCAGGAATCTGTAACTAGAGGTCGCTGTTTGTGCTCATCCACATTGTCGTGAGGAGTCTGTAGAAGTGCTGTGTGGAAACAGGTCCATTTCTTCACGAAATAATAATTTTAGATACAAATTATTGTAATATTAATATTCATTGTTAATGTTTTATTTCTTCTGATTGTTAATTATGCATTAAATGCAATACTACATTTTAAATGATGATTTAGGACAGATTGTCTTTTATACTAAAGGGATAGTTCACTCAAAAATGCTTCACTATTTAAAATGATTTTTTTTCATTTCTTTTCCTTTTTTTTTTTTTTTTTTGCTAAATACAAAATTAGGGCAGAGCGGTGGCGCAGTGGGTAGCGCTTTCGCCTCACAGCAAGAAGGTCGCTGGTTCGAGTCTCGGCTGGGTCACTTGGCATTTCTGTGTTGAGTATGCATATTCTCCCTGTGTTTGTGTGGGTTTCCTCCGGGTGCTCCGGTTTCCCCCACAAGTCCAAAGACATGAACTATAGGTGAATTGAGTAAGCTAAATTGTATGTAGTGTATGGGTGTTTCCCAGTGATGGGTTGCATCTGGAAGGGCATCCGCTGTGTAGAACATATGCTGTGGTGACCCCTGATTAATAAAGGGACTAAGCCGAAAATGAATAAATACAAAATTATATTATTTTGAAGAATGTAACCAAAAAGTTGACTTCCATAATAGAGGAAAAATATAAATACTAGCAAATGTGGACCATCAATGGTTTGGTTACCAGTATTCAAAAATATTTAAAATATCTTCTTTTCTTTTTTTTTGCGTTCATAGAAGAAAGATGCTGTTACACTTTTGGAACTAGTGGAAGGTGGGTAGGTAATGATGACAAAGTTTTTATTTTTATTTTGGGTGAACTATCTCTTTAACTCAGTGATTTTTAAACTTCTTTCTCATATGTTTTAGAAATGATTTTGGTTTGATTGGTTTTGTACTGTAAAACCAAACGTAAGGGTCACAGAATCAGACAGTAAATATCAGAGGTTAATGAAATCTGTTGGGCTACTTCCTCTCTATTTTAGCTTAATTTTCTAAATTCACTCAGGAAATGTCTGAACTTCTCTGTTTTATATTTTAGAAAATAATTCTGTGACCTTTGTGAATGTCTGCATTTTATAGCCATTCATAAAGGTCACAGAAATTGATGAGTTAGCAGGTTATCAAAATTAGTGCAAATTAGTGTCCCACTTTACCAGTTGCACTGTCCCAATTCACCTGAAACCAGCTGTAGAATAATAATGATTTCTGATGATTTTAAATCTCTTAATATTTGAAATAACCACCCATGTTGCTTTAAAAACTATAGTTGAGGATAGAGAGACCTTGAGAATCTGTTTAAATTTGAATATTAAGTAGAAAAATATTTATCATTAGGCCTATTTAATACCAAAAGCGTCATATAATTTAGCTGGTTTGACATATAGACTGTATACATCATTAAAAGTCTTTTACTCCTTCTCTGTTCGCACATATGGCTTAACCTTTATCAGAATTCACAATATGTCTGAATGTTTCTATTCAAAAATTTTAGAAATCAATTTGTCTATGTAAACTTCAACAGACCGTTAAGAAAAGAATCCGACAATAGACAATAATCAGCTTCAGTGATATTCAAATTCACTCTGGTTATTTATAGGCTACATTTTTCTGTTCTGTAGCCTATTTTAGAAGCAATTTTGTGTACCACTTTATATAGACCATTTTGAGGGATGTAAACAATAACAATGGTCCCAATGTATTTCCTGTTTTACATTTTTAATTTCTACAGCTTCCAAGAATCCAAAAAGAGCCACATATTGATAAATAATTTTATGACAGCTGTTTTAACATGAAGTTATGATTGAATTGCCTCCTGTTACAGTTATGAAATAGTTTGATAACAAGCAGGAAATGTTCATGGGCCAATGACATGACCACATTGAAATTGTCTATTAAGAACTTACATTTGAATCAATAATTTAACAGAGTAGGTACACTTGTCGCTAATTTAAATTAGCCTATACCACATAGCCTATAAATTAATACACAACATTTAAAATGTAAGAAATAGACGCTCTCCAAAATATTAGCATATTCTCCAGTCACATCAGCATAATTTTTTGCTATAAATAAAAGCAGTTTCTCTTAGTCTCTGTAGACTGTTCACACGAATAACGAAATGCTTTTATTCAAAGGGGAATTTCTGGGTCTTGTAGTTCTTTAATGTCGCAGATTGTTGAAGTAGCCGTGAGGCAGCACGGCTGAAACACAATTTCCCAGAAACCCCTTTAACTCCGCTGCTGCAGAGTCACTCGGCAAGCCGAAAAGAGACGAACATCGGGGCGATGGACCGCTGCTGGACTTGATCGGGATAATAACTTTCTCAAACAGGACGCAACGTTTGGGAAAATACCGACACTGTTGCTCCAGCTTCGTCGGAGAGAGGTGAGATCTTAGCTACACAAGAATAAGTGGACTAGCAGAAGTTTTGTTCAGGAAACATGCTTTATTAAATATTTATGTTATCTGTGGGAGAGCATCGCGCGCCCTGCTGAACTGAACCCGCCCCTAGGTTACAAAAACTGCCGTGAGAAATTCGCCTACAGAAAGATGAAGAAAAAGATACAAAGTCAACGAGGAAGACACAAGTGTGTCAACTGTCCACTGGGGATGGTTTTCGTGTAGTTTTATGCCAATACTAAAACAGTTATGAAGAAGTCAAGGAAGGGTCTGGTGCCGTTAGTTTAATCACATTTCAGGGACGCGGTTCATAAAATCACTATTTCCTGGATAGAGTTCATGTGTCGCTGCTTATTCTCATTACTGTCTATTTTTCGTTTTGACATTGTTGACATGGTGAGATAATTAGTTTGTTTGCAGAAGGACGATTTACTGTTTCTCAGTAAGGTAGTTACAATTACAGCAGCATCATATGAAGCTGCAATTCTTCATACAAGTATGTATACAGTTTTCATGTAATACATGCAATGCTTTTTCCTTTGTATGCAGATATATTGAAGATTACTCGCATGCAAATCCCTCCTCCGCTCTCTCTCTCTCTCTCTCTCTCTCTCTCTCTCTCTCTCTCTCTCTC
>CAIGQV010019356.1:12557173-12596808 GCA_903798115.1 Danio jaintianensis | reverse complement strand
CTCTTTGACTGTGCTCTCATTAGTTGTGATGGTTAAAGTCAAAGAGAAAGAGAAGTATCAGTACAAAATGCAAGTGAAATAGGTAAATGGAAAAAAAATTGCACTGAAATCTGCATTCTGATGTGGTCCAAGTACAATGCAAATTTTGGTACCCAACCCCAATGCTGATAAAACCAATCAGGCACTTATACATGTTCTTGAGTTGTGAAATGATCAATATATCTTGTGAGTAGTGTTATTCATGTGCTTTTTATGCATACAATTTGTTTTAAATGTGGTTTTCATTTAAATGGAAAAAGCATGGAGGAACACACACAAACATCAACCTCCTACGTTCTGCTTATGCCCTTATATATACACACAGAATGAAGAAAAGTTGCTGACAATTAAAAAAGATGAGCTTGTAAATGAAACAGATTGTGAAGAATGCTCTGTGGGCCATCTGAGCAATCTCACAGGACATGTCATTAAAACCAGCACAGTTTGTTTGCTTCTTTTTGAGGAGGACAGTTCAGCAAATTTAGTGTATTTATCAACCTCTCTAAATCTCTCTCAAATGTTCTTAAGAGCAGTAGTCAGTGTTTCTGTCAGGTGGCGTTCTGGTGTTCATGTGGGAAGCGCAGCTTTGATCCAGGTTCACAGAGTGTCCAGACCCCAATTTATTAATTTCCTTGCTTTCTTTTCATTCTCGCTCTGCTTTCTTTAGCATGCTGCTGATTTAGAGAAGAAACAAAATGAATCGGAGAACAAAAAGCTGCTTGGAACCGTCATTCAGTATGGCAATGTCATCCAGGTAATTCTTTCACAAACACAAGAACAAGTGATATTGAAATGACGCAATCCTTTAAAACCAGACACTGCAGGTGAATAGGGGTTAAACTAACTATGTTTTATCATCGTATTTCCCCAGCTATGATAAAATGTTCCAGACGTTTTCTGAAGTGTTATCTTTATCAAAATGATATGTTGTTTATGAAAATATGTGCTAATTTGCATACATTTTAAGCATAAAAACAAACATTCGCTGTAGCCAGAAAACAAATACATTTTCACTGCTTTTGTATTTAATCAATCAAATTATGCATGAATATATCCCTCTGTCTTCAGGTTATAGATATATAAAATATATAGAATATAAAACTGTGACTTTTTGGTCTATGTAAAGCTGCTTTTCCACTACATGGTATAGTGTGGTTCAGTTCGCTTTGGTACGGCTTACTTTTGGGGGGTTTTCCACTGCATTCTGTACATAGTACCTGGCACTTGTTATTTTTAGTAGGTGAGGTTCCAAGCGAGCTGTACCATTACCAAAATGTAGCATATTCACACTGCTGATAGCCATTTGGTCTAAGAGAATCGCCACTATTAGTGTCACTACCAGCGGGAGACAGACCACATTGTAGTTTGTGTTGTGTGTTTGTTTGTCATTCATTTGCTTGTGTTATATTTATTTATTTACAATGATGCTGTTGAGTTTTTATGTATCGTTTTAATTAATATTCAGTTATTTGGTATCAGTTAATCAATATATCCATCTGTTTAATAATCAATATTCAGTTATATTCCATCAATGATCAATATACTTGTTTAATACAGCATGAGTATCTAAAAGTGCTTTCCTAAATACCTGTATCTGCCAAAAAGGGTCAAAGCAAATGCGTTAACTGTATTACACCAATATAATAAGAAGTCTGGATGACCCAATAGATAATGTATGCAGGTGTTTGGGAAAGGTCCAAGAAAAAGGCCAATTAGGGTGTTTGGGAGCTGTCCAGATACACTCAAAAAATAACTTTTGCTGCTTGTTAAAAACTACTTATTTAAAATGAGTTGAAACAACACAATTCTTAAGTTTTTTTTTTTGGGACAACTTAATTGTTTTATGTTCAATCCACTTAAATATGTAAAAGCAATTAAATTAACTTAATCGATTTGTGTTGGGGCCTTTTTTTTTTTACAGTAATGAACGCTAAGTTGGGGTACCACTGGTTTGATCACATGGAAACTGATAAGGAAAAGGGTGTAAAGCATGATGTGCAAACAGACCTGATCAGAGTTGATATGAGCACACTCGATGACCATTGTTTCTCTCTCGCTCTCTGTTATGATACTTGGACCTTTCAGAACATCATTAAAGATTCCACAACAATTCCACGGCTATACAGGCCATGCAGCTATAGCAATATTCCTGGTATTAAACCTGCAAACTGGTAAATTGGTATTAAACTGCAGTGGAAATGCAAAGCCTAGCAAACCTTAACTGAAGTGAGCCGTGCTGAACTGTACCAAACAGCGCAGTGGTAAAGCAGCTTTAGTGATGCTGGAGTGGACGTTTATGGCATAGTGCTGGAGAGAAAATTATTTTTGAGAAAACAGCCTTTAAAAATTTGAATTGTAATTGAAATCTACAGAAACAAATTAATAAAGTGCTGTAAATGAAACACTTAAAGTTCGCAACTGTGGGCTTGCCTTGTTTTTCCTAGTGTGAGCTGATTGGATGTAGTAAGGTAGGCATTTCATTTAGAAAGATGGGGAAAAGGGTTTGGGGAGAGTTATTACAACCTAACAGACATCTCCTCCTCACCATTTCTGTTTGTTGTCAAAACTGATGGTTGGAGGGGCGTGGTTAAGTCTGTTAGCCACGCCCAATACCTCAGACAGACGTAATCTGAGTATTTAACTGAAAACAAACAGGAAGTGCATTTTCAGATTTCAATTTTAGATTACAAGGGCAAACAATTTTTTATTTTTTTTTAATGACATGCACGGATGAATTGTTCACTGCAAAACTAGCAATGTGACCGAACAAAATCATATGGTTAGTTTTGATTTCATTTGTACTTTAAAGGTGTATTTTGGATGGCGTCTTTCCATTAGACTGAAAAATATTTCGCAGCCAAGTTAACCATGTAACTGTTTCCACTCATTTGCAGCTTCTCCATCTGAAGAGTAATAAATATCTGACGGTGAATAAGCGTTTGCCGGCTCTTCTTGAGAAGAATGCCATGCGTGTGACTCTGGACGCTGCAGGCAATGAAGGCTCGTGGTTTTACATCCAGCCCTTCTATAAGCTGCGCTCTATAGGGGATAATGTGAGTATGTCATTAGCCACTGCAAAACAGCCGGTGTTATCTTGATTATTAATCTGATTTATTATGTGGTCCTAGTTATCGTACTTACATAAACACACATTAGAGCTCCACTTGTTGTTTGTGTGTCTTCAGGTGGTCATTGGAGATAAGGTTGTGTTAAACCCTGTCAATGCCGGACAGCCGCTGCACGCCAGCAGCCATCAGCTTGTGGATAATCCAGGATGCAATGAAGTAAAATGCATAAATATAAATGCAGCTGTATTAACAGTGCAGTAGTGTACAACATAATATATGGCATATACTGCAAACTGGCTATTTTGAGTGGTAAATGTACTGATGGACATTTCAAACAGTAAATGACAGCAGAACATGACATCAGTGTGTTGTGTATTTAATGTAGTCAGTGACATCCAGTTATCAAAAATTCTAACTACTTTTTTGGATTCATTTTTTTAATCATTTTATATTATTATAATATTTTTAATAGTAATGATTTAAACGGGAATAAAATAAAAGTACCATTTTTCATAAGGTTACAATTTTTGTTTAATTCTTAAAAATAAAAATGTACCGTTAAAAGTCCTGAAATATTAAAAAACATTATTATTATTATTTTAAAATTATTTAATTGTATTATTAATTTATCATTTTAATTATAGTTTAATCTTATTATAAAAGTAATTTAAGTAATTATAATTATAAAAATGAAATATTTTATTAATTATTAAAAAATGATTAAAAAAATTAAAAAATGTATTTAAAAATGAAAGTGACATTTGGGTGAAAATCAGATTTCATAAAACCCTTTGAAAAGGTATTTAGGAAGATATTTTTTTCAATACTTTTTTTTTTTTACCTGATTTACCTTAAATCCTGAGCTTGGCATCAATATAGAAATGTATGTTCATACAATGTATAAAAATCCGAAATAAAAATAAACTATAAAAAAAAAAATATATATATATATATATGTGTTTATATATAGTTAGAACATTTGAATAATTTAAAGGACATTTCCAGGTTTAAAAGTCTAGAAATAGACATTTTTAAAACATTGTGAAGCCTGGTTCTTTAAAAAAATTACATTTGTTAAGAAAGTGAATTAAAATGAGAAATCTATATGAGAACCACTGCTGTGTTTCAGTATTTTTTCTTTCTCAGGTAAATTCAGTAAACTGCACCACCAGTTGGAAAATCGTTCTCTTCATGAAATGGAGCGACAACCAGGAGATTGTCCTGAAAGGAGTATGTTTCACACGATGTGCTGTGTTTGACTTTCCCAGCAATATTTCCAATATTTTTCAATGAAACACGTGTGTTATCAGGGTGACGTGGTGAGGCTGTTTCATGCGGAGCAGGAGAAGTTTCTCACATGTGATGAGCACCGAAAAAAGCAGTATGTGTTTTTGCGTACCACCGGACGCCAGTCTGCAACCTCCGCAACTAGTAGCAAAGCACTCTGGGAGGTAGAGGTAAGTTTAGGACCTAGCTTTGTGAATTGACCAGATGGTTTTGTTGGTTTGGGAATCTGAACAGATGTTTGCATGTGTTTCAGGTGGTTCAGCATGATCCGTGCCGAGGTGGAGCCGGCTACTGGAACAGCCTCTTTAGATTCAAACACTTAGCCACCGGCCATTATCTCGCTGCAGAGGTTAGACCCATAGGTTTCCCAGAATAAAAAAAAAATCACACATACAGTTGAAGTCAAAATTATTAGCCCTTCTGTGAATTTTTCTTTCTTTTTTAAATATTTCCCAAATTAAGTTTAACAGAGCAAGGAATTTTTCACAGTATTTCCTATAATATTTTTTCTTCTGGAGAAAGTCTTATTTGTTTTATTTTGGCTAAAATAAAAGCAGTTTTTAATTTTTTAAATAAAACATTTTAAGGTCAATATTATTAGCCCCCTTAAGCAATTTTTTTTTTCTATTGTCTACAGAACAAACCATCATTATACAATGACTTGTCTAATTACCCCAACTTGTCTAGTTAGCATATTTATTCTAGTTAAGCCTTTAAATTGCACTTTAAGCTGAATACTAGTATCTTCAAAAACATCTAGTAAAGTATGATGTCCTGTCATCATGGCAAAGAAAAAAGAATATTTTATTTATTGGAAATTAGTTATTAAAATATTATGTTTATAAATGTGTTGAAAAATCTTCTTTGCGTTAAACAGAAATTGGGGGAAAAATATATAAGGGGGCTAATAATTCAGGAGGGCTAATGATTCTGACTTCAACTGTACACACACAAACATATAAGTCAAAAGTGTCTGTTTAGAAAACTTAATGTCAGAAAGAGCAGAGAATATGATTTGAGACCTTCATCTAACTGTTCTCACCTTATTGTGATCAGGTAAACCCAGACTATGAAGAAGAATGCCTGGAGTCCCGTTCCTCTGTGAGTGTGTGCTTGAGTGTGTGTGTGCGTGCCTGTGTGCCTGTGCTTTTTCCCTTTCATCTGAGCTTCTTCTGAATTCATAGCTTGAGCAATTTGAGGGTTTCTTTAGCATTTTTATACACACATTAGCTTGGCCAAAGCAGAAAGTGAGCTTGAATCTGTGGTCACGGATCTTCCACTGTTTCTCTCTCAGATGGATTCGGAGCATGAAGTGATTCGGGCACGTGCACGTAACCCTCAGGATAAGGTGATGTACACACTGGTGTCTGTTCCTGATGGAAATGACATATCCTCCATCTTTGAGCTTGACCCCACCACTCTGAGGGGCGGAGACTCACTTGTGCCAAGGTAGAGCAAGATTGACGCTTTTGTGATGTCTGATGATTATATACGCTTATGTTAAATGTTCTGTATTTGGTATTGTGCTTGTTAGAAACTCGTATGTGAGGCTCAGGCATCTCTGCACCAACACGTGGGTCCACAGCACCAACCAGCCAATAGATAAAGAGGAAGAGAAACCGGTCATGCTCAGAGTGAGTGTGTCTCTGTCTGTGTATGACTGTATTTCTGGGTTCTGTGAAGTGTGTCTCCTCAACTTTCTGTTCGTGTCTCAGATAGGAACGTCTCCTCTGAAGGAAGATAAAGAGGCGTTTGCTATAGTGCCAGTCTCCCCGGCTGAGGTTCGAGATCTGGATTTTGCTAATGATGCTAGTAAAGTGTTAGCTTCCATTGCAGCCAAACTGGAGAAGGGCACCATCACCCAGAATGAGAGAAGGTAGAGGATATATGCGTTTACACATCCATGCGTTCATTTATTCATCCATTCGGCTGTCCGAATGGTCTATTCCTCTATCTGTTTGTTAATACATCCCTTCTTTGTCCATTCATTCATCAGTTGTCTTATCAATCTGTCCATTTGAACTTTTTTGACTGTCTGTCCATTAATTCATATATTCATCGAATGATCCATCCATCTTTCTATGCATCTCTCCATCCATGCATCTATTCATTCATTAACCCATTCATTCATTCATTCATTCACCATCGTCGTTTTATCCGTCCGTACATACATTCATTCTTTCATACATCCATTCATCTATCCATTCATGAATACATTCATTCATCAATCTGCCATCCATCAGTCGTCAGTCTTTTTTTTCAAACATCCATTCATTCATTAATTCATCATCCATCAGTCTTTTATTTGTCCATCCATTCATTCTTTCATCTATTCATGAATCCAATTATTTATCCATCCCTTCATCCATTAGTTTTTATTCATCCATCCATTCATTCTTTCACCATCCATCAGTCTTTTAATCCATCCATCCATTCATTCATTAATTCACAATTCATTAGTCTTTTCATCCATCCATCCATCCATCAGTGTTTTTATTCATCCATCCATTAATTCATTAATTCACCATCCAATAGCCTTTATATCCATCCATCCAGTCATTCTTTCACCACCCATCCGCCCATCCATCTTTTTATTCGTCCATCCATCTATCCATCTATCCATCCATCAATTAGTCTTTTTATAATCCATCCATTTATTTTTTCACCATCCATCTGTCTTTTTATCCGTTCATCCATTCATTCTTTCACTATCCATTAGTCTTTTCACCCATCCATCCATCCATTCATTCTTTCACCATCCATCAGTCTTTTTATCCGTCCATCCATTCATTCTTTCACCACCAATCAGTCTTTTCATCCGTCCATCTTTTCATTCTTTTACCATCCATTAGTCTTTTCATCCATCCATCCATCCATTCATTCTTTTACCATCCATCAGTCTTTTTATCCGTCCATCCATTCATTCTTTCACCATCCATCAGTGTTTAAATCCATTCTTCAACTGTTTTGTTTTCATCCATCCACAAATTGTACACACAAAAACACTGTCTGCCTATCTCTCTCTTTCTCTCTTTCTGTCTCTCTCTCAAACACACACACAGGTCAGTGACGAAGCTGTTGGAGGATCTAGTGTACTTTGTGGTGGACATTCCCAGCAGTGCTCAAGATGTGCTGGAGATCACAGTCAACAAACCCAACAGAGAGCGACAGAAACTCATGAGAGAGCAGAACATTCTCAAACAGGCACTTATTATCTCACTTCTACAGTTTAGTTTTTAAACATCACCTTAACATAAAAGTCACTAACATTTAAACCTTTTAATCCATCCTGTTTTGTCACTGGACAGATTTTCAAGCTGCTGCAGGCCCCATTTACAGACAGCGGGGACGGCCCTATGCTGCGATTAGAAGAGCTCGCAGACCAGCGTCACGCACCCTTTCGACACATTTGTCGACTCTGCTACAGAGTCCTACGTTACTCACAACAAGACTATCGCAAAAATCAGGTGAACTACTAAAATAAATGTGCAACTACAAAATGCAGGCACAACAATGTGCAGCATTCGTTCTTAATTTGACAATTTGTCTTCAGGAGTACATAGCAAAGCAGTTCCGCTTCATGCAGAAGCAGATAGGATACGATGTGCTTGCTGAAGACACAATCACAGCCCTTCTGCACAACAACAGGAAGCTCCTAGAGAAACACATCACGGCAGCTGAAATAGATACCTTCGTCAGTCTGGTCCGCAAGAACAGAGAGCCCAGGTGTGCGAAAATATATCTGCATAATAGTTCTTGGTCATTTACATGTATTCATTTTGCAGACCCTTTCATCTAAAGCGACTAGCAAATGAGAAATGTTATAATGTCAGTGATTCATCTCGAGTTGAGATGACGTTGGTGAGACTGACTGTAAAATAGATGTTTCAAAATAGTTTAGAAGATGTTTTTTGATGATTGAATTAATCTTTTGAATGATTGTGTTTCTCTAGATTTCTGGATTACTTGTCAGATCTTTGTGTGTCGATGAATAAATCCATCCCTGTCACTCAAGAACTCATCTGTAATGCTGTGCTGGACCCAGCCAATGCAGACATTCTCATCGAAACCAAGTACAAAATTATAAATATTACATCATTGATGTTACTGAATATTCTGTTATACATATTTAGAAAGATATGCACTGTCAATTTAAGTTTCACATTTTAATATTTAGTTTTAAATAATTTTTTTTAATGAATAAACATACCTTTAGTCAGCAATGATGCATTAACTGATTAAAAAGTGACAGCGAAGACATTTACCTTTTTACAAAATAGCTGATTTAAATAAACAATCTTTTTTCTGTTTAACTTTTTATATTTTTATGTTTTCAAATAATTTCAACCAATGGTCTTAACCCTTGTGTGCTGTTGGGGATGTTTTTGAGTCTTAATTTGGCCACAACCTTCTTCGTTTCAGCAAATGTAATGTTTTTGGTGACAAAACCTATTTTGACACATATTTTGGGAAAATGCTTTGAAAATGTTCAAAAATTCAACAGTGCACACTGGTCAAATTTACTACCCTTTCACCATTTAGTAAAATTACACATTTTACCTGCCTACAGGGAAAACCACCAACAATCAAGAATGCATGATTATATGCTGTCATGGCTTTGTGATAAAAAAATGTGGTTATAATGGAAGTCAAGGGGGTGAAAACAGGCACGAACATAACAAAAGGGTTGTTAATTTGAACAGTACACAAGGGTTAAGCTAGCACAACTGTTTTAGTAATTATCTAGTAGTATTTTACAATATTACTTGTTTACTGAATTTTGATCAAGCGAATGCAACCTTGGTTGACATAAATAGGCTTCTTTCAAAAAACTTTTAAATGATAGTATAGTGTAATGATGATAGTATAATGTTAAGTAAATGATCAGAAAGCATAACATAATACAGACAAGCAGTGCCATTTTTAAAGGAATGATTGAATGAATCCTGTGACATGAAAATTACTCATTTCTTTCTAATTTCTATAGTAAAATCATTCATTCGTAAATTGAAAAGCTTTCTAACTGGATCGCAATTGCACAGTGTTTCTGCGGGTTTCTGAATATATGCAATTGAAAATTAAAGCCTTGATCTATTTGGCAAGTAATATCTCCAAAACCTTTGTAAATTCCTAAAGCATGTGATTATAAGACATGCAATTAGACCAGCAATAACTGTGTGAAGAGCCAAAAAGTGAAGAAAAACACGAGGAATTAAAAAGAGTTAGAAAATCTGGAGGTCTGTTTGTGTGTTACTGAGTGATTGTGTGCGTTGTGTTTCAGGCTTGTGTTGTCACGGTTTGAGGTGGCAGGAACGGTGTTGGGTGAGAGTGCGGAGGAGGAAGAGGAGGATGAAGAGGAGGTCTGGCTGTTCTGGAAGGACAGTAGAGGAGAGGTGAAGAGTAAAAGCATACGAGAGCTTGCACAGGATGCCAAAGATGGACATACAGAGGACCAGGAAGTCATCAATTATTACAGGTAAATACAAAAACACCTACTTTTGTATGGGATGGAGTAATGCAGAATGTTTTTTTTTTAATTAGGTAAAAATGATAACTAGAGATGCACCAAATTTTTAGCTGGCGAAAATTATATGCTGAGGAGAAAAATGGCCAAAAATACGAGCCAAAAATGTTATGCTGTGTCGTATTGCCCTGCAGTGTTCATCAGAAAAGCAAAGTTCGCTCAAATAACACGCCGACAGGACATTTCTATGTACTGTATATAAATTATTAATTATTAATAAATGTTATTATTATTATTATAAATAATAAAATAATAAATGATTATTACAAAGCATATTTGTTTTTCATTCAAGTGCATCCAGAATTGTAGGTTTTGGCCCAGAATTTTTATTTCAGTGCATCAATAATATAATAATTTCTCTCTCTGTCAGATATCAGCTGAATTTGTTTGCTCGGATGTGTCTGGATCGGCAGTATCTTGCGATTAACAAGATATCAGCACAGCTGGATGTGGATCTGATTCTGCGCTGCATGTCAGATGAAGATTTGCCCTTTGACCTCAGAGCATCGTTCTGCCGCATGATGCTGCACATGCATGTAGACCGTGACCCTCAAGAACAGGTCACCCCAGTCAAATATGCTCGACTGTGGTCTGAAATCCCTTCACAAACTTCCATTGATGAGTGAGTGAGTTATTGCTGTGAAGTAACTCCATGTCAATGAGTGATCTGTTAATTTAGCCCATCTATTTGCTGTTTTTTGAGCAGTTATGATAATGATGGGACATCACGTGATGAAGTGAAAGAGCGCTTCTCTCAGACGATGGAGTTTGTGGAGAATTACCTGCGAGATGTTGTGTGCCAGAGTTTCCCGTTCTCAGATAAGGAGAAAAACAAACTCACCTTTGAGGTGTGTGTCCTCACTGAGACATTCACTAAACAGCCATTTTGCATCAGATTCACTAAGCATGAATGACTTTTTAGGTCACTTTTTATTCAGTAGAAAAAGATTTTCAAATAAAATCATTGCTGATTTGAATAATGCAAGTCATTGGTACTTTGGCAGTAAATAAACACATACAGGCAAAACAAAGCAAATACCCATAACTCCTGATGATACATTGAGATTTTGCAAAACAAAACGATGTGCGTGATATATTAAATCAAATTTGAAATGTTAATATGTTTTTTAACTGTAAAATGCGAGGAGCCATTGATTTCCATTTCATGAATCACCAAGGAACACATATTCAGCTCAATTGCTCTTTATGTCTGGCTTAAGAAAATATATTTACAACTTTGATGAATTGATGGTGAATGTGTGAACAGCAAATTTAGATTTTTGTGTGAACTGTCCCTTTAAGAACTGTCCCTTTTTTGCCCTAGGTGGTGAACCTGGCAAGAAACCTAATCTATTTTGGTTTCTATAACTTCAGTGACCTGCTAAGGTTAACCAAAATCCTTTTGGCAATCCTGGACTGTGTCCATATAAGCACTCCTTTCCCTATCAAGCTGGATAGAGAACCTGGCAAAGGTCAGAAACACCAATAGTTATGGACTCTATAGAAAATGTTTTGCCATAAAATGTTCTTCATGTGGTTACATGTTTATTAAAGTCCAAGATATTGTTTGAAATATTAAAACAAGATAACTGAATCTGTAACTGACTGTAAATTAGTTGCTCCAGCATAAAAATAAATAAATAAAAGCTTATATCAGGTACAAATATCTTAAGGTAGCTATAGCTTGTTTTTACAGTGTGGATTATGTACAGTATATGAGATCAGAAAATAATTTTCATTTCAAGAAAACAAATTAAACTTGAACTGAAATAAACTAAAACGTCAGCAAGGAATTCTCTAGTGTGAAAGAGTCCTGTTTGTGTCTGTAGGAAGTAACGTGATGCGCTCCATCCATGGGGTGGGAGAGCTGATGACACAGGTGGTGTTGAGGGGTGGAGGATTTCTGCCAGCCTCCGGCCACAATCCTCCTGACAGAGACGAAGGGAAAGCACAAAGTGAACCTCAGAAACAAGACATACTGGTGATGGACACGAAACTCAAGATCATCGAGATCCTGCAGGTGTACAAACACATCCTGGCCAATTGTTGGATTGTAATGTTTCATATAATTCAATATTTTAAAAGAAAACAAACAACAACTCATTTTTCTTATGCAGTTCATTCTGAATGTGCGGTTGGACTACAGGATCTCCTGCCTCCTCTGTATCTTTAAGACAGAGTTTGATGAGAGTAACTCTCAAACCGAGCCATCTTTAAGCCCAGACTCTCCTGCCAGCGTTCAAGGTGAATTAAGCAAATTCAATTCAATTCAAGTTTATTTGTATAGCTCTTTTTTACAATAATTAAAAAGTTACAATCAAATATAAGTTATTATATACAGACATAGTTAACCTGCAATCTTATAGCATATATGTGATGTTTATGTGTACATGTTTAATTAAGTGTATTTGTGTATTAAGTGTATGTGTTGTCCTGGAAGTCCTCGATGGTTAGCATCATCTCTTCATATGTGTTGTCCTTGAGGTCCTCGATGGTTTTGTGTTTTGGTTCAAATGTGTTTTAGTGTCACTTTCAGCTGGTATAGCAGGAGTATTGTGTTAATAACTTCTGTTTTTGTTAGGTGCGCTAGACTTTGAGCACATTGAAGAGCAGGCAGAGGGTATTTTTGGAGGAAGGTAAGCGGGTTGTTTGTTATATGATATATGATAGTTATATGATAGTTTATTATATGTGTGTGTGTGTGTGTTTGTGTAAGTAGTGAAGAGAACACCCCGCTGGATCTTGATGATCACGGTGGCCGAACATTTCTGAGGGTCCTGCTTCACCTCACCATGCATGACTATCCTCCGCTGGTATCTCGAGCTCTTCACCTGCTCTTCAGACACTTTAGCCAACGCCAGGAGGTCCTACAGGCCTTTAAACAGGTATTTATTTGTTTGTTAATTAGCTCATCTTCATCCAAAATAATGATAAAAGTTTTAATGCTGGTGAGTCCTGTCATGATAAAAGAATGTCTTAAAGAATGAGTAATTGAATCACTCATTCAAATGATTCATTCAAAATGGCTGTTTTGTGAACAGGTTAATGAATTACTGAAAAAATGCTAACCTGAAAATAAAAACATCTAAAAAATCAGGTTTTAAGTCAAATATGTTATTTTGCACCACTGAACCAACAGGCATCAATGATACCAATACCACTTTTACACTGTAATAGTCCATTTATAGGCATTTATTTTGTTTTAGGTTCAACTTCTGGTGACCAGTCAGGATGTGGAAAACTACAAACAGATCAAGTCAGATTTGGACCAGCTGCGGTCAATAGTAGAGAAATCAGAGTTGTGGGTGTATAAGAGACAAGGCTCAGACTCAGGACTGGACGCTGGAGAGGTCACAGCTGAAGCCCACCACAAGGTCTGGATGTGCCTCTAAATAAACAAAATAAAAACCTAAGAAGAAACATAATAGCTCTTTTCCAAACTGTTGTGAATTATATAATGACTGGATGCGTTTTCCTGCTTTAACAGGGTGTCATCAACTCAAGTAGATCAGACAAACCCAAAGTGGAAAGTACCAGCAGCTCGAACTACAGAGTCGTGAAAGAGGTGCAGTGATTTTTTTATGGAGATTCCAGGTTTTGGCAAGAAAATTGGATGTTCTTTGAAGTAAATCTTATGTTTGAAAGAATGCTAACGCTTGTGTGTGTGTGTAGATCCTGCTGAGGCTAAGCAAACTGTGTGTTTTGGAGGGTGTCTCTGGCAAGAAGAATAAGAAACAGCAGCAGCGGCTCCTCAGAAACATGGGAGCTCACAGTGTGGTCCTCGAACTGTTGCAAATCCCTTATGAGAAGGTGCGGGTCATCCGTTGGAAGAATACATTTGCATTTGTGATGCTAAATTACTAATGAACCTATATATTTATACAACAGAATTAAAAAAAACTACATTGCCAAAATGCATCTGTTATGTTGCAGCTAACTTAGATTTGTAGACTTGTAGACTGTAAATTTTGCAGCTTGAATGAAATTCATAATTTTTTACTGTAATTGTTTGGCTTGTTAATGTTTGAGGTTTGATGTTCACTGAGTATCAGCCTCTGATTCTTTAGGGAGCATCTGGCAATTCCATGCATTGCAAAAAATGTAAACAATGTCAATAAATAATTTTAGAAGGTTGTAGTAAATACCTTGTGGTCTCACTGGCTTACTGAATATGAGCATTTTTTTCCAAAAATTCTGATTATTTTGTAAAACAAAATACTATATTTTCAACTGTTACATTTTAATGGTTTGTAGTTCAATACTTCTAGCATACAGATGATGTTATGCCAATACCTACTTTCATACGGATACAATACATAATTTATTTTATAAAAAGGCATCTTATTCTTATTCAACAAGCTTGTATGTGTTTGTTTTTGTTGACATTTTAGGGGGAGGATGTTCAGATGCAGGAGATCATGACTTTAGCCCATCAGTTCCTTCAAAACTTCTGTGCTGGAAATCAGCAGAACCAGGCACTTCTACACAAACACATCAACCTGTTCCTCAACCCTGGGGTGAGAACACACACACACACACATACTTGTTTTGGTGGTTTATGAGGACTCTTGATAGGCATAATCTATTTTATACTGTATTTAAACAACACTTATATTGCCTTAACCCTACCCTAAACCCCAGTCCTCACAGGAAAACTTTGGCATTTTGAATATGAACCTGTTTTTTTACAGTTTTGATCACGAGGACAGAGGGCATGTCCTCTTAAACCACCTTAACATTGTATTACCTTGGTCATACCCATGTAATTATATTGTAAACCACCAAAACCAGTACACAGAGAGAGAAAGATTTTTATCTGAGCATTTCAGCTGCTCTTCATTATCATACTTCTCCTTGTCTCTCTGTTGCTAGATCCTGGAGGCGGTGACCATGCAGCATATCTTCATGAATAATTTCCAGTTGTGTAGTGAGATTAATGAGCGGGTCGTGCAGCATTTTGTGCATTGCATCGAGACGCACGGCCGCAGTGTGCACTACCTCAAGTTCCTGCAGACCATCGTCAAGGCAGAGAACAAGTTCATCAAGAAATGCCAAGACATCGTCATGGCGGAGGTTTGTTGGCCAGACAGAAGTTCACAGTTACATTTACATTTGGAATTGTAAAATAGTTAGAATTGAGTTTTGAGATACACACATTGCTGATTAGTAAATATCTTTGTGTGTCTGTGTGTGTGTGTGTTTGTGTAGCTGGTGACAGCAGGTGAGGATGTGCTGGTGTTCTATAATGACCGGGCGTCTTTTCAGTCATTGGTTCAGATGATGCGTCTTGAGCGGGAACGACTTGATGAGAGCAGTGCACTCAGGTATGCAGATTAAACTGCCCAAACACGAAAGTCTTGTCTGTACAATATTTTTATTTACTGTCAAAAACTTCACTCAATCACAGAAGCATAAATTGAACAAATGTCAATATTTGTTCAACAGAGTTGGGTGAAACGCGTTCCACAGCGTTACTGTATTCTAGTTACATTTTTGGGGAACGCAGTAATGTAATGAATTACATTTTAAATTTGTGTAATTTGATTACAGTTAATAAAGTCAATGTAATTGCTTTACTTATGTTACAAATACAGTTTTTAGAAAAATGCTTCTTTTAAATCACATTTTCCCCTCCAACGTCAATGGCCCAACTCAGCCTAAACAGGCTAAATTGGATTTTTGTGCAGGTTCAGGAGTAAAGGTATCCTCTGAATGTGAAGAAAAGCGTAGCTGCTTATGGGGCCATTCACATATCGCGTCTTTTGCACGTGCAAGTTCGCTATTTCCAGTGGAGGCGCACAGCTTCATACTTTGTATAAAATATGCACATTTCGGTAGACTAATTGCTTCAGACAAACACAGAACACACAAACACTGCAGTGCTTTTTCATACTATGGATGTCAATGGTTACAGGTATCCAGTTTTCTTCTAAATGTCTTCTTTTGTGTTCAAAAGAACAAAAAAAAAAAAGACAAACTGGTTTGGAACAAGTGAAGATTAAGTAAATGATGAGAAAATTTTACGTTTTCGCCAAACTATCTCTTTAAGTCTTTTGAATTTGTCAAGCTGCTGTGATCAACCCATTGTAATGTTTTTCAGTGAATATTAAATTACTGAAAGAGCTGCAGTTTATGTTGTATTTTTTATAGGTTTTATATGTTTTCAAAGTAAAGTATTTAGTAATCTGGTTACTTTTCACATTAAGTAATTAGTAATGTAATCAAATTACAATTTTCCAGTAGTAGTCAGTAATTTGTAATCCATTACTTTTTTAAGTAACTTACCCAACCTTACCCAACATTGTTGTTCAATTTGTTGAAGTTGGTGCAGAATATCTTGTGTTTTATATTTGTGAATATCTGTGCTCTGCCTCTGGCTTTTTGTTAAATGCTCTGTTTTCACGTTTCGTAATATAAAATCATCGCAGTTCAATTTGTATGCAAGTCCGGAACAGAGAATGGCTAAATTAAAACAAAATAATGTTTTTAACTGAAAAAATCTACAATTAGATTACAATAGCATCTCTCATTTACATTTAAAAAGTCATACAAGGTTTATGTTTTATGTGTGCTTTAGTAAACATTCACCGGTTACATAATTGTTGTTGTCATTATTAGCCTTGTTCACTCTTGACTCTTACAGGTATCACATTCACCTGGTGGAGTTGCTGGCTGTGTGCACTGAAGGCAAAAACGTCTACACTGAGATCAAATGCAACTCGCTGCTCCCCCTCGATGACATTGTACGCGTGGTCACACACGAGGACTGCATCCCTGAGGTGTATATATATATATATATATATATATATAAATATAAATATTTGTGTGTACCAAATTGTAATATGTTAAATTGAGTATTGATGATTTACTATTTCTAGTTGAATTTCAGATCCACGCAGACTCTTAATGACTAATATTTCCCACAACACATTACATGGGTAATAGTTTTAATAAAATACGCAAGATCGATGGTTAAGTGGAGCGGTTCAGATAAAGGGGTTTGAATGATTGATGATTAATATCTAACCTGATGCAAATGATTCGTTTCATGTTATCTGCATTATATTCCATCTGCAACAGTATTGTAAACTTTTATAAACATTTCTCTGCACGAAACACCCTTGAATGGCAGCTGAGTGTGCTACTTAATTTCCAATAGGGTAAGGAATCTGCTCGTGCAGAACTCCGCTGGTTCCCACAGATTCTTTAGCCCATCATTGAGTCTATTTATTTACTTATTAGTTTCTGTACTTAATGTGTTTAAATATATACGTTAATTCAGTTTTTTATATTAATTTCAGTTATATTATTGACTAATATGCAAATGTTTACATGAATATTTACAATACGGTTTGTAAAGTAATATTTTAAGTAGTGTTTTAGTAGATAGTGTTCTGTGCAGAAAAGGCAAAAAATGTCAGCAGATTCTGTCTGGCCCATAACAGAACTGTTAAGTAATGACAAAGTAGCATATCCTAAAGCTTGCCAGTTCTATTACACACCCAAATTATGCATTTTTCTTTTTATTTGCACTTTTAGTAGCCAAACTGGGACGTAGCATGTGTGACTTTATAAGATGAGAATTTATTATTGCTCTTGCAGGTGAAGATGGCCTACGTGAACTTCCTGAACCACTGTTATGTTGATACAGAGGTTGAGATGAAGGAGATCTACACCAGCAATCACATGTGGAAACTTTTTGATGATTTTCTGGTGGACGTCTGCAGAGTAAGACTAAAATTACAAATCGTTTTCAGCTGATACATGGACAACATGGTCTAAATACTCACACACTCAACTTTCCTTTAGGTGTGCAATAACACAAGTGACCGTAAACACGCTGACACTGTTCTGGAGCGCTACGTTACCGAGACCATCATGAGCATCGTCACCACCTTTTTCAGCTCACCGTTCTCAGACCAGAGCACAAGTTTGCAGGTAGCCCCCATTCGCAGCATTTTTCATTTCTGCTTTTAATACTTTTGCACATTTTTTGTGACAATTTTGATCTCTTGAACACTAGGAGCAATAGGATGGAAACAATTCTTTATTCATAAAGGGTTTATGTGACATTGTAAAGTACAATTCAAAGCAGTGCATGGAAACCTGGCTGCGGAGTTCAAGAGATTTGCTCAAAACACTGATTCATTCCTTTAATTTAAGTTTTTATGAGCAAGTCATTAAATGATTCATTTACACTGATTTTTCAAAACTAGTTTTAATTAGTTCAATGTATTTTTTCTCAGACCAGAACACAAGTTTGCAGGTAGCCCAAGGTGTCCCAGTATGTCTCAGGATCATTTTGAGTCATCTTTAAGAGTTGACATCCATCTCTCCTTGTGTCTCAGACCCGGCAGCCGGTGTTTGTGCAGCTGCTGCAGGGAGTGTTTCGTGTCTATCACTGCAATTGGCTGCTCCCAGGGCAGAAGGGGAATGTGGAAGCCTGCATCAAAGTGCTTAGTGACGTGGGTAAGAGCATCCTCTCTCCAGCAGCTGTTTTCATCATTTAAGATGTGTTAAAGAGCTTTTGCTGTTTGCTTTTCATGCACACTTGTGTACACTTGTGACTTTTTTCTGTTGTGTAATGTGCAGCCAAAGGCAGAGCCATAGCCATTCCTGTGGATCTGGACTGTCAGGTGAATAATCTGTTCATGAAGTCCAACAACATAGTACAGAAAACAGCCCTCAGCTGGAGACTCTCTGTCCGTAACGCGACTCGGAGAGACTCTGTTCTGACCACCTCTCGAGACTATCGCAACATCATTGAAAGGCTGCAGGTGAGGGAGTGACATTGCTACTGTTTTCCAAACCAAAACATATATATTTGTTTCCAAATTACAAGTTTACCATATTATTTAATGCATGGAAAAATATAGTATAACTCCCAGATTGCATTGCAATGTTGATTGTCAATTAATGTATACACTTTTTTTTGTATACTCTTTTTTTTTTTTCTCTGTCCTTATTATAAATTTCATGTACATAGTAATGTATGTATGTATAATTATGTATAATTACATGCATTTTATCCTAAACCTAACCCTCATTATAACCCTAACCATAAAGTAACTGCAATTAATTAATATTTATCAGTACTTAAATGTAATAACAAGTGTTTGGAGTAAGTAGTGGTTAGCACTGTCGCCTCACAGCAAGAAGGTCGCTGGTTTGAGTCCCGGCTGGGCCAGTTGGCATTTCTGTGTGGAGTTTGCCCCGTGTTCTTGTGGGTTTCCTCTGGGTGCTCCGGTTTCCCCCACAATCCAAAGACATGCACCATAGGTGAATTGAATAATCTAAATTGGCCATAGTGTATGAGTGTGAGTGTATGGGTGTTTCCCAGTACTGGGTTGCGGCTGGAAGGGCATCCGCTGCGTAAAACATATGCCGGAATAGTTTGCGGTTCATTCCGCTGTAATAGAGACTAAGCCGAAGGAAAATTAATGAATGAATAGAGTAAGTAAAATCTTTCAGATTGTTTGCTTGTGAGGTACAGTGATGATTAGAGGAGGCTCCCTCATAAGGATGCTGTCTGAAGGCTGATTTATACTTTCGCCTGGGTCTGCATCTCTTAGCCTCAACAGCCGCAAGTTGTGAAGGCTTTTATACTTGACGTGCTCTTCATTGTACTATTATTTTGTAACAACAGGGGACGACTCGGAGTAGCTGTCATGACGAAACAATAGCAAAGAAGAAGTCAGCGAGTGGAGTTGCTAAAAGAATAAACTTAGCTATATCAAAATGAATATGTTGTGGATAATATTGAAGGACACTCCTGAAAATGTTTGCTTTTAATATAGTTTATATGACTAACTTGGGCTACATTTTATGTGTCCAAGCTAACTGTGTGCTTAATGCGAAACTTTTTATACAATAAAAAGAAAAAATAATTTACTTAAAACAACCTGTGCACAAAATATATTGATTTCCCACAAATCTTCAAAGGAAACCTAAAGAACTTCACATTTGGCAGTTGTTTTGGATTTCTAAAGGTGTTGCAGGTGCAAATTTCTCCAGCTCGGCCAGACTCGGCTCCAAGTCGTGCATCTTTGGATGTGGAGCTGTACACAAAGTTACAAAAAATGTTGTGCACTCCGCCTGCCAAAATCATGTCGCGCACACCCAAAGCGAACATCCGCCAACACCTTAATGATGTCACATTTGCTGCGGATGCGTCGAGAATAAACCAGCCTTAAGTAGGCAGCGAGGCAGCTCACTAGGTTTTAGAAAAGATCTATGATGCCTTATCAATCATAAACCATGTCTCTGATATAAAAAAATTAAATAAAACTATATTCAATTGTTTTGCCTCAGTGCCTTTGTTAGGGTGTGTGGTGAATGTGTGTTTTGTGTGTGGTGAATGTGTTTTGTGTGTCCGTAGGATATAGTGTCTGCATTGGAGGAGCGGTTGAGGCCTCTGGTTCAGGCTGAGCTGTCTGTGTTGGTGGATGTCCTCCATCGCCCAGAGCTGCTGTTTCCAGAGCACACTGAAGCCCACCGCAAGTGTGAGAGTGGAGGATTCATCTGCAAGTATGACCAACTCTTAAAGACTCAGAAATAACCCTGCACTATCATCAATAAACCATACTTTTTTAAGGGATAGTTCACCTAACAATAACAAATTCATCCACTTGTTCCAAACCATAACAGTTTATTTTCTCTCAACACAAGAAGATGTCCCTTTATCCCTATGTCCCTTTATCCCTATTCTCTTAAGGAAATAATGCTGGAAGTGTTCTTACCTAGAATTAACAGTACAGATCTTTTGGTTTGGTATGCATGTGAAGCAAAATAAATATAGTGTTGTTTACTACATGCAGACATTAATTTGAAACATCTAGGCTTCTCTGTCTTCCTTTTAACAAATCAAAATTGAGTCTAAAATGCCAAAATGTTAGTCTATTCTGTTTTAGTTGTGTGAATAATACTTCAGTTCTTAGCCTACTTTCTGTATAATGTCACAAGAAGCTTTGTGTTTTGTAACATTCAGTAAGAAGTAAAGTATCATCTTACTGATTCTTTCCACTTTATTAGGAACAATAAAAACTATAGCAACAATAAAAACTATTTTGAGGCTCTTTAATTTGCCGTGACAGATCACAGGTTCAAACTGCAATGAAATGCAAATGAACATGAGCAATCCTTTCTTATTACTACTGGTTATAGCACAAAATAAACATTAATAAACATCTTGTACCTTATGTAATTGCTTATAAGTGTTTTAAATGCATATAAATTGTTATATCAGTACAAATAATAATAATAATAACAACTGTATAATTACTATTGTATTATTTTATGTTTTATTTGTTTTATCTGTTCTTTGTGCAGGTTGATAAAACATACCAAGCAGCTTCTAGAAGAAAACGAGGAGAGGCTTTGTATCAAAGTCCTGCAGACGCTCAGAGAGATGATGACCAAAGACAGAGGATATGGAGAGAAGGTATTTACCACTAACATTTAAAAAGAGGACTAGCAGAAGTGTTTCAGGTCTGTTACAATAAAAACAATGGCATAATACACATGTGATAGATATTTCATTTGTTGTGTAAGGTTGATCTTTTGTCTTCTACACATACTGTCTTCATTTGCATTGTCTGCATGTGTGATATTAATGGCAAATGCAAGTCCCTTAGAGCATGTTTATTTGAGTTTGAGTTGATGGTCACATCTTCTCTTTTGTATCTTTCTGTTAATACTCATGTCACTAATAGTTACTGGCTTTAAAGAATGTCCACTCTTCCATTAACCCTGTTCTTCACTCCTCTTTTTCAGCTTCTGGGATATGATGATGAGATGGATGTCACTGAGGTTGTCCTCTTTTTGTCATTCATCCCATCTACCCTTTGTTTATTTATCAACTTTTGTTATCTTCCTTCTCTTACTGTCTTTGATAGACAATTAAAGATTTGGCTTGAATACTTGTTAGATGTGGTATGGGTGTTGGGTTTGGTGTTTATCGTAAAAACCCTTGTCAAAATTTTTGTCAAGCTGTGGTGTGAAAGAAAGAACAAGCCCTAACTTCTTGTTTCAATATGAAATATGAAAAAAAACGTGTGCTGCTTGTATAATATGATGTTAGAGTAATATTTTTGGTTGCTCTTAAAGATTTTGGTATTTAGACAGTTTGGATATGAATTGTTATGTTACAGACCTTTTTTTTCTGACCATAATATGCTGATCTTCTACTTGAGACTAGTGCTCGGCAAAGATTAATCACATCCCAAATAAAAGTTTGTTTTGAGTTAAGTTATATGTGTGTATTATATGTATTTATTATCTATATGTAATACACACACCTACATAAAAACTTTTTTGCATAGATAATTAAATGTATATATGATTTATGATTTGTATCATATACATATATATATATATATTTTATATCTAATTATAAATAAACATTTTCTCAAATATATGTATGCATGTGTGTATTTAATTATACATAATAAATATGCACAGTACACACACATATATTATGTCAAAACTTTTATTTCACATGCGATTAATCGCAATTAATCTTTGCCCAGCACTACTTAAGACATTTCTCTTCTCTCTTCTATTTTTTATATTCCATTCTATTTATTTTTAATTTAGCTCATAAATTGCTTGCACAGCACATAGAGCTGCATGAATAATTGTTAAAGGAGCTGTATGTAAGTTTTTGACTCTTCTAAAGCATAAAAATACCATAATATGTTTGCAGATATTTAAGAAACATGCCAAGTGAACATACTTGTTTATCTGAAAAACAATACTTAAGTCAGATATTCTGTTTTGAAAATGTGTTTTCCGTGCCGGAACGCTGTCTTTGTTTTGGTAAATTTAACCTGCCCAATGCCAGTTTAGCCAATTATATTTCAGCACCCCGGGTTGCCTTTTGTTGGAAAACTGCGTATTTCATTCATTCAGTCAGAAAGGCTCTGAAAGCATGCGTCCGTGACCGAAATGCGACCTCCGGTGGACAGTAGCAGACTCCGAAAGGAGACGCAGATTCAGAGTTCCACATGAGGTTATTAATTAGCAAATGATATAAATATTACGAGTGTAAACATTAGGTGAGCAGGTTACATTGTAACCGCGTTTCCTAACAACACGCTTTGTGACGAGATACGCAGTGATAAGCAATTTGGCTGTTTGCACCAGACGAAACACGACAGAAATTTAAATACAGCCATTCAGAAGCACAGAATATGCACTCACTCACGAAATTGTAAGGTTTATAATCTATTTAATATATTAACCCTCTTTTAACATTATTAAATATACATGCTGAATCACTCATATGTGTTTAGTTCTAAAGTTCAATTTAAAACAGTTTATTTGATTTTCAAGATCTGAGGTGAACTATCTGCTGCTGCTTTCAGTATATGGCAATAAATGTAATGTAAAATGGCATTCAAACTCACATTATTAGCCTTTAACACTGAATAAAGCACATGAGGTTTACCTGAGGTGATCATTGTCAGTTTTCTGTTGTTCACCTGTGAGAAATAGAAGCCGTTTCTAATATATCAATTCGAGGTGTTGGTTAGGACAAAAACTCCTTTTAATATGGAAAATAGTCCTTCTATTGGGTGCCGTTGCTTTTATTTAGAACACGGTTTAAATCACACGCTCCTGTCCTCAATCTGGCAACCTGCACTTGCGTTTGTTTTGATCTAGGAGTGCAATACCTAGTTCAACCACTGGGTGTCAAACTTACATACTGCACCTTTAAGAGATCACAATGTTACTCAAACCCCCACCAGTAGTTGATGATTGAAAATGCATAAAATAATCGATGAGTGCAATTAACAGTACATGCAAAAATTATGATGAAAGCACATTTACTCAATAAATTCTCAGAGGACTGCCTCAACAGCCTCAGTCATCTGAACACAATTTCACATTTCAAATGTACATTCTGAGGGGCTAATCGTTTATTAAAAAAGAACCACCATCTTCTTCATTAAGCATTTATGTGATATTGTATTGTGATCAAGTGACTCGCTCAAACTGCTGATTCATCCATTAATTGAAATATTTATAAGCGAGTCATTGAATGATTCATTCAGACTGATTTTTTTTCAAACTAATTCTAATTAATTAAATGTATTTTTAAAATAGATTTTCTACAATTAAAATTTTTTAAAACATTATTAAATTACACGTTTCTTGGTTCTGTTGATAGCATTTTTGTTTATTTTTTAAACAAAAAAACATTGGTCTCAGTTTATCCAGAATTGTGCGGCTCTAATAATGTAATTACTTGGTACCATAATTTTTAGTAATTTTGTCCACTTATTTCATTATAACACCAAGCATGCTGTTATGATAGAGATTGCTGCATGATGATACTAATTGTGTGTCAGTGTTGTGTTGTCCGCTCTGCTCACTCACTCAGGTGGTGGATGTCAGTCTGCCACCCAAACAGCAGGAGGATCGGCGGAGGGTAGGTCACTAACATCACGCTAACTTAACCTAATGCGGCTCTCTAACCACACATCTCAACCTCTCAACTGCCTCAATTCAATTTCACAATTCCTTTAAATACCCATTTCTTGATATGCCACTTTTTTACGATAGATACTTACTGGACGTCAAACAAATCAAATAAAAAGCTGTCAAAAATAACATGCACACTCTCATTATAGGGGGAGGCCCTTCGGCAGCTGCTCGTCAACCGTTACTATGGCTTCAGGAGTGGTGGGCGGAGAGAAAGTCTGACCTCATTTGGTAACTCCGCCCTGACTCCCGTCGGACCAATCAAGAGCCAGCCAGGTGGGTGTGTTTTACATTGTAACTTCTGGGAGCGTTTGTGATGTCATTTTTAATAATTTCATATGTGTTTTTGTATGATTTCAGGGGGGTTGAGCAGGGCTGAGATGTCATTGATGGAGGTGCAGTGTCATCTGGACCGTGAAGGGGCGTCTGATCTTGTCATTGATCTCATTATGAACACTACCAGCGACCGCGTCTTCCATGAAAGCATCCTATTGGCCATCGCACTGTTGGAAGGCGGAAACACCATCATACAGGTCAGATAGGCCTGCCAGTGAAATGACGGGTTCAGTTTAAGAGATCAGTTTAAAATAAGTGTTGTGTATGTGAATTTGTGATTTATGTCTTCAGTGTGACGTGATCCTGCAGAAGTCATTCTGACTTGCTAATTTGAATTTAAATTTAAATTTCTTAGATTTTAGTATCAGTATGTTAGTTTTAAAGATATATATTAGCTAGTGTGATGCAAAAATTTAAAAAAACAGTGACAAAATTGACATTAAGAAGATATAAACCTGATATAAACATCTAAAGCTTGTAGTTTGTCACTTTCGCCTAAATGGATCAACAATTTTTTTTAAATCACCTCATACTTCAGTTTCTCATTAAATCTTCTGACCAATCAAATGCTCTCTAGTATCTGACATGCCCTGCCCCCTTCAAGACACTTCTCATTTGCTTTTCATTTAATGCGCTTGATCTCAATCACTCTCAGTGGCAGAACTGTGATAAAAACAAATGCTATTGCCTGTTATTTTTATAAAGGGGAGGAGCTACTATATGTCCCATCCTGTCTTCATGTTTCAGTTGAGATTATGTCAAATTTTGAATCAAAGATGTACATTTCAAAGCGCTTCACATGACTTTTATTAATGGTTCTTGTTATTTGGAAGTATTTTTTAAAAGAAAAAAAATTAAGGGTAAATTTGAACGATAATATATCAGTTTACAGAAAAACATGAACTTTTTTTCAACATTGAAAAAATGTTTCTTGAAGAACATATTAATGGAGTCATGTTTGTGTTTTTATCTGGTTGCAGCATTCCTTCTTCAAACGTTTAACAGAAGACAAAAATTCAGAGAAGTTTTTCAGGGTGTTTTATGACAGAATGAAAGTGGCTCAGGTGGAGATCAAAGCCACAGTTACCGTCAACACCAGTGACCTCGGCAACAAGCGGCGTGATGACAACACTCCAGACAAAGATACTCCACAACGCCGCAGAGGTCTGGACTCACAGAATTTGATTAGCTCTGATCAGATGCTGTCTTTATTTGCACTTGATCTTAATATACAGCTACGGAAAAAATTGAGAGACCAACTGAAAATTCAGTTTCTGTAGAATTACAAATTTAGCTTGCATTTGAGTTAAAAGTTAAGTTGTTTTGTTTTTATACTGATGAAATTTTTTATGCATGTTTATGTACATTTTTTTGTAACGTATTAATAATGTTTTAACTTCATTATAGTAAAGAATTCAGTATTTACAGGAATAACCCTGATTTCTGTCACAACAAATTAAAATATCTGTTATTCTGGCCAGTTGTCATTTCCAGAAGAAAAAGCTCTAAATGACTTTTTTAGAGACATTTGTAAATTTTTTTGTTTTTAGATCTTTACAGAACAAAACTTAAAAATTAACATTTTATTCAAACACATACCTAATAAATTTCCATAGAAACTGATACTTTTCGAGTGGTCTCCTAATTATTTCCATAGTTTTATATTTGTGATTAACAGAGCATCAAAATACTTGTTGAGGTCACTGCATGTTGTTATAAAGTTTGATATATTATTTTATTAAAAAATAAATCGGTATGAGATTATAAACAAGAAACTGATCTCCAGGAAAAGACTCCGGTGTGGTGGTGACAGATGATGCTCGTGAGCAGCTGTTGGAGGCTTCAGCTGTGACTAAGAAGGCCTTTGGTTCGTATCGTCGAGATGCTGATCCCGAGGAGACGTTTGGCGCTGCTGATGGAGATAAAGGAGGTGGAGATAAAAGCACAGAGCAGGGCGAGATGAGCCCCGTCATTCTCATAATGCAGCCAATCTTGCGCTTCCTGCAGCTGCTGTGCGAAAACCACAATCGAGACCTGCAGGTGGGATTTTCTGCCTCTCTATTTGTGAAAAATTAGAGAGAACCAACAAACTGTTTTTAGGTTTCATTTCTGGGTTCATATCTGTTGTGATGGATATTTATCATCTTCAGTAATGCTGTAAATGTTGTTTTAGTAATGTGCAAGCTGACGTTAATTATCTTTTAACACTGCTTTTTTCTCCCTTTTATTCCTGAATGAATCTGTTTTTAACAAATTGTTAAGTCTGTTTTGAACTATTTAATAAATCTCTCATTAGCTGTTTCCATCTATCAATTTATTTATAACTGCACTTAAGGATTTTGCAGGGAAACACTAAGATGCACATCAATTCTAAAAATGTGCATTAAATACTTTTGCACTCAATTAAGTCAGAAAAATGTTTATTTGTTAAAAATATAGACACAAACTACATATTTACCAAATAAATTCCTTGATGCACAATATCAATAGAATATGTGAATAGCTAAATGGACTAACCTAACTAAAATCTCTGTATGATTATTTTTCATGTATACATTTGAAGTCAGAATTATTAGCCCTCCTGAATTATTAGCCCCCGTGTATATTTTTTCCCCAGTTTCTGTTTAATGGAAAGAAGATTTTTTCAACACATTTCTAAACATAGTTTTAATAACTCATTTATGACAACTGATTTATTTTATTTTTGCCATGATGACAGGACATAATATTTTACTAGGTATTTTTCAAGTTACTAGTATTCAGCTTAAAGTGCAATTTAAAGGCTTAACTAGGTTAATTTGGTTAATTAGGTGAGTTAGGGTAGTTATGGAAATCATTGTATAACAGTGGTTTGTTCTGTAGACAATCAAAAAAAGGGGGCTAATAAAAAATGTAAAACTGTTTTTATTCTAGCCGAAATAAAACAAATAAGACTTTCTCCAGAAGAAAAAATATTATAGGAAATACTGTGAAAAATTCCTTGCTCTGTTAAACATCATTTGGGAAATATTTGAAAAAGAAAAAAAAATCACAGGAGGGCTAATCATTTTGACTTCAAGTGTATATTACATTATTTCTCTGTGTTATTATGTTTTAAGAAATCTGCAAACACCTGAGTGAAAGTCAGTCCTCAAAATGATTTTGTAAAATTAGCTCCTTACACAGTTCTTACACAGTTGTTTTCTTAAACATCAGGTCTCTTTTTTCCCCCACAGAATTTTCTGCGCTGTCAGAACAATAAGAACAACTATAACCTGGTGTGTGAGACGCTGCAGTTCCTGGACTGTATCTGTGGCAGCACAACAGGAGGCCTGGGGCTGTTAGGACTCTACATCAACCAGCATAACGTAGCGCTCATTAATCAGACTGTAGAGAGCCTCACCGAATACTGTCAAGGGCCCTGCCATGACAATCAGGCATGTACACACACTTAAATTTTTCAGTTATTTCACATTTTTTCTATTAGGGCTGCACAATATATGGTTTCAGCATAGAAATCGCAATGTGCGCATCCACAATAGTCGGATTATTATTGACCAGAATTTGAAAAAAACATTTGAAAACCTGGTTTGTGGAGTCATTGCGACGTTTAAATAGACCTATTCATTTCATATGGTGAAATGATAAATTCAATATCGCAATATATATTGTATAAAAAGAAAATATCGCAATGTCAGTTTTTTCCAATATGGTGCAGCCCTGCTTTCTATCACTCATACTTCCCATATTCAACAGAATTGCATTGCCACCCATGAGTCTAATGGCATCGACATCATTATTGCACTGATTCTGAATGATATCAATCCACTGGGCAGGAAGAGAATGGATCTAGTTCTTGAATTAAAGGTACATCGTTTTACACTCAATTGACAAAGCAACAACCCATTATTTTTGTAGTAGATGACAATACAAAGTGGTTTTCACTTTTGGTTTTCAACCGTTTTGACTTGCGTTGTTAAAGAAAATATTTAAAAGCCTCCAAGATATTTCTGGAACGTCTGTTGTAATTGCATGAAAAAGTTGCTCATCCTTTTTATTTACAGCTGAAAACTTTGAGTGATGCTATATTAAAATTAACAAATAATATTATTATAAATATTAAAATTTCATAATTCTAGAATGTTTTGTAGTAATATAATTTCAGTAAAATAGCGTATTTCAATAATGTTTTATTATATTTATTTTAATATATCTAATAAATACTCCGTTAGACATTTTAAAAATTGTAATCTCTTGTAACATCATTTGTCTTTATTCTTCAGAATAATGCATCTAAGCTACTGCTGGCCATAATGGAGAGCCGTCATGACAGTGAGAATGCAGAAAGAATTCTGTACAACATGAGACCAAAGGAACTAGTGAGTGTTTGAGTTATCACTGTTTATTCTGCTGCACTCATTGTGATAACTAAAGTCATACTATGTAAACAGATAGTAAGTCACAAACAGCATTTATGCAATCCTGACTGTGTGTGTGTTCATGTTCAAGGTGGAGGTGATGAAAATGGCCTACCAGCAGGGGGAGGCAGAGTTTGAGGATGAGGAACAGGAGAATGGAGAGGATCATGCAGCATCGCCTCGCAATGTTGGACACAACATCTATATTCTTGCACATCAGGTACACACACACACACACAAACACACACACAATCACACCTGTACATATGAACTTTCTGTGGTACATGCATTACACTGTGTTCCCACATATTCTGTTTTATCCACAATAAAATTACTTTTAATTTATTAGAATTTATTTACAAGGGCCATATTATTATTATTATTTGTACACTTTAAACTTCCTTGAAAGCCTAATGTTGCTGTTTTTTTCTAAATTTAAATCCCACCCAAATGCTAGGATGAGTTATTTGTTAGTAGTGTGTTGTTCAGAATGTTTGTAAGTAAAAAATGTAAACTAGGCTTAAAAATGCATTCAGGTTTTGTTTGTTGTGCTGGAGTATCTGTAGTATGTGCTGTAAAGGCACTACCTTCTTCTGGATAGAGAGTTGCAGCTCATTTGCATATAAGAATCATGCATGAAAACAGTTTTTTTTAGAGAATTTACAGTGTAGTATAATACATGAGTCATGAGTCACACAAACACATTCTGGGGACACCTTAGATTCTTGTAAAAATGGACACAATAACATACCATTACTTCGGTTTTTTTAGTTTTGGCATTCTGCAAATTTTTGTTTTGGTCTCTTTGTTGGAAGATTTTAAATAGACTTTCAAGTAAACCCTGATACCCACCCAGTCACAGCTCTTTATCTAAGAGCACCACATTAAATCATAGAGTGATCTGATTTAACCTGCTTCTTTCCAGCTGTCGCGTCATAATAAGGAATTGCAAATACTACTGAAACCAGGTGGAGAGGACCAGGCCCTGGAGTATTACACAAAACACACCTCACAGATAGAGGTAGCACAAACACTTTTAACTGATAATTTTGATTGATTTTATATCAACTTTTTGCATTTGATCTTTTATATATATATATATATATGTGTGTTTCTGTTTGTATACACAGATAGTTCGACAGGATCGCACTATGGAACAGATTGTGTTTCCTGTACCAAATATCTGCTCTTTTCTGACAAATGAGTCCAAGCTGCGTGTGTACTATGGTACAGAGAGAGATGAGCAAGGCAGTAAAATAAATGACTTCTTCTTGCATGCAGACGACCTCTTCAATGAAATGAGGTGGCAGAAAAAGCTAAGAGGTAAATGCGTGTTTGTTTGTACGTTCATCTCTAGGTGTTTGATTTTTGAAAGATAAGCAATTTTTTTTTTTCCTGAATCAGTGGTTCTTGGTCTGTATTGTGCAAGTTACTTCCAAACTGTAATACATTACATTACTTGTTACTGTTATTTAAAAGTAATTCCTTACTTTACAATATTACTGTTTCAGAATTGTAATGTGTTCTATCACTCCTGTATTACCTTACTTTCACTAAAATAACTACAGAAGTAGAACTTAAAGGCAAAATATGTCAGATTTTTGTTTAAAAATATAAATATATTTTAAAAACACTAGAATTATTACATATTTTGCTGCCTGGTGTACTTGCATTATTCCACATTATTGAGTAATTCATTAACCCTTACAAAACAAATCCTGCTGGAATTCCATACACCACATACTTCGACATTCCTACTCCTGCATGAGTCTCACAGGCAGCATGTAGGAGTCCTACAGGGAACATGCAGAACTCCTATAGGAATCCTACAGAGAATTCTACAGCAAATATGCATGAATCCTACAGGGAACTTGCAGGAATCCTACAGAGACATCTACAGGAAACATGCAGGACTTTTGCAGGAATCCTACAGAGAATCCTACAGGGAATATGCAGGAATCCTACATTGAACGTGCAGGACTTCTGCAGGAGTCCTACATAAAATCCTACAATGAATATGCAGGACTCACACAGGAATCCTACAGGGAACATGCAGGAATCCTACAGGGAATATGCAGGAAACCTGCAGGAATCCTAAATCGAATCCTGCAGGAATTATGCAGAGAATCATACAGGGAACATGCAGGACTCCTGCAGAGAACAATGCTATGTTTTATCTTATCTATCCTTCTGTAAAATCATTTCTGAAATGTACCCATCCCGTTGTGTTTTCAGCTCAGCCAGTGCTGTACTGGTGCAGCAGGAACATGTCGTTTTGGAGTAATGTGTCCTTTAATCTGGCGGTGCTCATTAATTTGCTGGTGGCATTTTTCTACCCTCTGGATGGAGTGAGCGAAAGTGAGACATCCTCTCTTATTCATCAGTATTCAGTGTAGCTTTCCACAATATCCCTGACCTATGGTGTGTTTCAGGCCAGCTGGAACCTTCTCTGTCTCTGTTGCTGTGGGTTTGTTTGTTGGGCTCACTGGGCTTCGTGTTGATGTCGCCGAGGCCAAATGCAGTGCGGGTGCTGGTCATCTCCACTGTCCTGCAGCTGGGCTTCTCTGTGGGGCTGCAGCACATGCTCACACTCCTGGGAGCTTTCAATGTAAGATCTTTCATTCACATATACTTTTGAGTACGTTTGAGTGCACACAGTTAAAGTTACAGTTATATGGTGTCAGTTTGTATTGTTTGCTGTCTGCGCAGGTTTGTAATAAGATCGTGTTCATGCTGAGCTTTGTGGGTAACCGTGGGTCATTCACCCGGGGCTATCGGGTGATGGTCATGGATAGAGAGTTCCTGTTTCATCTCCTGTACCTTCTTATCTGCATACTGGGCCTTTTTGGTCACGTCTTCTTTTACAGTCTACTGGTCTGTCTGAAAACATTATTACATTGTTTACTATTATAAATGTTTTACATGCATAATATTTTCAAGAATTATATGACAATAACATATAATAAAATAATGAGTGAATGGTGTGAATAAATAGTAATATTATATATATATATATATATATATGCACATGTATTTCTTAAAACAATTATATTTATAATATTTAATAATTAATAATTTATTATATTTATTAATTATTTGTATAATAAAAACATTGGTGAGAATATAAAATAAACAGTCATATATTTTTAATAATAGTTGGTTTTAGAAATGTGTAATAATACTGTTTTTGAAATTTTAAAGAACATATATTATTATTTAAAACAATTACTGTTTATTTAAAGTAGAAAACGTGTATTCCTAATATTTGTATCTGTATCACTGTAATTATTTGGTGTGTGTGTGTGTGGTGTAGTTGTTTGACCTAGTGAACAGGGAAGAGACTCTTCTGAATGTCATCAAGAGCGTGACTCGAAACGGCCGCTCCATCGTCCTGACCGCAGTGCTGGGCCTCATCCTGGTCTACCTCTTCTCTATTGTTGGATACATGTTTTTCAAAGATGACTTCATCCTGGAGGTGAACCGCATCTCCAATGGCACTCTGGGTATAAAAACACACACACACACACACACACATACATATATATACCAGACAAATAATGTTCATAGCAGTGGTGTAAAATGTGTTTTCTGTTGTATTTGAATGTGTGTTTTAGAGGAGGGAGTGACTTTACCTGCTGGTTTCTGTGATGTGAGAAACAGGTCGTGTCTGCCTGATGATGTTGACGAGGGTGAGCAGTACTGTTCATTTTTAACTAGACCTTTCAATTAGATGCTGTGTTTAATCTTATAAGATACAATTCGTTGTTAATTTGTCAAAGTAATCAGATATTCATATTTTTCGTTAAATAATAATCTGAAGCAGTGTTATTTAAGTATTGAGGAAATGATGATTAAAACGATTAATTAATGAAATGATTACTTCAAAATTATCAAAATAAAACTAAATATTATTTTTTCTTATTTATTATTCATTAATTTTCCTTCGGCTTAGTCCCAGATTTATCAGGGGTCGCCACAGTGGAATGAACCGCCAACTATTTCAGCATATGTTTTACGCAGCGGATGCCCTTCCAGCCGCAACCCAGTACTGGGAAACACCCATACAACTCTCACATTCACAAACACACATACACTACGGCCAATTTAGTTCATCCAATTCACCTATAGCGCATGTCTTTGGACTGTGGGGGAAACCGGAGCACCCGGAGGAAAGCCACGCCAACACGGGGAGAACATGAAAACTCCACACAGAAATGCCAACTGGCCCAGCTGGGACTCGAACCAGTGACCTTCTTGCTGTGAGGCGACAGTGCTAACAGTGTCTAACTATTTATTAGTTATTATTAAATAATAATATTTACTAAGAATGTATATACTTATTATTAATTATTAATAGTATATTAAAAGTTGAAATTGATAAACATTATTTATATATATATATTTATATACAAATATAAGTTTTGTTTATTTTAAGTAAAATAAATATAATTTTCTTTTTATGTTAAGCTTTTCTGAAATCCCATATAGGACAGGTTAAATCTGTTATTTTAGTAAGTAATGAATTATTAATTATTCATTGATTAATGTAGTAAAATAACACTAATTATAAGTTGTTGTTAGTTACTATAATTATTAATTATTGCTTATTAATACTGAAATGACATTTAAGAAGGACTGCCTCAATCCAGCTATTTCAATCTTGTCATCCAACCAATTAATAACTGTTTCTCATTCAGTCGTACAGCTGAAATGATTGTGTGTGTTTATAGATGACGTGGAGCGTGCGTGTGATTCTCTATGGATGTGTATGATCACTGTACTCAGTCATGGCCTCAGGAGCGGTGGAGGAGTTGGAGATGTCCTGCGCAAACCATCCAAAGAGGTGCACACATAAAATTATTCCCAATAACAGCTCAATAAATAACAGCCTGAATGTAAACCTGCATGTGTGTTTGCAGGAGCGTCTGTTTGCAGCACGGGTGGTGTATGATCTCCTGTTCTTCTTCCTGGTGATCATCATTGTGTTGAATCTCATCTTCGGTGTGATCATTGACACATTTGCTGATCTGAGAAGCGAGAAGCAGAGAAAAGAAGAGATCCTGAAGACCACATGCTTCATCTGCGGTGAGATGACACGAACATTAGTCTATTGTTGTCATGATACTCATATTCAGTGTTTGGGGTAACGCATTACAAGTAATGCGAGTTACATAATAATATTACTTTTCTAAGTAACGAGTAAAGTAACAATTTTTTTTTTTAATTAAGTAATAATATTTGAGTTAAGTGAGAATATTTTAGTTACTTTTTAAAAATGTGATGCGAGTTACATTTTTAGTTGAATTAATTAGCTTTTAGAAAAATAAATAGCTGAATTAAAATTAACGTAGTCACGTTGAATCACGCACTCAAAGAATATGCTCCCAGGGGAAACAGACAGAAACCAAGATGGCAGGCCAGAGTCTTACATTTCTGTGATGGAAGTATTTTCATTGTTTTGAACACATTGAATAAAAGATGGGCGACGCAGTGGCGCAGTGGGTAGCACAATCGCCTCACAGCAAGAAGGTCGCTGGTTCGAGCCTCGGCTGGGTCAGTTGGCATTTCTGTGTGGAGTTTGCATGTTCTCCCCGTGTTCGCGTGGATTTTCTTCCGGGTGCTCCGGTTTCCCCCACAAGTCCAAAGACATGCGGTACAGGTGAATTGGGTAAGCTAAATTGACCGTACTGTATGTGTGTGAATGAGTGTGTATGGATGTTTCCCAGTGATGGGTTGTGGCTGGAAGGGCATCCGCTGCGTAAAACATATGCTGGATAAGTTGGCGGTTCATTCCGCTGTGGCGAAAAGAAAATGAATGAATGAATGAATGAATAAAAGGAAAAGGGGATTGTCTCAATGGACAGTGATTTTACATAATAAGACAAAATGTATTTTAAAGGTAAATGAAGGTTATACAGTGCATTGTTAAATACAGAGCTCCTCTATTAAAAAAAGATGAAAAAGTTTTGTAAGAGATCAAGCTTCAGCCAGGTAAAAAAGTAACTCAAAAGTAACTCAAAAGTAACGTAACGCATTACTTACCATAAAAAGTAACTAAGTAACGCAAATAGTTAATTTTTGGGGGAGTAACTCAATATTTTAATGCATTACTTTCAAAAGGAACTTTCCCCAACACTGCTCATATTTATAACTTTTATAACTGCTTATATTTATATACTTTAAATGGACAATTCAAAGTGAAAATGCTGTCATCATTTACTCAACCATGACTTGTTCCAAACCAGTCTGAGTTTTCTTTTTTAGAAAAAGATATTTTGAAGAATGTTGGTAACCTGTAATCATTGACGTCCATAGTAGGAAAAACGAATAGTATGGAAGTCAATGGTTAGCGGTTTCCAGCTTTCTTCAAAATATCTTCTTTTGTGTCAAACAGAAGGAAGAAAACAAAAACTCAAACTAGTTTGGAACCATTTTAATTTTTGATTTAACTATCCCTTTAAAAATGCAGCTTTTTGATACCCCTGAGAAATATGGCATCAGCGTTAATTAAAATCACAATATGTATGCATGTTTTAATTTCTTCATTTCACACAGTTAAATCTTAAGTAGTTGTTCTCTTTTAACTGGCCCAGATGGAATTTTTATTACAAGACGTAAAATGCAAGTAGTTGCTGTTTTCGTTGTTTTAAACTATGTGACATTCTAATAAATTCTGCCATATACAATTCTTATGAATTTCACAATTCTTAATTCCAGTTTTAGTATAAGAGAAGAAACTGCTAACCTAATTAAATAAAGTTAAAACACCATTGAAGACAAGTGAACGGTCAGTAATAAACAAAGTAGAACTAATAACAAATAAATGAATCCAAACTAATTAGAACTAATAACAAATAAATTAATCAGAACAAAAAGAGAGACTAAAACAGCGCTTTATATTCTTTTGGTTGGTGAAATGGTGATTTTTGTCTTGAGAATGATGACAGCAGGTTCAGGTTTTTAATTTAGACTGACTATTTGAGGCATTTTAGCCTTATGAATCTTATGAAGCACAAAACCATGTAAAAAGAGATTCTGCATTTGCGTGTATCTTTTTAATTATTAAAGTCTGAAAATGAGCCACAGTAAACTGTGGATAAAGGAACAAAGTGAAACTCGATGTAACTCGATGTAAGAGAAAGAGCACTGCAGGTATTCATACTGCGGAAAAAGCAATATTGTATCGTTTCAAAAATATTTTACTATCAATACATGACGAAATATAAACACCTTTGACAACACTGCATTACATGTGATGGGAATTCGATTTGTGTATGATTGTGCTGTTCACTCAGGTCTGGAGAGAGATAAATTTGATAATAAAACGGTGACGTTTGAAGAGCACATCAAGGAGGAGCACAACCTGTGGCATTACCTCTTCTTCATTGTGCTGGTGCGGGTCAAAGACTCCACCGAATACACGGGACCCGAGAGCTACGTCGCTCAGATGATCAAGGTCAGCAGCCGCCTGCTCGGAAATCATCTGCTTTTTGAAAATTGGGGCTATTTATGGTTTATTAGTTGTACATAGTTCACTAGTGAAATTTTATATTTAGTTTTAATTTGACTAATTTTGTTGTATGCTTTTTTTGTCATTTTATTTTACTATTTAAAGCAGATTTCAATATAATTTATTGTAGTTTTTTAGTTTGTTATTTTGGTGCATTAAGTTAACTTAAATAATAATAATAATAATAATAATAACAAACATTTCCTTGGCAACTAGCTGAAATGAAATAATTTGTATAGATTTTATCATTTGCTTTTCATTTATTAAATTAATAAATAAATGAATCTGGTTTTAAGATTGTAGTAGCATATTTAGTAGTACTAAGAGTATATTGCAGTGTAATTGTATTGGCATCAGTGTTTGTTGCCATCTGGTGGCGCTTTGACTGTAACTGAATATTGAAATGTAAACGCCTTAAGGACAAGACTCTTATCAAACATGTAAAGTTTGGGGCAGCTAGACCTTCTAAGTTTATTGCAACAACCTCCAGTTTTGTGGCTATAATATAATGCTTTATATTATATACAGTTGAAGTCAGAATTATTAGCCCTCCTGAATTATTAGTATATTTTTTCCCCAATTTATGTTTAATGGAAAGAAGATTTTTTTCAACACATTTCTAAACATAATAGTTTTAATAACTGATTTCTTTTATCTTTGCCATGATGACAGGACATAATAATTTTCAGGATACTAGTATTCAGCTTAAAGTGCAATTTAAAGGCTTAACTAGGTTAATTAGGCAAGTTAAGGTAATTAGGCAAGTCATCGTATAACTATGGTTTGTTCTGTAGATAATAGAAAAAAATATATTGCTTAAGAGGGCTAATAATATTGACCTAAAAATGTTTTTTTTTTTTTTTATTTAAAACTGCTTTTATTCTAGCCAAAATAAAACAAATAAGACATTTTCTCTAGAAGACAAAATATTATAGGAAATATTGTGAATAATTCCCTGCTCTATTAAACATCATTTGGGAAATATTTGAAAAAGAAAAGAAAATTCACAGGAGGGCTAATAATTTTGACTTCAGCTCATCAAAATCACGATATCTTCATATTGTTCATCTGTTTAACCCTCATTCAGGAGCACAATCTGGACTGGTTTCCCCGTATGAGGGCGATGTCTCTGGTCAGCACTGATGGAGAAGGTGAACAGAACGAACTGCGGAGCTTACAGGAGAAACTCGAGTCCACAATGAGGCTCGTCTCCAATCTGACCAATCAGCTCACAGAGCTCAAAGAGCAGGTGCGTGTGTGACTCCATTGATGGTGTGTCCATACAGTATTTTAATAGCAAATGAAAAGCCTGCTCTACACCAACACTGCAGATCCAATTTAACTTGTGTTTAATGTGTGGGTTAAGTCCAGACACTGTAGGCGATCAGTGTGGGGAAAAAAATAATTAATAGTCATCACTGTGCTTCCCCAGCTGACTGATTACATTAATAATAGCAAACTTTTTAAAATGTTGTTTAAACGTGCAAATTAGGCATTACTCAATTAAATATGTACTAATTTACTACATTTCTAGCACAAAAATCTGAACATTTAATGAAGTCATGTTTAATTTTTGTTTCCATTTTTTTTTTTCACGCCATTATTCAGAAAATATTGAGAACAGCCAGAAAAAGTCAAATAAAATTTATGTCATCAAACAAATTATGTATGTACATATAATAAAAGCCTTCCTAAACCTCAGTAGAAACCTTCAGAATGCAGATATGGATAAAATGGTGATGACCGACATTAAAGGGATAGTTCACCCAAAAATAAACATTTTATCATCATTTACTCCCTTTACCTTTACTTGTTTCAAACCAGTTCGATTTTTTTTGTTCGGTTGATTTCTATAGTATTTATTTTTTCTGCTATGGATGTCAGTGGTTACATGTTTTCAACATTCTTCTAAATATCTTCTTTTTGTTTTGTTTCTTTTGTATAATTGAAATCATCAGGCACAAATTGCTAAAGTGTGATAAAAGAAACAAAGTGTATTCTAGATGGCTTCTTCTATTAGAATTGCAAAAACGTGTTTTGATTGGCCAAAATTGAATTGACAGGTGCACGAAAAGTGTTTTTGCTTGCTGTGACTTGCCTTAATTGCTCACCCATGTGTGTGTGTGTGTGTGTGTGTGCGCGTGCGTGTGTGTGTGCGTGTCAATCTTCAGATGACTGAGCAGAGAAAACAAAAGCAGAGGCTTGGTCTGCTGGGAAACCCCGCCCACCTCAACATCAACCCACAGCAGCCAGCATGAGGTGGGTGGAGCCTGAGGCCTGATTGACAGCCTCCTAGTGTGCTCATGCCATCACAGCCTTAAAAACCTGATGTTGTATCTTGTTAATATGGACTCTGGTATGGTCATGTACGGTCATACTTGGACATGTACACCATCAAGGACTCAAATGGTATTTTAAGCCTCATTGCGCTATGAGGTGCTATATATTGTTTTTTTAAGCACTGATGTGATCACTTCACAAAGAATCTTTGCACTGTTTGAGTTGGGGTGTGCGATATTGTGAATTTTTAAAAATTTGAATAATGTTCGAGCTGATGTTATTGATTTATGCATTTCCCTGTAATTCAAATTCTAAAAGCAAAAATTATCCCTGGATGATTATATATTGGGCGATACGGTGGCTCAGTGGTAAGCACTGTCACCTCATAGCAAGAAGGTTTCTGGTTCAAGTCCCGGCTGGGTCAATTGGCATTTCTGTGTGGAGTTTGCATGTTCTCCCCATGTTGGCGTGGGTTTCCTCCGGGTGCTCCGGTTTCCCCCACAGTCCAAAGACATGCTGTATAGGTGAATTGAGTAAACTAAATTGGCAGTAGTGTATGTGTGTGAATGATTGTGTATGGATGTTTCCCAGTACTGGGTTGCAGCTGGAAGGGCATCTGCTGTGTAAAACATATGCTGGATAAGTTGGTGGTTCATTCCACTGTGGTGACACCTGATGAATAAAGGGACTAAGCCAAAGGAAAATGAATG
>CAIGQV010019356.1:12473702-12555152 GCA_903798115.1 Danio jaintianensis | reverse complement strand
ACACACACACACACACACACACACACACACACACACACACACACACAAACACACAAACACACACACACAACCAAAACAAAACGATAACAGTTCCAGCCAAAATCTTAAGTAGAAAATTACAGAAAGAAACTTCAAATCTGCTGTACGCCAGCCTCAAATGCAAGCGCGGACACACTCGCACCCCGACACTAGGGTTATTATTCAATAACTGGATTCCAGTCACCTATGTGGCAATTAAGAAGAGAGAAAATACAAAGATATGAGGCTCATCTTCAGGACTCATAACTGACTTTCTGCCCAGTGCTTCCAAAACAATATAATAAAACACACGAGGAGTAAAATAAAAAGGATGGAATAGCCTGATGGAGTGTTGCTGATGAACAGGAAGTGATGTCGTAGTTCAGTAGTGGGCTGGAACAGTGAGAAGAGCCTCTTCTGGCAGACGAGAGATGTTCACATTCTGGTAGAAAAAAATGGAGTTAAAATCCATGTTTGATTAGCATGAGAATATGAATGTGTGTAATGGTGTTTTCTCACCTCAGGTTTGTCTCTGTGTGTGTTCACTGCCTCTACGTTAAGATAAATGGACTCCACTTTACAACCTAGCGAAAGGAGACAATCTAGGTTAAATTAAAGTACATTTGGAGAGGTCATTTGTTGCCAGGTAATTAAACAAAGTCTTTAATGGCTACAAGACCAGGGGAAATGCTCTCTAGATGGTTTGGGTAATTTTTCAGTGTCTTTGAACTTGATCGTTTTGCTCCCGTTTACACTTGGTATTAAGACACTCTTTAGTCATTTGATTGCAAACAGTTAAAGACGACATTTCCATTTACACCTGCTGTCTTAATACTCTCTTTTGTTCCCCTTCCTGAATTTTTTGGCCCCTGTTTACACTCGGTATTAAGATTCATTTTGTTTGATCAGAACACAAGGACCTGATCTTTTGTTCTAATACTGTGAAAATAAAACACAATTTACATCTGAACACTAAAGGTGACAATGAAGAACAATACGGAGAGCAGAGCTTTTGTTTCTGCACTGATGGCCACAAAAACTATGCAAAACACTGGGGGTTTGTGTCAGTATCAAGACAGCCAGGTTTCAATTCTGTATGGCTTTGGGATCAAATGTTTTTGTTTGTTTAAAAGCAGAAGAACTATCAAAAATCCTGGCACTTTTTAGCAACATATTCCAAGAAAATCAATGTTGACAGGAAAGAGTTAAAAAGCCAACATTCCTTGTTGCCATTGTTCAATATTTGCTGCTGTCGATTCACACAGAACACATAGTTGACTCTCCTGTAGATTCTTAAAGCTCTTAAAGGTACAGTACATCAAAACTAAAAATAAAAATGGCAAATAATAACTTAATTTTAGACTACCTCACATACTGATTCACAAAATTTGTAAAATTGCCAAAAAACACTTTTGACAGCCCTGTTGCAATCCACATTCACTGTGTAGAAAACAGGAGGATTCGTTAGATTTTATTTTATTTTTTTTGTCCAGTGGAATGTGATACAGGATTAGACTGACATGTACAGAGCCCCATGTGTAATGTATAGAAACAAAATTAAGGATTCATTACAACTTCTTGTTCATTTTTGTCTATTTATATTAATTTGTTGCCTTGTGAATGAAATTGCTGCGATATATTCATCCTCTACTTGTTCCAAACCTGATTGAGTTTTTTTTTTTGATAAACACTTTTTTTTTTTTTTGTTAAACAAAAAAATATTCTGACGGATGATAGAAAAATTCTTCCTTTTTTTTTTTTTGTTCCTATTATAGAAACATTCTTCAGTATATCTTGTTTTGTGTTCAATTCATAAAAGTTTAGAACCACTTGAGTGCAAGTAAATGGTGAGGAAACTTTCATTTTTGGGTGAACTATCCCCTTAAAGTATAAATATATTAATTTAGTTAATAGATTAATATTGTTTTGTGTGTTTCTTTATAGTAAGTGCCCGTTGAAAACTAAAAATGATGTGTGAAATAATTGTACTCTTATAAGACATTACGAAAGTATTACAATCTTTAATGACCTCCCCCTGGTGCTGCACTCCATTTATTTTATGTATTGTATTTTATTAAACATTGATGCAAATAACAAAACAATACAATAATAATAAAAAAAGAAGGGGAGGGATTGTCTCTATAAACATATATATAACTGCACTCCATTTATAGTATAAAATGTAATGTTTAGGTAAAGCAAAATATGCTGTGTGCACATGCATCAGATGGGTTTCTCACCATAGGCCACAGGAGTGAGCTTTAGCACCGTGTGCAGTGGGCATTTCAGGTACGGCAGCTCGTCTGGAAGGCAAATAAAGCATTTTAAGATCATAACAATATGTAAATATTTGACAGAACACAGCAGGTCTACCCACCTGCACTCTTGTCCAGGAAGTAAGCCAGCAGACAGCGCATGACAGCCTGGTGACAGATAACCAGAACGTTCTCCTGCCGTTCAAGCTCCATGATGACGGGCTCCAATCGCTGGACCAGATCCTCATAAGACTGTTAAGTGAGAATCAATGGTTCATTTTCTGTTGTACAGAGTCATTGTTTTGAATTGTTCAAATAAGTCTAGCTTTTCAACACACCTCTCCTTTAGGGTAGCGGTAACGATATTTGTCCTGGTCTCTGAGGGCGAACTCTTGAGGGTAATGCTCCTGGATCTCCTCATACATCATCTCCTCACACACACCCTGCACAAATGCTGACAGTCACTCAGTGACACTTTTAAATCAAATTATAGAGGAGAACATCACTGCAGAAATGCTTACGGCATCAATCTCATTGAGGGCTTTCCACTGTTCATACGGTACACCCAGCGACTCGGCCGTCTGAATGGTCCGCTTCATTTGACTCGTCCATACCTTCAGATCCTTTATATTCTGATCCTGAATAAACCTCCCCAGAGAGTGTGCAAACTGAGAAAAGAGACAGAGAGATGATGAAATTCAAATGAGCAATCCCGAAGACTGTCTTTCAGAGACACAACAGTCACTGCTGTCGTTTCACACAGAACATCGTGTCTCATGTACATGCTGAAAGAAACAAAACACCCACATTTAGGACTGGGTATTTGTTTTGTTTTTTTTGGCTGTACAGATTAAGGCTGTTTAAAATAGTGTGCTATTGTTTTAAAACAGTGGTTTTGAATGAAAACACTCTTCGTCCATTCATCTCCATCCACACCTACACAGCCTAAAACACATGAAACATGACCATTCGCGCTCACTGGATAAGCACATATTTTGCTGGGATCCATACTTAAAGTCTAGCAGTTGTGTAATAGTCATATGAGTTTCAGTCGGTCTACATTGAAATGGAACTTCAGATTAACTGCATTTCTAAACTAAAACGAGATCTTTAGCATTTTTAAAATGCTCGGTTTTTCAGGGTCGAAAATGCAGTAGTGTGGACACCAGGCATAACCGTAAAAAACAAGATAAAGCTAAATTTCTAACTTTTAGGTTTTGCCACAATTTAATTACTTTTTTTTGTTTTCAAAATCAAATTTTTAATTAGCTTTGCAAGTTAAAGTTTAAACTTGAAGAAAGAAAAAAAAATTTCAAAACATGTTCAACAGGTTATTAGCCCTATGTAAATTAATGTATGCAAGATTAAACGTATGGCCAACATATTTTAACACGTTGCTAGAACATTTATAGCATGATCTAGAATATCACTGACATGTTTACCATGTTTCTAGGACATTTAAGCACAAGGCTAACTGTTTTTTTTTTTTTTGGGGCATTTTTTGTCTTTATTGTGGAGGGACGGATCAGGAAAAGATCCGAAAGCCTGGATTCAAACTCGGGATGCCTGAAGTAGACTTGCGCTACATGTCGGCACCCCCAACAGACAGGTGGCTAACATGTTTTTAATATGGTGCTAGCGTGAATTAGCAAGATCCCAGCAGGCACAAGATGTCAACATGACGTCAGACTGACGTTGTACCTCAACGTCATGGGGCGTTGCGTTTTGGGTGGAAATGAAAATTGTGTCCAACGCCAGACAGACGTTGGATTTTGGTCACTTTTCAACGCAACCAAATATCAACATTTAATGATGTTACAGCTTGACGTTGTGTGGACATTACAACTATGACATCTATCAGACGTTAGATTTTGGTTGCCATAACTGATGAATAAATGTCAGAATTTGACATCAATATGACGTTGGTTTAAGATGTTGGCTCGACGTTGGATTTTGAAATCAACCAAATATCAACGTCATTTGACGTAGTTATTAGACATCAAAATAAAGTTGTCCTTAGACGCTGGCTAGACATTGAATTTTGGTCACTCGACATCACAACCTAAATCTAACCTAATATTAATGTCCTATGATGTTGTGTGTCTGCTGGGCTGCTAATACAGATATTTAAATGTTTTTAAAGATCAAAACCAAATATATATAAAAAAATAAAAAAAAATGATTTGAAAGAAAAACTGGAGAATAGAATAAAAAAAAATAAAAAAAAGAACACTGGTTTAGCTTGATTCCCATATACTTCATCAAAATACGCACCTCTTTACCGCGGTGTGACAGGCCTGAATCACCCCCGATGCGGCCTCGGACATTAAGGTCGCTCTCTCCGTGTCGACAGAGGTAGATGGAACGCGGCGTGATGTGGATGTTCATCAGATAATAAACTATTCTGCTCTGGATGTGATCGAGTACACGGTTCACCAAATATCGCTGACCCACATCCATGATCTTAATATAGGATAATTCCCTACAAGAAAAAACACACAACGTTACAGCGACTATACACTAAATCCACTAATAATAAAACGGCATATGTACTGTTGCCCTTATCACATAGTAAGAAAGAGGAAAATAATGTTATCTCTGACCTGTCAAGGTTTTCATCCAGGGGTTGGTAACTGCTCTCGTAGCATTTGATCCTCTTCATGAAGTCCTGGATGGCCTCTTCGGTGTTCCGGTCGGTGTAGTCAGGACTACCCAACTTCACCTGCTGCTCTCCGACAGACAAACAGAAGATTGTTTCATAAATAAGTACTAATGTATTCAAGAAAAATGGAGGAAGCACTAGTCAATATTTCAATCACTGTCTTACCACAATGTTTTCTGCAATAACCTTGGGGTCTTCACACACAGACTCCACAAAAAACACCTAAGAAAAAAACAAACAAACAGACACTTCAGGATAAAAATTTCACAAACAGCGAAGAAATGATTGTTATTTAAAATTGAAAATAAAATAAAAAGGTTTATAAACTGAGGACATGACCTAATACAGTGATCTAAATGTCTAATATGTCAAATTAATATGTTTGTTCTGGTATGGTAAAATGTGGACTTCAATGGAGGTCACTCTAATAAAAGACAGGACACGAAAATGGGAAAGCAGAGTCGTGGGATCACTCTTGTTGATGAAGGCTTGTGTACTTTATAGTTTTACCTTATAGCCATTTTGATCTGCAAATTTCATGATGATGGCCCTCCGTTCTCTGGTTGTGTTCGTAGCATCAAACACCTGAAAAAGCAGAACATTTGTAAATAGCATTCTTCATGTTTTTGGTGTCTATTATGTTCACCAAGGCTGCATTTATTTGATCAATATTACAGTAAAAATCTGAAATTATATTACAAATTAAAAAAAAAAACGTGACTGTCAAAATAATGTGAATAGGCTAATTTAGTGCTAAAGTAACATTTGTCTTATTGTCATATGCTACATTTTCATTATGAACATGTTTGAATATTGCACATTGAAGGCATATTGAATAGAAATGGGAGTATTTCATAAAACCTTACTCACTCAATTGAGGTTGTTGATGTTATCATATGATATGATGAAGTTGACAAAAACGGAAACAATTTTTCAAAGACAACGGAGTGCTTTAGTCACAAAAATCCAAAAGCTTTATTTTTTTGTTTTTATATTTATATATAGAATCAGAATCAGAGAGCTTTATTGCTAGGTATGTTTACACATAGGAGGAATTTGTTTTATATATCTATATATTACTAAAAAAGATTAAAATACCAAAACACTTGGTAGAATATAATGAGATTAATGTAAATGCAAAGCTACTCACAGCAACTTGGCCTCCCTCAACACTGAGGTACTGTCTGACGTCATTAAGTGCTGCTGAAGCACACTGCCTGAAAAAACAAAAACAAAACAAAAAAAAACGTATTAAAAACATCACACACAAACATAAAAAGAAGAACACATACATGAAAACAAGCACCCACAAACAAAAACATGCTGAATCTTACTTTCTTATCTTGAGCCCTTCCTCATTATCAGGGCGAAAGAATTCAAAGTTCTTGTAGATCTTCACACATTCTCTCCGATACTGTCCGACATTGAATTCTGTAAATACACAGATTTATTAGCTGTGGACTGGATGTTCAGAAGTTCATGAGTGTATCTGCGTTACGCATTATTACCGTACCGTGTGTTGGTACACCAATCCAGTTGAGGTAGCGTGTGAGTTTTTTCGAAATGTAGGTTTTTCCTCTCGCTGGCAAGCCAACCGTCACAATAAGAGTGGGGCAGTTGGTCATGCAAACTGCCAAGAAACAAAGAGACAGAGAATAGAAATGGGCCTGTAAATATCAGCAGAAAACACAGTGTGAATGCTCTCTTTGTTTCATTTTCAGGCCATACAAAAAATAATAAAAGTGAAGAAGTCTTTGTTGGTCAGGCGTTCAGCATCTCGACAGACTCTAGAGGACTTTAAATTGGTTCATGATTTGATGTTAATATATGTCTTCTTGTTATTGTGTGTAGACTATCATGACACGCATTTGATTCACTTGATTTCCTTAGTTGTCATTTACTTATTACCCTCACAAAAATATGCCAAATATTTACACAGCTCAAACAATATCTGCAGAATAACATGTCATATTTTCGTCCATTTGCTTCTGGCAAACACTAGTGTATATACACAATGCCAGTACTTGCTTCAATCCTTCTGACACAGACATTCATGAGATATTTCTATTTTCTGCACTTCACCAAACAGAATTCAGTGTCTGCTGACTCTTCATGGATCAGGTTCCTCTGATAATGAGCGATCATGTGTACAGTGTTCTCAATGCATCAATCCTCTGCTGACTAATCAAACCGGAGTCCTACTGAGACATCAAGTACAGCTTGTGTACGCAGCAAGTATGGCTTTAACATCAGGTTCATGGAGTTCAGACCAAATCTGGCCAACATAACCATGGGAAATCAGCATATAATTAAGCATATTATCCTCACAAGCATAAAGAGTGTTTGAGAAACATCTCACTCAGCAAACCTGCTCTTTAAAAGGCTATAAACTTCCTCTCGAAACCCTGTATGACAGCAGCTTTAGACCAGCAGGGATCTGGGGGAAAACCATTTATACGCAACAGGCTGTAAGAACTTTAAGGGTGTGTTCACTCTAGTAATTTGGTTGCCTTGGTCTAGATTAAAATAAATAAATACACTGATAGATCCTTATTCGCATAGCGCTCATACTTATTTTGCACTCTGAACTTAAAAATACTACTACACATGCACTTTTATGAAAATTTAGGCTGATACAAATAACTTTATCTTCAGAAGCCAATATACTGTGTACAGGCCAATCTTTTTTTTATAGGCCTGATTACAAAAACAAAAAAGGAAACAAGGAATCTGCTAGGAGACACCTAGATCTTTCATTTCCCAAAATCATTATCAAACTGCAATTCTGAAGTCCTCTTTTTTTAATAATGAAAAACTTGCACTGCCGTCATCTCACTTTCCTTTAAACATAAACTCTTCTGATTGAAATAATCTATAATTTGTCAGCCAATTATATATCTTAATAACATTAAAGGTAACACCAATAATGATATAGCCAGTGATATATTGTGCACCACTTAAAGATACAAAACACATACTAATGATCCTTGAAATAACGCTGTGTGCAAGGGCAAACTAGTTGAGTATACATGAGGTGTCACTGTTATCATTTATAACTCATGAAGAGCATATAGAATGTGTAATTAAATTTCACACTCACTGAGGATCTGCTTAATGGGATAGTTCACCCAAAAATGACATCTCTATCATCATTTATTCACCCTTTACTTTTACACCCCCACCCTTTTCTTTTGTTGAACACAGGGTTTTGTTGAACAATGGGCTGCACCCACTGACATCCATAGTTTTTTCCAAACAGCTTTTTTCAAAATATATTTTGTTCAGCGGAAGAAAACTCAACCGCACATGAAGGAGAGTAAATGGTAAGGTCATTTTCATTTTTGGGAGAACTATCCCTTTATGAAGACACCTGTGTTGAACTGTAATGTGACTGTGAAGAGAAAATGGTCGCTTTCCTTTGTTTCAAGTGTTTGGTTTGGTTTGCCCTTGGTTCGTGTTGCTTTGATATTCAGTAAACATCCACCAGAGCTTAATTAGGAGCAGACATTTTTTACACTAAAATTATTGTCTACACTAAATCAAATCAAAGTTAAAAAAAAAAATACATTTAAATGAATTGCATCCTATATAAGAAAGCAGAAAACCAAACAGAATTGTCAACACTGGAATATTTTCAGAAATACCTTCGAAAACATGGTCCGTTTCACAAATTTGCTAATTTGAAGCAAATTTGGTTCAGAAATAGTACAATACAATGTGTATCATTTTAGTGTGATGTTAAGAAAAACATATAGTCAAGAAAACAGCCATACTCTAATGGAAAGATACATTTTGTTTTATCAAAACGTGAACACTGGGTCAACTTCTCGGTCGTAATGTTTATCGTCAGGGGGACAATTAAATGATCAGAATCACACGCTGCACACATGGGCCGCGAATGTTGATGCGGCGTGGACCAATCAGAGAGCATCCCCTGTCAGGGCTCAGCCAATAGAACGCGAGCGACGAAACACAATGAACGGAGCTACTGTACCGGTGCTGAAAACACGCTGGAGTGGCGCTTGTATCTCCCAGTACAAGATATTCAGCTGATACACTCATGATGCTGAACTGGCGATGATATATATGATGTAAACACGCAAATAAAAGGTGAGGCTAGCGAGCTGGTGGTGACACATTGGGCACATTTTATTTTCAAACACTCAGCGTTTACTCTTGCTATTCCCTATTCAATTGTTACTAAACATTGTACTTAGGGCTTCAAGGTAGCTTACTGCACTTTATTTAACCGGTTTGTCTGAGCAGGTTTCGGCGCATCCTGGTTGCATCATTCTCATCTTATGCATTCTTACCCAGGGTTCACCGGGTTCATCTACAGTACAGAGCTTCAACTAAACGCCGTTGTACAAAGCGCAAATGGAAGACGTTACATCACAACTGAACTAACTAGATAACAAAGAAGCCCATATGATGAGAATCTATATAAACACAAAATATGTACCATTACTTCCGCACTGAAGACATTCACTACTCGACTTCACATTCCCTCTGAACCCAAAATATACAAAACACCAACCGTGCAAACCGTTTGTACTTAAATTGGAGATCAAAATCCAGAAGTTGCGCGAGTAAAACATGCGTGTACCGTATATTACGCGGGAATTTGGAAAATGTCCTAAAAATCTCAAACGAACAGCATTGTCCCTGGTCATTTGCAGTTGTGAAATACGAAGGCAAGTATAACGTTCAATACCTCTTTTTTGAGAAATGTGTTTTTCCGGTAGCCCGTTCTTGCAGGGCATCCATATCTTCCGCAACGGGTTTTGTGTGAGCTCTCTGGGAATCGTCATTATAATATCTTCGGAGGAGCTCATCCTGGCCGTACTATCATGACCCGGTTCCTCAATCTTCAACTCCTGTGCTGTTTCTGAGCGGACTGAGCTGGTCACGGTGGGTATGTATGTCATATCGGCTGAGCGATATCAATGACCGACTGTACCGTATTACCAGCAACAAACGCGCACTGAAAACGCCAATACCCCTCCCTACCAAAACAACTCGGTGAAGTTTCATGATTAAGCAACGATTGAATAACAGTTGCATAAATACAGCCACTGTGGTAACATAGTGAATTAAGAAATTGTCTGACCAACCTTCTGTTTGCAATACAATTACTTGATGTAACCGACTTTTATAAGTAATAACCACACTTAGCTACTTGTCTATGACAGAACAGCTGGTTATTTTAACCTGAATATGCTACTCAACGTTTTATTTGAGGCCGAAAAACATGACTATTTTGTGTGGTTAATGGCTATTACTAATAATATTTTTTTCTTGCTCAACAAGAATACAATACAGTGTTATTCACTGAATAACGTTTCATTACATATATTTAATCAAAATGTAATGGCTCTCAGCAAGTATTTCTCATCATATTAAAACTGGGTGAATGGGCACACAAACTGCACAATTAACATTAGAAATACTGCAATGCATTTTTGTGTCTTACAATGTACCGTAAAACTACTCGATGATGTGGTCTGATAAAAAAGAAATAAGGAAGGGGCAAACAAGAAGTTCCTAGGTTTTCGTAGAAGTTTGAGAAAAACAGTTCTGCTGTTCACATGAAGCGCACATGGGTCGTGAATGTTGATGTGTTTTGTCCAATCAAAGCCCCTCGACAGTGAGGAATCGACCAATAGAAAAGCGGAGAGCGTGCACGAGGAGGCGTGCGCTGAGGGGCACAGCGAGGTGAATGACTTGAACGTTCTGTTCTTTTACACCGCTAAACGCATTGGCATGAAGAAGTCTGCCCTGTAAAGACATAGACAGCACTGCTTCAGGAATGAGAAGTGCTGTGGTGGCTGAATAATAATAATAATTATAATATCAATAATAATATCTTATAGCCTTATCAAGTCAAAGTCAGCTTTACTGTCAATTGTGCCACATATATACAGAGAATTGAAATTAGGTTTCTCTCAGACCAAGATGCTTACAGATAACACTGAACATTAACGTTTAGTAAAATGTCAAATATAAATTCAAATGATTCGAGTAAATTGATCATTATAATTTGAGACGTCTTCATGTCGCTACAGATTATTTTCCCCCCATGAGGTTGTTAAAATATTGATATTGCAGTATTTCAGCTTCCTATCTTTATATATATATGTTTACTAGTCATAATAATTGATATTGCCTGTTGCATGAATAGCTCATACGCGCATAAGAACTGGCAGAAAAGGCACGTTAATGAGAGTAAACAGCAGATATCCTCAAAACATACTGCAACAACAAAAATGAAATAGGAACTATTTAGTAATCAAAACGTTTAAACAGTTCAAAACTAGTAGCCTATTTGTCCACAAAACTAGTTTCAAGCTCAAATAAAAGCCTGTGGAGCAAAAGTGTCACCTAGTGTATTTTTAGTGAGTGTGTTTCGCAGATGCTGCAGATACAAGGGATATCCTGCTGCTTATCTTATCTGAGAGGGAGATCCTCCATAACGGTTCAGTATCACAGCAGGACAAGAGGGCCATCTTGTGGGTGAATAAGGAATCATACATCGTATCGTTGTGCATATTAATATAAGTTACTGCTGTAGAGTGCAATTCTAAAATATATACAACTTATTTTAATCATTTTTTAAAACTCACCACATTTCTTATTTTTTACTAGACAGAACTGACACAAAATGGGTGATGAAGGGAGGGAGAGAGAAGGCGTAAAAAGGGCGAGAGTGTCCACAGTCAGCGGGTCAGGAGGGCTAATCTCCTTAAACACATGGGACAACAGCAGGCTGGCTACTAATTGCTACTTTGATAATTGTCCACTGAAGATCTTTGTGGTCATTAAACTTGTATAACAGATGAAATGATTACATATGAATATACAAATCATTTATATATATATATATATATATAGTAATGATTGTTTAGGGGTTTTCACCTTTGTTATGATAGGAAAGTGAAGATTTACAGACAGGAAAGTGTGGAGAGCAGATATAGGGGAAGGATCTGCAAAGTACCTCTGTGCTACAGACCATTTCAATGTGGTCATGTCATTGGCCCATGAACATTTCCTGCTTGTTATTAAACTATTTCATAACTGTAACAAGAGGCAATTCAATCATAACTTAACAGCTGTCATAACATTATTTATCAATTTGTGACTCTTTTTGAATTCTCGGAGCTATAGAAATTAAAAATGTAAAACAGGAAATACGTTGGGACCATTGTTTTTGTTTACATCCCACAGAATGGTCTATATGTCAACACACTAAGCACTAGGCTATTGGCGGCGACAAAATTATACATTTTTATATTGACAAAAAGGGCGGCGCGGTGGCGCAGTGGGTAGCGCTGTCGCCTCACAGCAAGAAGGTCACTGGCTCGAGCCTCGGCTGGGTCAGTTGGCATTTCTGTGTGGAGTTTGCATGTTCTCCCCGTGTTCGCGTGGGTTTCCTCCGGGTGCTCCGGTTTTCCCCACAAGTCCAAAGACATGCGCTATAGGTGAATTGGGCAAGCTAAATTGTCCATAGTGAATGTGTATGTGTGTGAGAATGAGAGTGTATGGGGGTTTCCCAGTGATGGGTTGCAGCTGGAAGGGCATCCGCTGCGTAAAACATATGCTGGATAAGTTGGCGGTTCATTCCGCTGTGGCGACCCCAGATTAATAAAGGGACTAAGCCGAAAAGAAAATGAATGAATATTGACTAAAGCAATTTTATATACACAGAAAGCATATTAAATCTAAGTAAAGTGTCTTTAATGTTTCAAATAACTTTTGTGGAGGGGAATATCTAATTTGGGTGAAATAATCTCCATTCATCATATATCATATATCATATATTATATATACCTCTAAAAATAAAACAAACTTTACTTTTTCATTCGGAATTGTCTATTTTCATATTAATAAAAAAGTAGTGGTTTGAGTGATAGTGGCAAAGATTAAAAATTGAAAAACACAATTTACAGCATTAGTTTGGTATATAGTGGAATTAAATAATTTAAAAGGTGTATTACACTTCCATTGTTGTGATGCTTGAAATATGCATGAAATATATCAAGATGCAGCATGATAAAGATATCATGATCGAGTTCAGAAGGAACAAGCACGGGAAATAACAAGAACAAACACAAGAGAATCATTAATAACCTACAGGACATTAAGCAGTGCTGCTGCCTGAATATAATGATCAGATCGCTTTTATTTCCATTAATATCAAATGTTATTTCACCAAATTGTTGTGTGACAATGTTGTTTATTCTTTACGGTTCCTTAAAAATTTTACTCACAACTTATATTTGCCACCCTGCATGAGTTAGTAACTAGTTTATCCCAGTATAGCAACAGTTGGTTTAAAATTACAGAGTGAAATTATATACAAGTAATCAGGAGCATTGTGCATTTGCTTTTCAAAAATAGTTTTTTTGTCCCTTTCCCTTTGCCCCTACATGTCAACCACTCAAACACAGCCCGTGACATCACAGCCTTTTAAACTCAGAAACAGATGACAGCATGAGAGGGGTCTGTGAATGAGAGTGGGCTGAAACTGCATTCAACAGATGTTGGATGCCATCTTCTATGGCAAAATGACATATAAACAAAGGCTGGGATGAAACAGAGCTAGACCTGAATTCTTAAATGGGATTGGAGGAATGGAGTTGAACTTTCACACAGATAACCAGAGACGGAGAGTGTGCCACACATGCGCAAGAGATAAACAACAAGGAGAAGGAAAACGGGAAAGCACTTCAGGAAAAACTCTCAGTGGAAATAAAAAAACAACAACAAAAAAAACGAGGAGACCTCTCAGATAAAAGCAAAGAGAGATCTAGAGCATGGGTGACAGAGCACAGAAAGATTTATTGGTCATTGCATAGTAGCCTGAATTTTTTTGCCAGGGTGTGTTACCATAGCAATCTACCAGCCAATTCACTATTGTATATTCACTGTTGACACACCCTAGTCAGATCTGACTGAAACCCCCTGTTCTCCCATTTATCTCGTCACCATATGGGTTTGAATGCACAGTATAAATTATAATCTGCTTTTAATTTGAGTTTTTAAGTCAAAGAATCAAACCATGCAATTTGATCACACAGAAAAAACTTTCCAAAACATTCAATCATTGTCTTGCATATTTATGCCAGCTGTCTTATCCTATAGTCTTTCATCATTATACATTAAACCCTTGCTGCTGAATGTCATGAATATAATATAAAATTACTCGATTTATTAATGAAAGTGTAGACAAAATCTACCAACTTTCTCTTTCATCTTCATATCAGAATGTTTTCACGTTAGGAAATGAATATAATTTTTAATAGAATATTTATGTATCATTTGTTTACACAAGTCTTGATGATTAGAAATTTTGACCCATCTATTACAGCAAATTTACTTCTCTTATGGCAGTTGTCATCGAATCAATAACAAAAGGTCATTTTTATTTTACAGTATGGTATTACTATTAGAAATAATTATGTGAGGAGAAAACATGAACTATCTAAACTATGTTTTACAGCATTTATTAAGAGGTTGATGTTTTTGATCTTACTTATTTTAATTTTGCATTGCTTGATCATGTTTGTTAATTCATTTCTAAATACAGAAATGTTTGCAAGTTTATAATTTTTGTTCAATATAGTTAATTGTAAGTATTTTTAGTTAGAAGTGTAGAAGTTAACAAAATGAACACTGTAAAGGTCTCAATCGTTAGTTAACTATAGTAGCGTTATATAGTTGCTAATAGGTTCATGCATTTTGAGTTAATATGAATTACACGTGCAACATATTCTCACAGCATATGTAGCCTATTTTGTCTATGCTATACATTTGTTAATTGATTATGTTAATGGTAAATTAACAGATGTTAACAGATACTTTCGATTTCTACAGTAATATGCAGAAATTAGTATGCAGTACTGTTTATTATATCATGTAGCAGGCTACTTGTTAACAAGCTAAAACTTGTAAAGAGTTACAGACATATACATTTTTAAATGTTGTGGATTATCTTTCGTCTATATAGTGTTTAGCATTTATTGACTTTCATGCACGAGCATCGGTCACTGTTAGCGGTTTCATTTGGTCGTGATGACGAAAGAAAACCCGCGAGCATAATGCTGCTTTAGGAGAGATACCCCATCTTACCTGTCCCATCGCGGGCATGTCCCTCTCGAAAGCGGCTGGAGGTCCTCATAGTCCAGGTAATATTGAAGAGCAGAGCGGGGTCAGTGTGTTCAGCACGGGTTGTGTAGCAGAGCGTGTGTTTGTCGCCGTCGGTTAGCGGAAACATTGTTTCGAAGCTCTCCGGTGAACAATGATTTTAAAGACAGGATTTGTGTGCGCGTTTAGATAACAGACACGCGTCTGAAAACGACCTCATGAGAGTCCCAAGACTTCAGAGAAAGAGATTGAGGGCAGAGTAACGCCTATAAGGCTCAAACGCATTATGTAATGGCATGAGTTGCTTTTCAAGAATAGATTAATTAAATCGAGCCGTAGATAATGTGGAACACAATGACAACGTTTCTCTATCCGCTTAAAGAAACCGTACATTCTGTTCATCTTGTACCGTATCGTTCCTCAGCAGTAATGCCCTTATAGAAAAGCAGGAACCCAAGGGCAGAATAAGATAATGCTGTGATTTATATTATCAGTGAATGAAGAAATCTGAAAGCCATTGATTTATCAGTCATTATCATGCAGAACATGATGCATTTTGTGCTGTCATTGACTAATGCTGTCATCAAAGCAAGTTAGTTACATAAAATATCTAATTGTATGATAAGTAGTATCCAAAAATATTTGGATAGTTAAGCCACACCACACCTAAATGTATGTCATAGTATGATATAAAATGTTAAACTAATTTCCATTAACATTTAAAATAAAGACTTAACAATAACTCACCTTCAAGTTCTTCCAAAACAATAATTTTCTTTCTTCTGTGGATAAAAGGAAGTTCCACAGAAGAAAAAAGTTGTATTATTGCAAATGCATTATAAAAGTGAATCGTAATTTCAGAAATTGAGACATACTGTTGTTTTTATTACTAGTAGTTACATAATAGCATTATTATCATAAAAAGAATGATATTTATACTTCAGATATTTAATACATCTAAGTGCAACATAACCAGATCTTACTGCTGGCTGGACTACATGACGTCCCATATTTTAGAGGAATTTTTTTTAAAGGTAATCATCATAGACATCTTCGACACCATCTGCAAATACAGAAACAAATCTGTCAAATTTAGTAGTCCCTAAGTAGGAAGCTGATTTGAACAAATGATCATTTAAACAGAAGAGTTACCATTAGAATGAAAAGTTTGCTTCAATCCAGCTGAGGAGTGAACTTTATCCTACAACAAAAATATATAGAGGATATAGATAGACAAAAAATAAATATGCCTTTATATCATACAGTATATAAGCAATATGAGCACATACTTGCATCCAGACATATTACTTACGGGGGCTGTAGGGGCATGATAGGATGGAGGCGGTGGCACTCTTGATGGAACGGGAAAGGTGGTCTCATAGGTTTGCATACTAGCACTGCGATTTAAATTCAACATGGCTGCCCTGGCATGAATGGGGATTGGTGGGAGAGGACCCTTTCTTTGGGCAAGAGACATGGACTCTTCATTAATACTGGAGAGCGTCTGTGGCGAGTCACATATTTGGCCGGACATTGTGCTGAAAACTGTGGCTTTGCTCTCTGAAGCAAGGGGATGAGGAACTCTGGATGCACTTCTAAGAGAAAACCTACGACACCCAAAATTAAACCCAAATTGAACCCCCCCCCCCACAAATAATCAGAACACAATGAAAAAAAGTGATGTTTTGCTTCCCACCTCTTCTGTACTTCATATCCTCTAAAAATATTGTCAAGCTTGTCTTTACATTCAGAAATAGCCCCCACACTGTATCTCCGTACCAGCAAAGCAGGAGAAGCTGAAGAAGAGAGAAACCATAAGGTGTCACGACTGTTCATAATTTAATTTGATTTATGAGAAGTGCTCGGAGTCTGTCAGACCTTTGTTTTCGTTGATCTGCTTCTGTACTGCTGTGTAGAACTGCTTGGCCTCATCTTTATCTGCAAAGTTTAGTCCTATCTGACACTCCTGCATGCACACACATTTTTGGTTTCCATTATTGGGAGGACTTGAATTCAGTTTCTTTTATATTGTTGAGCTAATTATGCCGTTTGAGGCCTATAACTGTAGCAACTAAATGTATTTCAGCAATGTGGATGTGGTCATGAAGTCCAAAGTGAGTTAATTGACTTTGAATGTGGGATGGGTTTTGGTGCTAGAAGGACTGATCTATTTCAGAAACTGCTGATCTATTAGGATTTTCACACACAACAAGCTTTAGGGTTTACAGAAAAAGAGAAAATATCCATTAAGCAGCAGTTGTGTGGATGAAAATGCCTAGCTGATGACCACCTCGAATCTCAAACTGGTTTCTTGAAAATGACAGTGAGTTCACTAAACTCAGATGGGCTCCACAATCTCCAGGTCTCAATCCAGTAGAGCAACATTGGGATGTGGTGGAATGGGAGATTCACATCATGGATACGCAGCCGACAAATCTGCAGTAACTGTATGATGACATCATGTCAGTATGGACTGAAATCTGTGCAGGAATATGTTCAGCAACTTGTTTAATCTACGTTGTGAAGAATTAAGGCAGTTCTGATGGAAAAAGGGGGTGCAGCTCAGTGATGGCAAGGTGCACCTAATAAAATGGCTATTGAGTGTATTTTATATCCCCCAAACCCAGAAAGTTTACATAAATCAGTTTGCACCACCTCAGTGTTTATCACTTTCTTCTGTCAGATATGATCCTGGCTCTTCCATGCTGTATAATGCTTTTGGGTAGTGGCTCTTTTTTGAAGCTTTCAGAAGCGCATAAATTCATCATAAAACTATGTTTACAAAAATATTTCACATTTTTAAATTATAAACTCAAATCACTGACTTCCGGTTGCTGCCAAATGCACATTCTTGACAACTTTTTGGCTGACATTTGACTTGACATATGATGATAATGATGGTTCACACTAATACAGCTGGGCAAAAAACTCAAGCTCTTCTTCTCTTACAGTGAAATAATCTGACATTTTAACTTCTTGTTTTACATTTTCAGTTAGCAACCGGTATTTAGTTATCCTCATTCATCTACTCCCATCGGAGCTTCCACTATAAATGCATCTTAAGTCGCGTTATACATTGAGTCAGAATTCAGCCAAGAAGTTATCGAGAGTCAGTAATTTGAGTTTAGAATTTAAAAAATGTAAATATGTTTGTTACAAAAACACATTTATCCAATAACCAGTTTATGCACTTTTGGAAGCTTCAAAAAAGGACCACTACCCAACATCATTATATAGGATGGAAGAGCCAGGATACAATTTAAAACTACCCTGACTGTGTTTATCTGACAGAAGAAAGTCATATACATGCCATGGTGAGGTAATTTTTGGGCGAACTAGTCAGACATTTGTTATGCTTGATTGGTCTCAATAAAGTAGGAAAATCTGATCTGGAAAAACACATATAATGTTATCGTTTGTAGAATTAGACTCAAAAGAAATGAGTTTAAAAGCAATGCATTTGTCACTCACATCACCAGGGAATGTGTGGAAATAGGGACAGGTCTCTGAGTACTTAAATGGTGTATACAGCTCCTGTTCCCACTGCATCTTCACCTTCTGAAGAGAGAACGAGAAATACCATGGGCACATTTCAGTGAAGAGACACCAAAAAAATTGATACAACTGACATCCCCAAATGAAATAGGATAAAAATGAGGAACCATTGTGAAAATGGAAATAAGAAAAGAGCCATTGAAGCCTTTGTATAAGCGATTTTTGAAAAAAGTGTAGTGTTAGTATTAGTGTAGAATGAATGAATGAATTCCGATAAATTAAGCCTGCAGAGTAGAATAAGATATTCCATTTGGTGTCTAAATCAAATTGAATAGATTTTTTTTGTACATAGAAAGCATATTAAATGTAAAATATTAAATTTTAAAATAAATAACATATATTCTGAATTGTCCCTATTAAAATATTTAAAAGAATGAATCTCACACTTAACTTAAACTGTGTTTAAGTGCTTAAAAGCATCAACCAAACCAAGAATAGTGGTGAATTATAGAGATTCAACATGTCTAAACAATTTAACGATTCTTAAATAGAGGCTTTTAATATGTCCTTAAATGATTCAGCAAATGACAAGTTTTTTTTGGTATATTCAATTCAATTCATCTTTATTTCTATAGCACTTTTACAATGTAGATTGCGTCAAAGCAGCTTAACATAGAAGTTCTAGTAAATTGAAATTGATACTGTGTCAGTCCAGTTTTCAGAGTTAAAGTTCAAATTAGTACAGTTCAGTGTGGTTTAATTTTCACCACTGAAAGTCCAAACACTGAAGAGCAAATCCATCGATGCTCAGCTCCACAAGTCCCAAACTATTGTTGCACTGAAACACACTTTAATGAGTGTCTCCTGTAAAAGATGTCTAATAGGTGATACTATTGATTCTCCATGTAAGATCTGTAGCCCTCACCTTAAGACAGTAGAGTCTCATGAATGCTGATTGGATTGTTTTATCTTGCACCAGACATAAGACTCCAAAACTGTGACTTTTCCACTCTTTTTTCTGTGGAGGGGCTGCCATTACCAGCTGGACAATACCGCATGCTAAAACCTGTACAAAAACACACATATGACAATACATGTGTGTCTACGTATGTGCATGTGTCATCTTTCCCACTCATATCCATATACATACTGAATAGGATCATTCTTTTTTATTTCTTTAATATTTATTTTAAAAAAATTCACACACAATTACTTCTTCAACCACAAATACAGCTCCATTTGCAGTGTAGTTTTTAGTCTGCACAAATATGCAGTTTTGTCTGAAATACAATGTTTGCATAAGTTTGCATAATTGAAAAAAATGTCACATGGCTGTCCTGGCTTCTGCTTGTGAATCATTAAAATAACCACTACGTGTTCTTTGTACAAACCAGATGAACCAGATCAAGTTATATATTTAAAGGACAGAATAATCTGATGATTATTTAACAAGAGGTCCAGATAAAGTCAAATGCAAGGAAAATGGGCATCCAACAAATGTACCACTGTGTTGACTATCAAGAATGAGAAGTTTTATAGTCAAAGACTCCCTAGAAAACATACAGCACATATAAACATAATGAGATCGGACATAGAGTTAAAAAAAAAAAAACAAGTTTGTTAATCTGGATCTCCTCTGAAGGTTAAATCATTTACATTATATTAACAGTCATTAGACTATATTAACAGTAGTGCAATAACATCATTTCTCTACATTCTATGGCTTGTTTTAGAAATGAAGTATTTATATCTGGCAAGTTATAATGAAAGATCTAAGCAAATTAGGGATGAAGTAAGAATAAAAATTGAACTCACACTACATTCGTGACTTAGTGAATTGAAGAGAAGGCCGTTCTCACGAGTTGACAGGAGAGGACTCAAAATCCGTGACATCTTCTCGTCCTCTATTTTGACTTCTGTTTTCTCATTTCACAGGCGTCCTGATGTATATCATCAAACAAATCACTCGGCTTTATACTTCCTAATGCAAATACCCCAGTACCAGAAATAACACCACAGCTCTGTTCACTGAACAAAAATAAATGCACAGAGAGAATTCTTTTTTTTTTTTTACACTTTGTACATTTATTTATTAAATTGAACATGGTTAATTTAGTCCATTTTCTGTAAGAGAAGAGAATGAGTTGAGTGACAAAACAAACTTGGTTTAAGTGGTATTTCAGCATTGTGTGCCACCCTCTAATGGTAAAAAGTGAAAACAATGTTACGTTTAATAGACAATGATTCAAAAATGTCCTAGAGGCTGTACATCTTGCGAGCTTCTATATCTCCAGAGGTTGAATATCCTAAATGATTCACAGGCCAGTGTCCGGGACTCGGCACAGCAGTGTGTTCAATATGCTGAAATAAAACCATTGAAGGAGAACTTGTCTTTACAGGCAGAAACAAGCGCACATGATCTTCCTTTCCAGGCCAGAAGGCATTAGGATCTGCCCATCCAACTGACTGCTTCTTCCTACAAAACACGTCAAAATTACCTTCTTTTTAATTTATTGTTTTTTTCTGGACAAAAATAAAGAATGAGAGACAAAGAATTTACCGAAAACACCTCAAATGTCCTTCAGCATAACATTATCAGATATATAAAATCTTGTATACTACAAAATCTTGTCAGGCATATTTAGAAAATGTTTTACCAATTTTCAGCAAGAAACCTGATTGAATGATTTAATCAAAATATGAATAATATATCAATTATTCATAATATTTATTATTTAATATAGATATTTTATTAGGTACAGACCAGAATAAAGCAATAATCGTGTTTAAAATTAGTTTTTTTTTGCTCAGAAATGTTGTTTTTTTTATCATCTTTGACCTATACTGTAAAAAAGGCTGGGTTCCACACAATCGATTTGTGTTGGGATAACATGAGATATTAAGTTAGCTTGTTAGTTTTTACAAATTGAAGTGGATTCAACATAAAACATTTAGGTTGTCCCAAAAACAACTCAAGAATTGTGTTGTTCCAGCTTATTTTAAATAAGTAGTTTGAACAAACAGCAAACGGCATCTTTTTGAGTGTAATCAGTAGATTTTTCCTCATAAAGAGACTTACTTGTCTCTGTGGCGTTTGGGTGCTCCATCTTGAACTTGATGTGTTTTGGGTTTCCTGATGAACATCAGGCCTTGTTCTGGTCCACTACAGCCTAAGAAGTGAGCTTTCCCCTGCAATTTGGAGCAGCTATACAGGCTCAGGTCACTAGGGTGCAGCAGCACTTACGGAAGGAGACAATGTCAGCTTGCATTTGTGTTCTGAATTTTTAAATATGCCACCTGTCCTGTGTATGTGCTATAGCGCATATGTGCAGTTTCTATATACTGTATATTACCTCTCTGTAGAGTGGCCTGGCTCACATTAAGCCCCTGTCGTTGGCATTGCTCCAGTGATTTCAGGTATTCGCTAAAGCCAAGTCTTCTGAAACGATCCACTTCTCTGCCCATAGAGCCACTCAGGGCAGAAGGGGAAGAGCTCAGACTTCTGCGCATGATTGCTAACACCTCCACATCCTGCAGGCCCTTCTAGACACATACACATCTGCAGTAGTGCTCCTTGAATCTTAAATCAACTGGAATAATTTGATAGTGTTATTAATAGTTACTGATTATAAAATTAATATTGGCTCAGTGGTTAGCACTGTCGCCTCACAGCAAGAAGGTCGCTGGTTCGAGTCCCGGCTGGGTCAGTTGGCATTTCTGTGTGGAGTTTGCATGTTCTCCCCATGAGAGTGTGTTTCCTCCGGGTGCTCCGGTTTCCCCCACAGTCCAAAGACATGCGCTATAGGTGAATTGGCTGTAGTGTATGAGTGTGTATGGGTGTTTCCCAGTATTGGGTTGCAGCTGAAAGGGCATCCGCTGTGTAAAACATATGCTGGATAAGTTGCCGGTTTATTCCGCTGTGGCGACCCCTGATGAATAAAGGGACTAAAGGAAAATGAATGCATGAAGAATAGGAAATACTGTGAAAAGTGCCTTACTCTCTTAAACATCACATTTGGGAAATATTTGAAAAATAATTTAAATTTCTTAGGAGGGCTAATAATTTTACCTACAACCATGTACATTTACCTGTATTTACATGGTACTTGCATGTACATTTATGAAAATAAATACTATGTTCAAATATCACGTTCATGTACTTATTGTTGGTATTTGTGATATAAAAAGTATTTTGCAATCATATTCTTAACAATAATGGTCTGCTATAATAATGTTCTTCTGATGCTCTACCTGGTCATCTCTCTCCTCTACATGAGTTTTAAGATGATGTCCTGATGAAATCTCTTTTTCATTTTCTGCATTTCAATAACATAAATACACAATAATGTTACACACTGAAAGAAATTAATGTTCACAATCACATCTTTGCACTTGGAGCAGTTCTTGCAATCCATTTAACCTCTGACCAAAACATACCAGGGTTTGAGTTTAGTTCTTTTCTTTCCTGATGCTTTCTGCTCCAGGTTTGAATAGCAGCCGCCAGGTCCTCCACAGTCACTGAATCTCCATCCTTACTATTTAAAGAGGACATCAGCACATTCATTCGCTTAGGTGGGATCAATAAGCCTTCCTACAAACAAAACAGAACAAACACATTTGTTGTTTTTATACAATATTTCTCTGTAGACCAAAAAACTAAATCTATGTGCACACACCTTCTTAGACAGAGTAGACAGATCTACTCGCTTTAGTTTTCCAGTCCCATTCCAATCCAAGAGTTTAGAGAAACTGCAGGCTTCACGCATGCGCAGAAAACACTTCACTTCTTCAACGTCATGCTGAAATGTGCGATGGGACTGGAAAAGAGAAATATTTTGCTGAAAATATGAATTTATCAAATATATAGACTTAAAAGAGTTTTTTTAATATAGTTTTTAAAATTAGTTTAAGGTGAGATTTAGTTTTCTTGGTCTTGCATGAGCTGTTTTTTGTTCAGTCTAACGATAAGAGACATTAAAAATACACATTCAAAATAAATTATTTACATGATTATATACATTTTAATAACAAAAAACTGAAAATGCATCGGAATCATAAATCTCCTTTGTAAAATCTGCTGCTGTTGATACTAGAAATATATGCAACTTAACACGTTTAATTAAATACTGCATCATTTCTATATTCAAATATATATTTGAAAACAAATATTCTTATAATTTAGGCTAATCAATGAACTGAGAAGGTGTGGCGATAACCAGGCTTTTTTACTCTATTCACCAGCAGCGTCTGGAATTAATGTTTCTCTATTGCTAATATTCGTAATTGATAAAAATAAAAAAATTCTAGTGCCACAATTAAATTCGATCTATGTTTGCACTATCAGTTATGTTCCTACATTGGCATCATATGGTGGTGGTGTAAAAATGCTTGTTTCTGGAGGGTATGCTGAAATCCGCTTAGTGCATCTGTCTCGTTCCGTGATGTGAACCTCCAGGTCGGAAAGTATCGGTTTATTATTGAGCCATTTGCGCAGATTTCCCATCCCGTCCAGCGCCCGTCTGAAGGCTCTCCTGTCGCTGATCCAGTCCGGGTGTTCGGCGGGTTTGTCTTCGAGGAAGCGGGTGTAAAATAACTGAGCAGCAGCGCTCCTGTGGTCTGATGCAGGTACAGCAGGTCGAGCGTCATGGCATGTTGGCTGTGGACGAGTTACGGGAAAGATGCTCATTTTATCCATAATATGTTTCCTAAAGGCACTATTACTGCATTTTTGCTGTCCGAACGAATCACATGCCATCTGAAAGCGGTACGTTTCTGTCAAATCACGCTTTTTAAAGCGCCTGAACTCCTCTTCCAGCGTCACGTCACCCAGTAAACACTCCATACCCATTGCAGGACTTTTAGGCATTGTTAAAAAAAAAAAAAAATCTTAATATCGTAATGAAATTAAATGAAGCAAAATTGTATTAAAATGTATTGTATTAAACGCCACTCACCTTTGTAGGTAAGTGTAGCTGTGGAAAATGTTCAGAAAGAACTGCAGTAGTCTATGGGTGGCAAGTTTTCTGTTGTATCCCATTGGTTGTATCCATGACAGCCATTCTTCTGACTCAAAAGGTCAAACCTGTTCGTCTTTTCACTCAAGACAGCCATGGACTTTTTTTTATTAAATCATATTTAAGTCAAACCCATTTAAAAAAAAAAAAAGCTATTGAAATCTATTTAAAAATCTGATGTTATATTTGCAAATTGCAATCTTTTTTCAAGAGAATTTCAGCATTTTTCAAGAGACGTGTAATAATTAATTTAAACAGTTCTCTAAAATAAAATTTAAGGACCAACATTTATGGCTTTATTGTTTCCATATATGACATCAGGAAATTCATACAGTAAAAAAGCTGTAATCCACTATTACAGGATAATCTTGAACACTGATGTATTTGAGTAGAATTTTTATCTTACGGTCTATATAAGAATTTTATTATCCACCTTTTTCAGACTGAATAGAACAGTATTTGTGCTTCTGGTAACTGATTTGTGTGTGCGTGTGTGTGAATAAGCTTATAATTGTTACTAGTAATTCTGTTCTACTTCAGTGTGTAGAATATCCCTGCAGTGCACGGTCTAGGATGTGTTCTTCCTCTACTGGGAAAGGCATCGTGACTAACAGCTGTTGCTGGTCCTCCATGGTGCGCTGAATTGTCTCATAAGCATTAGTGTTGCCTGACCAGCATCTCCGTGCCACCTAGTTATATACACATCAGCATTTATAAGAGTATAAATATCCACACAATGCATACAGAAAGATATAAAGAGACTCACCCCATTAGAGACATCCCAGTTCAACATTGTTCTAGCTCTTCGCTCTGCCTCTTCAGATCCATCCAGAACCAATCCAAAACCACCATTTATCACCTCTCCCCTGAAGATATCATTTATTGATATATTTATTGATGCATTTTCATTCAACAATGTTTTTTGTCAAACAATCAGTAACACTTTTAATCCAGTGAACTATAATAAATTTTCATTAATGGCCATATCAGATCTCTCCTCACCATCCAACTCCGCCTCCGTTGTGCAAAGACACCCATGTGGCACCACGGAAAGCATCACCAACAAAGTTGTGCACTGCCATATCTATTACAAATGCACAGGCATAAATCATTTTGTTAGAATCTTTGGAAAGCGGCACTGTGTGGTCATATATTTTGCATAATGGCAGCTGTAACAGAAAGAAATATATACTTTTTTGTCGCTCATAGTGTTTTTTTTAATCTAAATGTAAAGAAAACAACTCCTAATGCTTTTGTTGCACTGATTTGTGTCTGTAAATTTTAGTTACAGTATATACAGTATAAAGGCAAAATATTACTCAGCCATGAATCTCATCTTTATATCTGTATTCATTACAGAAGGATATGGTCATAAATTTTTGCCTAATTATTCATTCATTCATTTTCCTTCGGCTTAGTTTCTGATTTATCAGAGGTCGCTGCAGCGGAATGAACTGCTAACTATTCCAGCATATGTTTTACGCAGTGGATGCCTTTCCAGCTGCAACCCAGTACTGGGAAACACCCATACACTCTCGCATTCACACACACACACACTGATACACTACGGCCAATTTAGTTCATCCAATTCACTCATAGTGCATGTCTTTGGACTGTGGGGGAAACCGGAGCACCCGGAGGAAACCCACGCCAACACGGGGAGAACATGCAAACTCCACACAGAAATGCCAACTGGCCCAGCCGGGACTCGAACCGGCAACCTTCTTGCTGTGAGGCGACAGTACTTTTTCTGAATTATGTAGTGATAAAAATATTTTCCAAATTTCCTCTGTAAAAACCTTTGATATGTCAAAACAAATAGGAAACAAGAACCTAGTCATTTCTGTAAATTAGTGAATATTTAATAATGACCTCAATTGCATATTTAAACAACATTTGAGAAAACTTGTAATACAGAAAAACTAATAGTAATACTAATGTAATCTATCAACTTTGAAAAAGTATGGTGAACTACTATTAGTTTTTAACTTTTTTTTTTACCCCATTCAACAGCAAGTTACTTGCTTTACTACAATAAACCATCTTGGCATGATACAAGACACCTTGCAAGGTTTATTTTGAACATTAGCCATTATTTGTGGTAGGGAGTGTGAGTTGTTATGTATGTCTAGAAAACCTGCGCAGAAAGCAGATCCATCATAAACATTGGAGGTCTCTCTGAAGGGGCTGTCGGTCCCGCTGACATCATGGTGGTCTCTGCTGATCACCACTGGAGCCTGAGTGAGTACAGAAGACAGAGGCACAAGTTATGATGCATAGTGCATATTAATGATCATAATTAAATGAGTGCTGCAGTGTGTAGACTTCAGCAGTTTTACCGAGACTCTGCCCTCAGCAATGGCTCGGTTTATTGCTAAGGCGATGGATACTCTTCCTCTCTGGTCTGAATAGAGAATACGAGCCTGTGAACCCACAACCTAAACACAAACAACAAATAAAGCATAAATTGCAAACTGAAGTCATAGTATCCCTAAAAGAGGCTGCTTTATTTTATGTGGAGCAGGTCACCTCATGGCAGTGTTTTAATACTATCATTTACTTTTATAATTTTTATTCACTGTAAAAAAAACGTCAAGCAGCTTCAACTAATGGTTTAATAATTAGTTCATAGCTTCAAACATATTTTTTGTTCACTCAGTTTCTCTATTTAAGATATCACCTGATTTTTTTAAAGATTCTAAAACTAGCTGGACTAACATTAACAAGTCTGAATGTTGACTAGATTTCAAAATAACCTAGTAACATAACTTAGTTATTTTAGTTTTTCCATCATCATTTTAATAATGGTTGTTTTTAGAGATCTTTTTCTTATGATGTAATGTTTTTAAGGGCGGCACGGTGGCTCAGTGGTTAGCACTCACAGCAAGAAGGTCGCTGGTTCGAGTCCCGGCTGGGCCAGTTGGGATTTCTATGTGGAGTTTGCATGTTCTCCCCGTGTTGGCGTGGGTTTCCTCCGGGTGCTCCGGTTTCCCCCACATTCCAAAGACATGCACTATAGGTGAATTGGATTAACTAAATTGACCGTAGTGTATGAGAGTGTGTGTGAATGAGAGTGAATGGGTGTTTCCCAGTACTGGGTTGCAGCTGGAAGGGCATCCACTGCGTAAAACATATGCTGGAATAGTTGGCGGTTCATTCCGCTGCGGCGATCTCTGATAAGTTATAGCATTGTGGTTTTTGTTAGTGACTTTTGTTACTTTATATTTTTTTTAAAAGTTTTAAGTTTTCATTTTTTAGCTTAAGTTTTAGGAATCTTTCATTTTAAATGTCTATGTAATGTGCAACGTTTTCTTACATTTTTATTTCAGCTTTACTGTTATTTTTGTACATTCCAGGTAAACAAAATGTGTCATATTGCCTCATAGTGATCGACATGTTGAGATAAATTGGCCAATTAAATAATTGCTTTAAATCACTAACAGCAAACATGTGCTTTTGTGTTATGCTACACACCACTATGGATCAGTATAAATTCAGTACAAATATGAGCCATACCATCTTGTGTTTCCCAGCTTCGCGGATCCAGCGGATGTTGTCACTGTATTGCTGTCGGACTCGTTCAGTAACTGTGGAGCTGATGTCTTCTAGTACAGCGGTGGCGATTGCATCCGTTTCCACCAGGTCAGCAGGGTCACCAGAGGTACAGACCCAACGAAATGGCCCAAAACCCAGCGAAAAAATATCTCTACAGACACAAGCAAAGATTAAAGTGAGTCTGTGAGTGTGTGTGTGTGTGTGTTTGTGTTTGTGGATGGTCGCTTACCCCATTATATGCTGGACATATGAGGGGTATTTAAACTCAGTTGCCCCTCCTCCTTTCTTCTGTACATCCGCACCTTAAAGAGATAGCAGAAGACTTTTACCGGTGTCTATGTGTAGTTTGATGTTATAGAGTCTTATTACAATGCTTTTAAGAACACTTCTTATTACTGGCAAATAATGGCATTTATGGTCAAATATAATTGTATTATTGCAGTTATAATGTATAATTGATCTAAGTAAGACTTCAATTATAGTTAACTCTTACTTACTTATTACTTCCAAGTCTATTCTTGCCATTAAATAATAAAATACAGTATTTAATGCTTGTTTCTTGCATTCATTTTGAAAGTAGTCATGGGATACATTAAGTGGGATAATAATCAGTTTGATGGTCTTTATCTTAGACCATCTTAGATACCTACAGCAGGGTCTGCATAACAAATCTTACAAATTGCTGTTTAATACTAAGCACAGTGAAAACTGCATTCAGTTGGGTTCAACCAGGGTAAACTTCACATTCTGGGGATTTTCTTCAGCTGAAATCATATTTCTTTGCCCTTGGTTGAACCAGCAGACAGAAAAATGTACCAACAGTGCAAAAGAAGCTTAATTCCACAAGGAAACATACTTGGCAACACTGCACTTCAGAGCAGTGGCAAGGCTACATAAGGGCTTGCCCAAATTTATGCACTATTTTTTTTTGTTACATATTAGATTTTAGAATGATGTTTGGACTTTGTGGACTTTGACGAGCCCTGGTCTTTCAAATGTGTACTTCTATGGCAAATGCTGCATGCAAGAACTGTCAATCGGTATTATCAAAGTCCGTTTAAGCCAAGTCATTTCACCCGGCAGCCATCTTTGAAATGCCTCTTGGGCAGTATGCTCGGGCATTCTGTTTGAATGGGAAAACGATTGAATTTCATATTAGAAATCACAAATAAAATTAAACAACAACTGTCTCTTTAGAATGTTCGAATAACACAAAATCTGCAGAAACTCACGTCTGGTCCGAGCCCCTCCCGAGGAGAATCGTCAATCAGCGATCAATGATTGGCTCCTGTACTAGAAGGCGGGGCTTCATTCACCATATTGGCTGTTACTCTTTTCCCCATTCAAAACTATACGAGTGACATGTCTTGTGTATTCTATAGTCTTTGGTATTATCTATCCAACCCCTTGAGCGTTTCCACTTTACTCATCATCTCGACCCAATACACCCACCTACCATGCCTGAAATCTAGTTTCTATTGGTTGAGGTTTCTAAATAGCATTGGAAAACACTGCAAAATTATCATCATTACCATTGCAACACTTTAGATGTCTTATAGATTTTTAAAAAATGCACGTAATGTCACTTTGTGATGATTAAAAGAGATTCAAAGTGTTATTTGTGTCTGGCTCATTTTAATTGAGAACAACTGCTCTAAATAGAGGCATGTGATCTACCACTGCTTTACTAATGTTTGGTGAAGCTAGTGGATAAACAAAGCCTTCAAAGCTTTGAATCAGTTGAACTGATTCGTTGTTTTAAAGTCTTTACAGTTTAGTGTGATTTCACCAAGAAGGATCTGTTCCTGGGACAACATTCCAATCAGCCGATCAGATTTAAGGGACATGTTTACTGTTTATGTTAAGTTTAGGCTTACAATTAGAGTTATGTGCTTCTACATCACTGATATTCAACTATCAATGGATAACTGGATAAATGGATAACTATTAACTAAGTATTTTTGAACAGGAATGATGTTCCAGGATGAACATTTATGTTAATCCAGGATTGCATCCTGCTTTGCAAAATCACACTCATCGCATTGGAAACGAGACACCTTCTGCTTAAAAAGGTGTAAATACAACAAAACATGAATAAAAACTGTACCATAACCAAGGACTTGTAATGGTTTTGATGCTTTACAAAGCAGTATTTGAGGCAGATAATGTTAATATTGTTTAATCATATTTCGCCATATATCATCCACTTCGATTTCAGAGTAATACTGAGATCCACTCACTTTAAAAAAATTTCAGGCCTCACCATTGCTTTAAAATGATACCTGATGACCATATCGGACTTTATTATATCATAAAAGCAGGCTGACTTTTCACTTGCCTGCTCTCTGGGCCTCTAAGAGAAAAGCGTTGCCGTAATCCCAGAAGAACATTCCTGCATCAGACAAATTATTGATGGCTGCAACATGCCTGCAAAGACTAAACAAAGAAGGGAGCTGATTATATTATTTGAAACAACTTTAGGGATCAAATCAAGCTGTTTTGAAGTGTACCTCTCATGTACTAAAGTTTTGAAGTGCTGCGGATCAGTGTTCATGAGCTGACTGGCTTGTCTGAAAGTAAGCTGCACTGGGTAATAACCTCCACTGAACGGATTGTGAAGTGAAGTCTGATCAGAACCCAAATCGACCAGCAACTCTCCTGTCTTCTTAAACTCCTGGTACAGGCACTCCCTGAAACAAACTGCACTTATTTTTCACTGGGGAAAAAATTACAAATAGAATATGAAGTACACAACCTACCAGAGATCCACAATGTTTCCATGGTAGCCTAAACTCAATGCCGTCCCTGCCTTTTTGGCCTCCCTGTAATATTACGAACGAGAAGTTGAAGTTATGTCTTTATGTCTTAATTTTCTTTTCTGTATATGTTACTGTACCTGATGCGTTGGATACAATGGCTTAAGTCGCTCGTGACCTCCATGAGCCAGCCCTGCTCATGCCTTTTCTTTAGAGGAGCTTCATCAACCTATAGAGGCCAGATTTATTTATGATTTTATTTGCATGTAAATGGGAAGAATCCAATCAAGCCCCTTTGCTATATGGTTGTGTTTAACATTTGCTCTAAGTTGGCTTTTAAGTTAAATTCTGCAGTCAAAGCATAGCATGTTCACATTATTTCTGTATTTTCATAATTTCAATATTTTATTCTAGTTTTTATGGAAATTACTAGCTGAAGGGACATGTTTTTTTTTTCAAATACACATGAAAAATCATACTTTAGTTTCCTGTGATATAATAACATCATAACAACAACAACAACAACAACAATAATTCCTTCATTCATTTTCTTTTTGGCTTAGTCCCTTTATTCATCTGGGGTCGCCACAGCGGAATGAACCGCCAACTTATCCAGCATACGCAGCGGATGCCCTTCCAGCTGCAACCCATCCCTGGGAAACATCCATACACACTCATTCACACACATACACTACGGACAATTTAGCCTACCCAATTCACCTATACCACGTCTTTGGACTTGTGGGGGGAACCAGTGCACTCAGAGGAAACCCACGCTAACACGGGGAGAACATGCAAACTCCACACAGAAACACCAACTGACCCAGCCGAGGCTCGAACCAGCGACCTTTTTGCTGTGAGGCGAACGTGCTACCCACTGCGCCACCGTGCAGCCGATTTTAAATGCATAAGCAACCAGTTTCATATTTTCAGGTATTTTGAAAAACTGAAAACAACCATAATTTTTGGGGGGTTGGTGGATGGGGGTGATGTTGGTTTTTGCCTCCACTGACTTCCATTTTATATTTTTGTTCTTACAATGATAGATCAGTTTGAATCAAGACTGCCTGTTCTTTAAAATATTCTTTTGTGTTGAATTTTCTCTGTGGTTGATTCTGATCTCTAACACACAAAGCAAATTAGCTTTTAACAATAAACTGAATATACCAGTTGGCTAGAAATATACAGTAAGATATTTAGGTAATAATGAGCATGATGTCAGACCATCATCTAACCTCAGCAATGACCCCGACACATCCGGCAATGACTGCAGCCTTTGCTTGTGCTCCGCTCATGCCACCCAAACCAGAAGTCACAAACACACGACCTCTCAGGTCACTGGAGCCCAAGTATCTCCGACCCGCATTAAGCACCGTCAGCTACACAGGCAGAGGGCATACTGCTTCAAATACTTTTATTTACGTTTCGGAAAGTACAGTACATTTTTAATAGATGCTTTTATTACCATGGTGCCATGGACGATACCCTGAGGCCCAATGTAACAGTAACTTCCAGCGGTCATTTGCCCATACCTGAGAAAACACACAGAGAAACATGAACATGAGGCTTTATGCAGAATTTACCAAGCTCTAAAATGCTAAATATGAATTATAAAGCATATAGTATAAAGTCAATGACAGTACAATCACAACCAGCAACTTATTCAGTATTGATAATAATAAAACCAAATTTTCCTGAGCACAAAATCTGCATATTAGAATGATCTTGGATGCTGAAGACTGGAGTAAGGATGCTGGTAATTCTGCTTTCCCATCAATGGGATAAACACATTTTTAAAGTATGTTTAAACTAAAAAATATATATTTTTATATATATATATATATATATATATAAAAAATATATATTTACTATATTACTGTATATTTAATATACAGTGCTCAGCATGAATGAGTACACCCCATTTTGAAAATGATTATTTTTGTCCATCTCTCATTAAATATAGGTAATATGTTTTTGTGTATTTGAACAAAATAAATTTATTAAACTGATATATTTATTAAAATAATATTTTAGTCACATTTTTAGAAATAAAAAAAGATAACATATTTAAATTCAAGCAATATATATTTAATTTCTCTGGATTTTTCCTCTTTTTTAAATGTTTATTTTATTTTGTTTCCCTAACATATATATTCGGGTGTACTAATTTTTGGAGAGTTATTTTTTAAGTTTTAATTTTAAGTTATTTTGTTAGATTAGCTCTAGATTTTAAAAACTGACTAATCTAATGTATTTACAGTTTTTTCTGTATTTTTGATTAGATAAATGCTGTTTAGTCAGCATGAGAAACTGAACCCAAACATCCTAGTATGTCAGAAAATTTAACTAGTTAAAAGAGACTTGTTTGAATGTTTATATATATATATATATATCCTGGTGAAATCTCACATGGTAATGCCCATAGCAAACATCTTCTCATATTCCTCTCTGGAAGAATAGTTTGGAATGACCTAAAAAAAAAAGTAAAAGAGATGCAGTTATTTCTGTTTTGGGCAAAAATACTCACACAGAACAGACAGTGTGTACAGTATCTTACCATGCCATTAGTGATAACACAGCGTGGAGAAGACGGGAGGCTGGGAAAGAGACCCAACGGATGACCACTGTACATCACAAGGGTCTGCTCTTCAGTCATGGTGCTCAGATAGTGCAGAACCAGCCAAAACTATACATGCACACACAGAAACACAACACACAAACTGCCCAAAGTGTTCTGAACCCCATTACTTTCACTTACTGTATGTATAGGTTTACACGTACACTCACTATTATGTACATCCGTTCAAATGGAAATTCAGCATCATCCAATCACATGGCAGTAACTCAATGCTTTTTAAGGATGTAGACTATAGGGTTTACCGAGAGTGGTCCAAATGGTACCTAATAAAGTGTCTGGTATGTAAACACACAGGTTGGTTTTGGTGTTTTATGAGGACTCTCCATAGGTATAACGTATTTTATACTGTAAAACAAATGACTATTATATCAGCTTACTCTACACCTAACCCAACCCTCACAAGAAACCTGTAGCAAATTTTGAATGTCAAAAGTTAAATATGATTTTTAAGCTTTTTGAATTATGAGGACACAGGGCCTGTCCTCAGAAACCACCACAACATTGTAATACCTGTCTCATTATACAAATGTGTGTCCTCGTAAACCACCAAAACCATCACACACTCAATTACCTGTGCCCAGTTGCTGAACACCTGTCCGTTTCCTCCATATGTGACCAGCTCTTGAGGAAACTGAAAAATGAATTAAAAAAAAAAGTCAGTCAGTCTAAAGGAGGAGATCCACTTGCTGATTCTGCATTGAACTGGCAGCCATTACTGGGTTATTACATCAAAACATGATACAAAATGTGAAAATGTACCTGTGCGACAGCAGGATCCAGATTGTTCATAATCATAAGCATGATGGAAGCTGCATGTCTGGTTCTGCATGGGTACTGACCAATAGGATATGCTCTGTAACAAACACACAGTCATTGATGCAGCATGAAACCCCCATAGCTGAGATTTAGTAATACAGTTGTAGTATTGTATGCTTGATCGTGTTGTACCTCATGCGCAGTGCAGGACAGAAGCGGTACATGTAAATGTGTCCATACTGTCTGAGCTCCTGTGCAAACTCTACAGCCAGAATCGCATGCAGATTGGGAGGAAAGTATCTCAAAGCATTCCTCAAAGCCACCTAGACAGAGTTCAAAAGAGATTAACTCATGATGCAATCAGTTTTCAAAACGTTTTGTTCTCTCACTGAGTTTTCTTCCCTTTCTCTTTTCAAAATGTAAACGCTTATCTTCTCTAATGATTGACAGGGCTCACGGTGTAGAAAGATTTGAGATTTGTTTTTTTTTGTTATTATGTTAACCATTGCTGATCACTGAGTTGACCTTAAGCATTAAAACATCATTCATTACAAACATTTGTTTGTTTCTTTTAAAATGTAATTTAGTCCTGTGGTGCATAGCTGAATTTTCATCAGAAATCATTCTAATATGACTTGATGATCAAGAAACAATAACACTTATTAACATCAAGATAATAACACTTATTATTTTTTTATTATTATTATACATTTTTACTGTCATTTTTGATAACTTTTCATTCTTGCTGTTTTTGTTCTTGCTAAAAACCGTTGCTACCTTCGTTTTTACAAACAATTAAAAATATATATATTCTTAACAAGTGAAACATGATTAACTTGACATGACATTTTGATCACTATGTTAAAAAGGTCAAATTTATATCTAAAAGTTATAAACTTTCAATTGAAACTGTTCCCCGCACAAAGATAATGTATGACTTCTAAAAAGTTTTATTTACAATTAATAATAAAAAATAACCATAATCATATGTATGAAAATATGTATATGTTGACCCACCCGTTCTTCGGCTGGAGTGAGGTTTGGAGTACGGACAGGTGCATGAGGAACACTGGGGTCACGGCCTCGGTTTGGGGGAAGAGGATCAAGGGGCAACCCGGCACAGATCTCCTTTAGGCTGGACATCACTCCTGTATTCAGCAATATAAACAACTCAAAACAGCAGATATAAATGTGAAACGTGAGCTGAGTCTTACACTTACACGTTCTCTCTGGATTCTTCTGTTTTCTCATAAAGAGGCTGATGTGGACACTGCCCTGGTGACCCTCTAACCTCCTCCCCGTCACTCCATTGGACAGTTTACTTGGTTTTCCCTCTAGTCTCATCCAATCAGAAATGACAGATGTCTCTGTCAGCTAATGATTGAACAATCCAGACGTGAGGTGGCACTCTCCCAAAAGCAAAAACACAAATATTGAAAGCATTTACTTCATCATTTTACAGACCCTAATGAATTGAAAGCTATTTCTTTATACATACAGATCACCAGAATGTTCTTAACACTAAGTTTCTATTCACTGAACATTACAGCCTTTCAAGAATTTGAATATAAAATATAGCTGCAAGCAGCAATAATGGGGCATAAGTTATTAGCATTTTTTTAAAATTTATTTATAACTGCTCTGAAACTTTTTGAGCACTTTCAGGGCATGGCGTTGGAAGACGATACCTCAGTGTGTTCATAAAATATAGCCTTTTTTGGCAAAAAAATCCAAATGGCTGACACCCAAAATGATGAACATGGGAAAATTGGAAAGCATTTAACTCGGAATGTCATTCTGATTGTAATGAGACCAATTATGTGAATTTTGGCAAAAGCGTTCACGAGATATAAGCAAAAGGAGCTAGCAAAAATAGCTGTTTTTCATATCTCCTGACCACTAGGGTGCACTGTGCCGAAACTGTGCAGGCAACCTCAGATCATAGTTGTCATAACACAACTTTGGTGTGAATAGAGTTAAGCATTGCTGAGATATAGTATATAGTAGTATTAAGTAGTATAGTAGTATTAATTGGCGAGTTTTTTGACAAATTTAATTATTCAAAAATGGCTTGAGTAATTATCTTGAATTCTATAACTTTTGCCAGCATGGTCCAGTGATGATCTGAGCCAATTTTGGTGAAAATTGACAGAACCGTCTAGGACGAGTTCGAAAAAGTAGGTAAAAATATAAAAAACCTAAACCTTACAATTTTGGAATTTGGTGTCAGTTCGCATTGGTCAAGAATTCAGGGGATTTTCTGTGGTTAATATTGAGGCTGTCCTCTATCAGTGTGCCATTTTCATACGTTTCAGGTAAACAATTATATGGACTGCCATTCAAGTTGTGGCGGATGGAGAATAATAATAACAGGAACACCAGCTATTACAACAGGTGTCTTTTCAACTTCACTGCTTGGCCCCTATTTAAAAAAAGAACTTCCTGTTTCCACAGTCCATTCATTTTTGGCAGTCCACCACCCTAAGGTGCTACTCAGTTAATTTCAGGACAATTTAATGGTGCATAATAAGAGCCTTCCAAAAACATGTACAGTATATGACCAGTTTTGTGTGTTTATCATTGTATGGACTATGTTGTTGTACAGTTTGAACTGTCAGTGTGAATTGGAACTGGTCTGTGGAAACAGGGAGTTTGCTCAATACAGCTATCCAGACTAAAAGAAAAAAAAAACTAGACATATACAAGTATTCAAGACTCATATATGTAATGCAACAGTCATGAAATTGATTGATTGTCACCCTGGGGTGGTGGAGTGTCAATTTGAATTTAAACTGGTTTGTGGAAACAGAGTTCTTTTTGTAATTTACATATAAACATATTATATTTCAATTCTTAAAAGGCTTTTAATATTTTTGAATAAGACAATTATTGAATTGACAATGTAAAAATATACATTTATATAAACATTATAATATCAAAATAAAAACATATTGATTATGTGTATCTATCGGAATTGGGCACGAAAAAGACTTAATTATTGGTTAAAGTTTTCATATCGTGCTTCCATAATTTGAATCCACTGTTAATGCAGGCTGATACATTACCTTTTCTTATATTATTTCAGACCATTTGACTACAGAAGCACACAATTATATACAAATAATACATGATTAAAATGACCAATCAAAGTCATTTGTGTCTATAACCTTTAATCTTAATATGATTCAAATTTCACACACAAACACGTTTTACTTTTTGACCTAAAATACACACACATGATACGTCTCAATAGTTACACTTGAATTATGAGTAAGAATAAATTAAAAGAGAAAAGAAAATGTAATTCAAATAAATTACAATGGGCTTATAAAAGTACTTTAACATAGGGACCAAATCTCACTATTAACTAGCTGCTTAATTATGCAGCCTATTATTACTATAGCTGCTGTTTATTAGTACTTACAGTTGAACACAAAATGATTATCTCTCTTGTGAATTTTTAAATCTTTTAAAAATATTTCCCAAGTGATGTTTAAGAGGTAATACTTAACAGTGAACATTTTTCACAGTATTTCACAGAATCTTCTTCTGGAGAAAGTCTTGTTTCTTTTAGTTTGTCTGAAAAAAAAAGAAATGTAAAAACTGCTACAGTCAATAATATTAGCCTCCTTAAAGAGAACCTATTATGCCCCTTTTTACAAGATGTAAAATAAGTCTCTGATGTCCCTAAAGTGTGTATGTGAAGTTTCAGCTCAAAATACCCCTCAAATAATGTTTTATAATTGTTTGAAACTGCCCCTTTTAGGCTTTGATCCTAATTGTGCCATTTTGGTCACTGTCACTTTAAATTCAAATGAGATTGTGCTCTTTTCAAAAGAGGGTGGAGCTACAAATGCTTACATGTCAGCATAGAAGCACTTTTTTTTTACTATTAGAAGCTGGTTATATTCGCAGTTGCCACACAACTGTGTTTAAACGTCTCATAAAAGTGATTTTTGCATAACAGGTCCCCTTTAAGAATTGTTTTTTTCTTGATTGGCTACAGAACAAAGCACTGTTGTACAATGACTTGCAGAGTTAACCTAACTAATAAGCAGAATATTGCTTTCATATAAATAAAATAAAGTGACCAGCTTTATACATTTTTTTTTTTACAATTTTCCCCACAAGGTTTCTCTAAACCTCCTTTATTTTATTTTTTTACCTCTCGCCATTTTTTAAACAAATTCGCCATGTAATGTACCTATATTTATGCTGTCCGTGTCTACAACACATTATAGTAAAAAATGCTTAAATAACAGATTTTTAACTGGCTACAGGCAGCTGTGAGGGAATCTCATCTGTCTCAGTGGGCAAAGAGTCTGGTTGTTTGCTTGTTGTGAAGTCAGAAATGGACGAGGAGTGTTTTTGGTCTGCATCCGGAGTTTGTAGATCATCGTTGTCCCGAGGGAAGAGTTCGGGATGTTGACGGAAGCACTCCTGCATGGATATGAACTGCTCCAGACAGTCGGAGCCCTTCACCTCTTCTTGACTGAGGTGAAAGCAGGTGAATGCAGACTTAAACTGCTCTCCACACACTCCACTCGCCATCCCACCCAAACACGGACAGTCCCAGTTTATCTCACCAGTCGGCAGAATGAGGCCTGGATGAAGAGAATGTGAAGTGGACAACAAACGAGAAAACATTGATTATCAAGAATGAAGCATTGCTTTTTGATGATCTTATAAAATATGCAGGTTATAGAGCATTTTCCTCTGATTATTCTCTCACCTCTTCCTTCAGGATCCTCCTCTTCCAGTTTCACAGTGCTGGGAGTTTCATGCTCTTCCTTAGTAACAAATATGACTCGGTCTTTCCCTTTAATGAAGTAATGATGGCATTTACTAGTTGTAAATTTAACAACTTAAAAAATAAAATTTCCCTTTTTCCCCACTTTATATTAGGTGTTTTAACTACTATGTACTTAAGCAAAAAATGTGCCATTATTAAAGGGATAGTTCACCCAGAAATATAAAAACTCATTTCCTCATCCTTTACTTGCTCCAAACCAATTTGAGTTTTATTTGTACTGTTGAACACAAAAGAAGATATTTTGAAGAATGTAGGAAACCTGTAACCATTGACATATATTGTAGGAAAAACTAACACTATGGATGGCAATGGTTACAGTTTTTCAAGATTCTTCATAATGTATGTTCAACTGAACAAAAACAAACTTAAAGTGTATTTATTTTATGGGTCAGTTATTTTGACAGTATAATGTCAAATGTGTACAACATTCAAATGACTAATTTAAATGTCAGTGGCTATTAAACATGCTTGATAAAAAATTGGGTCCTACAAAGGTTATTTCTGTGTAATGTTCATGTTATTTATATCTAATAAAAATAATGATATGCAGATTTTTGGTGCGGTCAATGGACCAGTTTTATCAGTTTGTCTTGTTATTTTGACATCTGTTTCTTAAATTTTGTTACATATCTGTAATAATGGGATTTATATCCGCTTGCCTTGCATGGAAGAATGCAAGGCATTCCCCCCCCCCGTATGGCATCAGTGAGGTGGAGCCAAAATCTGTACGTTAACGACAAGGTCATCACTCGTTTTATGACTAGAATTATACTTCACAGATCTCACTGAAATTCTGCGAGTAAACAGCCAATAAGATTATGAGAAACGTTTTATTCAGTATTGAAAAATTGAATTAATCAATATATTCTGAATTACCTTGCTCGTTGATAGCTGTCATTTCTTTTTACAAATATTGTATTAGAAATTTAACAACAAATTCAACTTCTGCGCAGATTTCCCTGGTTTCTTTTATCTCTACAAAAGTGCTTAGTTCACCAACAAAGATCTACCGTCTTATCCTTCTGTCAGGAGATGCCGCTTTCAGACCACAAACCCACGTTACAAAATCAAACATTATGACGTCATAAAGAGTAGACGAGGACCCAACGTGTTTACATCTCATATCGCCTGCGAGAAAAGAATAACCCTTTAGAAACGGATTTCACTGTAATTGTTCTCGGAAATCACGAATCATACCAGAACAACGAGACGTGTACGCTACATTGGTATAGCCATAGACAATAAATGCCAAAGATAATATGTACTAAAAAATGGTACTACTATTTTGGTTATACATAGCTACCAATATTCAGAAGGCAATTTGAGCCTTTTGAATAGAAAGCCTTTTATAGAAGTTTTACAATGTCTGAGACTGTATCCTTTCAAATACACCAAGTTGTTTTATGGTGTGCATGTTGCAGATAGTAACAAATGAAACAATTCGTTCTCTCCCAAAAATGAGTTTTTATTGAGAATGATCAGTCTTTGCTGAATATATTTGTTCGGAACATTTATTTTTACATAGTCCAAAATAAAAAGAAAGAAAAAAGGGTTTATTTTACATGGTTGCACGCAGCATTAAATGTCATATATACAGACACCCAATGATACAGTAAAAAGGGCTTAATTTGGAACCAGTTCTGTCTGACACTGAAGCTCTCACTAAAGACCAGGTACTTTCAAATACAGAAAATCCTTGCTGTCTATTGTGTAAGATGTTTTGTGTACAAAAAAAAAAACAAATCCCAGCGTTATGATGTACATGTCCATCAAACACAGAAAAACCACACACACACACACACACACACACACACCGTTGGTGCCAAACTGTGCATTGCTTTACTCCTATGCTGCCTTGTTTAGAATTGACAATTGCTGACTGGAAAACAAGAACCTGTGGTCTAGTTCTCATTTTTGTAGCCATAACTAAACAATCACAGTTTTTATGACTAAAGACGGTACGATTAGAATGAAGGAAAGAAAAGAAACTGCCTGTCAGCTTCACATACAAGACTGATATGACTGACAAACACGAAACAGTCTTGTCAAAATTGGCAGTGTCGAGTAAATCAGTCACCCAACATAAGCAATACTCTCTGGAAAATCCTTTTATCAGGTACAACTAGGACCAGGCAGGAAATAAAGAAAAGAGTGGATGAATGGATTCGGTGATGGCTGGAGACGGATGAAGGACAGACTGATGTGAAGGGAAAAATTTAATTAATCTAAATATTCCTAGTCAGAGCTCAGAGTCCATCTTTACTGTTCCATTACTGAAGTTCAGTTTCATCACTGAATTTTAGAAACGTTTTGCCACTTCTGACATAAAGGAGAACTTACTCGGCCTGAGCTAGCGGCTAAGAGCACGTTCTCCCAAGACAGCGCTCGTGACAGACCACTAATAATGCTCAAACCGCACAGAAATAAAATATTAAATGACAACGACAATCATAAAAATAATAAAAAGGTGTCAGCAAGTATTTGTGTGATTTGTGAGTGTCCTTGTTTAGAAGAGTAACGCTCCCATGCTGCCGACTTCACTCTGTTCCTTAACAAATATCTCAAAGTACTGATAGATGATGGTAACAGCCAATAGGATTCCCGTTCCAGAGCCGATGGCGCCCAGGAAGTCTGCCATTACTGAAAGGCCTCCGATACACAGTCCACCAAACGCAGCTGCAGTGGGGATGTATCTGGATAACAGAGAAAGTGTGAGGTTAATAAAAGTTCTGATAAGAAAGCTTTTTAAAGCGGAGCATACGGTGCATGTGTGTGTGCCGCTCACCTGTTGAGTTCATGAACCATGGAGGTCTCTCTGTGTCCCCTCATCACCATCTGCTGTTCTTTCAGCTGCTTGGCTACCTAAAACACATGCAACGCATTCAGTCATTACATATCATAGAATCAAAAATGTATGTGTCGATAAATGAACAAGAAATGGTGACTCACATCTTTGGCAGAAGAACCAGAAACTTCAATCCAGGTCTTAGAAAAGAAGGCACAGGATCCCAGCATGAACACAATGTAGATCACCGCATGAACTGGGTCATCGAGCACAGAACCAAACGACTCCGGAGGAGACAGAAAATAACAGAGACCTCCGACAGGATAGGCACGTGCCGGACCACCGGATGAGGTGTCCTAGGAAAAACAAAATGAAGAAGGTTTCTCTACTGTATCTAGTTATGTTTGCTTTCTGGATCAAGCTGTTTCTAAATATGCATTTTCTTCAATAGAATTTACAAGTAAGCCCCTATGATTTCTGTAAAGCAGAAGACACAAATGGAACTGGAAAATTCCACCATAAAAATATATTTTACTGAATATCTTGGAATTTGGCAAATATGGTAAAGAATACTGTAATAGTATGAATAATTTAAAATGACATTTAAGAAATCAATAAATAATTACACAATCGTTTATCGTCGAATTGTCGAACAAAACACAACGTGATGCATGCGAAATGTTTTTTTTCAAAATTATTAGAGTTCCTAAAAATTTTGTTTTTGGTAAACTTTCGAAGAATTAGGTCACCTAAAAATTTAAATTCTGTGACAAATTGTTTATCCTCATTTCGTTCAGACCTTCGTTCATCTTCGGAACAAATTAAAATATTTAGATGAAATCAGAGAGTTCTCTCAACCACCAAAGACAGCAAGAGTCACAAGACATTCAAAGTAACAATGTTTTTGGGTCCTTATCTGGATTTTGGATATCTTGGGACCATTGCGGTTTATGGAGGATGAGAGAACTTTCAGATGTCATCTAAAATATCTTTGTTCCAAAGATGAACGAAGGTCTAGAGGGATTGAAACGATATGAGGTTGAGTAATTAATAACAGAATTTTAATTTTTAATTATTAAACTAATCCTTTAATAAAATGTTGTTAAATTTAGATTTAGATTAGAAAATTGGGGAAAAAAAATAATAGTTTGGAACTAGTATTAAACAGATGTCACACTTACAGACCAAGTCCCCAAAAGGTTGACCAGGAAGTTGCCGCTGAATCGAGTGGAGAGCATCTGAGAGATGACGTAAAGATTAGAAACCAGAGCAGACTGCAGGATGATGGGAATGTTGGAGGTGTAGAACAGCTTGATGGGATACGTGTTGTATTGGCCACGGTAACGTGCAGACTTGATGGGCAGATCAACTCTGAAGCCCTGAAAATAAAAAAAATGTAAATAGAGTTTCAATTACAATTCATTCATTCATTTTCTTTTCGGCTTAGTCCCTTTATTAATCTGGGGTCGCCACAGCGGGATGAACCGCCAACTTATCCAGCATGTTTTACGCAGCGGATGCCCTTCCAGCTGCAACCCATCACTGGGAAACATTCACACACACTCATTCACACACATACACTACGGACAATTTTAGCTTACCCAATTCACCTATACCGCATGTCTTTGGACTTGTGGGGGCATTTTCTTTTCGGCTTAGTCCCTTTATTAATCTGGGGTCGCCACAGCGGGATGAACCGCCAACTTATCCAGCATATGTTTTACGCAGCGGATGCCCTTCCAGCTGCAACCCATCACTGGGAAACATTCACACACACTCATTCACACACATACACTACGGACAATTTTAGCTTACCCAATTCACCTATACCGCATGTCTTTGGACTTGTGGGGGAAACCGGAGCACCCGGAGGAAACCCACGCGAACACGGGGAGAACATGCAAACTCCACACAGAAATGCCAACTGACCCAGCCGAGGCTCGAACCAGCGACCTTCTTGCTGTGAGGCGAACGTGCTACCCACTGCGCCACCGCGTCGCCCTCAATTACAATTGTCAAGTACTTTTCATGATTGTGTGTCAATATTTCCAACCTATTCACCTTATTCTCTGCGTACAAGCGGGCGCAGACATTTGAATCTTTTTGGCTCGAGACTTCCGGTCTCATTCACTTCCATTCATTTTTAGACGTTAAAAACAGCTCGTTTTGCTGCTTGATGTTGCAAACTGATATTTACTTATTATATCATTCTACTTTGTCTGTATAGTCATGCAAACACTTGTTTGTAAAGCAAGTAGTTTGACCGTTTTCTGCCGTTTATTATTCCTAGTCATTTCTCCCATAGGCAGCTGAATCGGAAGTTCCAAAACAATCGCAAAAACGAGCGCACTTCCACATTGAAGAATAAGGTCAATATACAAAACAAGTAATGACCAGAAAAAATAAATACCCATAATCAATAAAAGTACCTAAATAAATTTTAAAAATTGTGCAGCTAAAAAAATAAAATAATTCAGCTGCATTATTAAATAGGTCTGGAAAATTAACACTCTAATATAAAAATGTAAATTTTAATATAACTAACCTGGAAGTATATGACCACAGCAAAGACGAAGACTGTAGCGATGAGGTTCATGAGGTTGGGCAGGTTCTGTCTGTAGAAGGCTTCTCTCAGAGCTCTGACTTTATCAGTGCGAGTGGCCAACAGGTGGAACAGAGCAATAATGGCTCCCTCAAACTCAGTACCTTAATGCACACAAACAGAATTTAGCCAACTCATCACTCATGACACTACAGCATGGCTCAAAAAACATGCTGTGTCCTGAACACACACCTCTGCCTGTGTTGACTGTGGTTGGGCTGAATGCTTTCCATACGATCGTCTCACAGATGTTGGTGGCGATGAAGAGAGAGATACCAGAGCCCAAACCATAACCTTTCTGCAGCAACTCATCCAGCAGCAACACGATCAGACCGGCCACAAACAACTACAGGAAGAACACAGTTACATAACATCCCCCACACTCTAATTAGGAAAAAAAAAAGATGCATATAACAGTTTATGGATCATAAAAAAAAGCCACTTCATACAGCTAATAAAAGTACACATTGTGTGCATGCTCTCTCACCTGAATGATGATCAGCAGACAGATGCCTGCACCCATCTCTGAAGGGTCTCCATACATTCCAGTCATGACGTACACAATAGCCTGGCCAATGGTGATGATCATACCAAACACTGGAAAACAATTAAACAATTGCCATCACTGCTGCATTATAATAATAACTAATCTATATCTCAGCAATATTAATTAAAGGGATTGTTCATTTTTGGGTAAACTTTCTTACGCTCAAAGGGTAACATGCCTTTATGAGTTTATTTTTTTCATTGAACACAAAAAAGGACATTTAGAACAATGTTGGAAATCGGTAACCATTGACTTCTATAGTAGGAAAAACATAAATTCTATGGAAGTCAATAGTTACCGGTTTCCAACATTTTTTAAAATAACTTATTTTGTGTTCAACAGAAGAAAGAAACTCAAACACGTTTGTGGCAAGTGAATGGTGAGTAAACTATTTTAGAATTTTCACTTTTTGAACAATACATTTAATACTTGCATGCAAAAGAGTAACATAAAAACCTTACATTTCTGGGCTCCATTGAAGAGTGCTCTGTCTTTCGGTGTGTCTCCGACCTCAATAATTTTAGCTCCAGCCAGCAGCTGCATGATCAGACCCGAGGTCACAATGGGAGAGATACCCAACTCCATCAAAGTACCTGAAAAACACAGTCATCAATCCACAACACCTGATATTATCAGAATGACACAAAAACATTAATTCAGTTCACAAAAAATATAGTGTAAATGCTTTAAGTAACACTATAATTAAAAACTTTGCGCTCTGTAATGATTTAATAAAATCTCAGTTTTAATTAAATGCACCTCGCTGAATAAGAATATTTCTTTGAAAAACAATCTTACTATCATTCAAAGTTTTGGGGTGATGAGTATTACGTGTTTGATAAAACTTTCAATAAAAACATAGTCCCTCATCAACTGTGAATAACACTGAGAACGGTCTTACCTCTGTTGGAGGCCAAGATGACTCTCATCCAGTAGAATGGATCTGCCGAGTCTGAAGACATGATCCCAAACAGTGGGATCTGAGACAGAGAGAAACGATACATTCATCAGCACTCAACTAAAACCTTGACTTTACACTGAAATAACTGGAGCGCAAAAGCATAGGTATATTGTATTTATTCATACGCTAAAAAACACAACTTACCTGACAGCAAACAAGAAAGATGAACAACGTGATGGCAGTCCATAGCACCTTTTCTCTGAACTGGATCTGAAGCAAACACAAGTATTAAAGTTAAAAATGTTGTTTATTACATATCTTGTTAATGAGAAAAACATGATACATGCTGTGTACAATGTTTTACCTTTCTTTCTGGTTTCTGGATTTCAGGCAAAACCGCACAAAACGGTTTTATTACCTCCAAGAACTTAACTGGAAATGAAAAAACATGATAAATGTCACAAATTATTTGATGCCAGAAAATTAAACTACTTACAATTTCACTAAACGCAACATAACACGTACTGAACCATATTCCAGCATTTCACCAACATGAGGTGAAAATGTATACCGAGATCAATCAACAACTGATAGACAGTCTCGCTTTCCCCAAATCCTTGTCGAGCTACTAAGGACAACAACTGCCCAATCTAAAGCGTCTTCATCATTAAACTGATGGGTAAAAAACCTCTCATATTTCAAACAATATAAGACTCTCTTATACTACATCAGACCTAACAACTTATCAATTTCTCTGTTTTTGTTTGGTATGTTTCCACGTTAAACACATAAGTGCAATCAATTAACCTGACGCCTGTTTTGCTAGCCTCTGTAATCTTTGACAACTTCCCTCCGGTCTTGCAGCCCCGATATAACAACAAATAAACCTAGTTCACAGTATTGTGCCTTATTTCAAATAACTGAAGGACTCGTATACGGTTTGCAGAAATAAATCAATCAAGCAGACGTGTTAAAAAGTAGCTAACAAGCTAACGCTAGCTGCTCGAAGCCATTCAACTATTAGCTACCAGAAAAGCAATGTAAACGTTAACTCACACACGAATAACAGCTGATGAATCAAACAAATAAACCACAGAAAAATGTACACGCATTCTACTTGACTGCTCTGAACACATATAAATAGTAGAAATCTGAAACCCCTCTCTCAGGTTTAGGTTTTAATCAAAGAAAGCTGTCTGGCTAGCATGCTAATGGTGCTAACAGAACTCGAGTGTGAATTCACAGCAGAATTACACTGAATAACTCCACCAAACACAGGATAAACGCACGAAAACTCTGCACTCACTCGCCATGATGACGGTCCCCTGAAATCACAGTCTCTGTCTGAAGTCCCAGTGAGCTGTAAACTGATAATTTGCGCTGCCGGTGCGCTCCGCCGCCCGGGTGAGAGAGAAAGAGAGAAGCGAAGGGAGGAAAGCGCTTTAGAGACACGTCAACACTACACCGACTCTACTACACGTCAGATGATCGGCGAGTCGCGGTTGATCTTCTGTTTCACGCTCTTCAATTTGATCAAGTGGTCGGCACAAGTGGTTTTACACATCTTTTCCAAAATGTAAAAAAGAATATAGATATATTAAATGGTTTCATTCAATTTTCTAAACGGCTAAATACTCAGAAGGAGATAATAACATCAGTTATTATTAATGTTTGCAAACGTAACACAAAACGAAACGATGATTTACTAATTTGTTAACAATTTGTTCATCGTTTTCCAAATTAACAAATTTCTCCCACTCCTTAATTATAAATTCTCTCGTTAAATAGTAAATCATGGCTATATGTTGAACTTATTTAACTTATTTTATTCAGCCTTATTTTTTTTTACTTATTAATTCGTTCCATACTTTTAAGCAAACTGTGCGTATAGACAACAAGACACTGCAGGGAAAAGCACGTTTTTCGTGTACCTAATACCTATTAGTTTAAATCGATTTCAGTTATACGTTTCATAAAAAATATAGGAAGTGGGAACGCTAAACAAAAAAATAAATAAATCACCATGTACTTCCGGTTAAAAAGGCTTGCACTCCAGAGCAAATCGATGGCCAGTTGTCACATTTTAATTATTTGTATTGTTAGATATATACATTAGTTTCCACTTCAATAATTATAAAATCAAATTCTAACTGTTAAACTATTGATTGTAATGAAGCTGTGAGGATACAATGTTACCAAGACTTGTTTTCACATACATTCATGTACGAATTTGCAATATTTTATGTATGGTACAAATGTACCAAATATGTTTGTTAATGGAAGCAGAATCATATACTCAGCAGACTTCATTATTTATATAGTTTTCCAAAATACAAGAGTAAATAATTTTCAGAGCCTGTCTTGTTTTCATAAGCAAATTAAAAAAATTTTTATATCAGCCATCAGTCGTTTTTTTTAATGATGATAGTAATTAAATTAAAATTAAGTGAAATTTCATTCATTTACATGAGCAGCTTTCACTTTTGACCTGTTGATGTCGTCGTGAAACCATTGGATCACATTTAAATTGATTACCCTTTCTCTGCTGCAGTTTGTTTCTTCAGGCAACAGGGGGCTTCGTGTACTCAGCAAAATAGATTCTTGTCCATTTTCTGATTCATTTGAACGTACAGCATGATATTGAAAGAGTGATGCATTATTAGGTCATATTTTCACTTAGAAACAGTTTCAATGGCATTTTTATCCGTCTGATGGAATTGCAGAATATCCATAAACCAAAATAATTTATCAAGTTTTCATCTATTAAATGGAAAGAACATCAAATCATTAGGCCGATCTCTGATTACACATATACTGTCATCAAAGCAGTAGTTTATGTTTGCAGATAAACAAAACTCATGCTAAATCTATAGTTAGTCATAGTTTGATTGTATTAAATATGTATATACACACACACATTTGTATAAAATATTGCTCAACATAAAACAAGAATTCACCGTGGTGCATTTTTTCCACCATATTTTAATTTTCCCTCCATTTATATACATTTTTTCCGTTTTCTTCTGACCCTCGTTGTGGATATAAATGCTTTTAATGATAAACAGACTGCATTTGTGAATGAATAGTGATTTAGTGTAGAATTAGTTGTAGATTTACATGCAACATACAATCTGACTCTCACACAGACGCACACCATTTGGTCTATTTTTGGAAAGAGCCATGAGGATTTCATTCAGCACTGGTTCTGACTGCAGTTTCCACACACGTACACGCACACAAACGCACACGCACACACACACACTTCTGAACAGTTGGCAGTTTTGTCCATCGTGGTTACATAACTAAATGTGCCTTTAGGAGACAACACCACAATGTCATTTCTGTATCTCTTTTCCCTCTATCTCCTCTTTTTCACACAGTCTCTGACCATATCACATTCTAGATTCTGATACTGATTAATAGACCTGCCAAAAAATGTCAGGCTTTATTAGATCAGTCCTTCTGCCTTAAAATATCAAAGGTCCCTGAAAGATGCTTTTATATGCTTTCATATTATAGCCTGAACTTCTGCAACTGTTTATGTCTTAAAGCCATAGTTCACCCAGAAATTAAAAACTTCCTCATCTATTACTCATACTCTAAGTGGTTGTACACGTTTATGAATTTCTTTCATCTGTTGAACAATAAACAAGATATCCTGAAGAATGTTGGAAAAAACAGGCATTGGAAAAAAAGACAGACTACTACCAAAGTCTTTGGCTTTTTCCCGCCCTTAACATTCTTCAAAATATCTTTCTTTGTGCTCAACAGAAGAAAGTAACAGGTTTGGAAAAAGTGGAGGGTGACATAATTTTTTTTTTTACTTTTGGGTGAATTACCCCTTTAAATGCATTTTCGTCATTTTGCCAAAGTGATAAATAACAGATGATTATAATATAATAATTTGTATGAATATATAACAATTGGCATGTAGCCTAATCACAAAATCAACCATGCATTAGGTTAATAAAATCTTGTCAACAGTAATGAAACCTAAAAAAAACAATTACTTTCAAGGCTGCCTATGAAAGCCTGATTATGCTGATTTTTATGTGAAGGACTTGGATGATTTTGTGAATAAATCAAAAGGATATGAATTTAACATGCTCTCAGAAACCTCTCTTCCATTCTGTAACACATGAAATGAATGCTTATATATGTTCCAGATAATGTCAAAAGAGCACTTCTGTGTATACTTTAATGCGAATATACCATGCAAAGAAATGGATTCATTTCAATTATAGTCGCAAAAAACAGATCTATAGTCTAAAAACACGTTAAAATCATAAACACAATCATAACAGTGTAATTTAAATGATCTCAACTGTCCACATGATGCTGGTGAATTGTAGAGCTTGTGTAATCTTTATCGCTATAATCAGATCCCTCACTGCTTCCATTTGTGTTGTTTGTTTGTTTTTGAGAGGAAAAAACGCAACACGTCTTTAAATATTCATCTAATTGTCACTCTCAGCAGTGTGGATTGTGTCTGGATGTTCACTAGTATATCCCTGCAAAGGTATTTTGCATTAATTGATTCAACTTAAAAAAAAGTAAAAACAAAGAATAAGTCATTAATAACTTAGATTTTTTATGTTTCTTAAAGAAGTCGAAATATTTTGTATTATTAACTATTATCTGTAATATATTTAATTCATTAATTTTTCTTCGGCTTAGTCCCTTTATTCTGGATGCCCTTCCAGCTGCAACCCAGTACTGAGAAACACCCATACACTCTCACATGCACACACATACACTACGGCCAATTTAGTTTATTCAATTCACCTGTAGCGCATGTCTTTGGACTGTGGGGGACACTGGAGCACCCCGAGGAAACCCACTCGAACACGGGGAGAATATGCAAACTCCACACAGGAACACCAACTGACCCAGCCGGCACTCGAACCAGCGACCTTCATGCTGTGAGGCGACAGTGCTAACCACTGAGCCACCATGTGACCCCTTAATATATTTCAATATGAAATTAATTATCATGATTTCAAAGCGTTTGATGGTGATTCAGAAGTGATGGTAAATACATTTATAATGCCACAAAAGATTTATTTATAAATATCAGATAAATGCTGTTCTTCTGAACTTTCTGTTCATCAAAACAACCAGAAGGAATTCTACTCAGCTGTTTTCTACATAATAAAAAGGGTTTCAGAATTCAGTTTTACCCTTTGTTTTCCAAACAAACTTGGAAACAAATTTTTTGCAGTATGAGCACTGTTCGTTTCAGGTCACTCACAGCCTAAGCAACAATAAGGAAAATGCTGTTACAGCAAAAATACTGGTGATAATTTAGTGATTATCTCTCAGACTGCACCTCACTCTCTTATCCGTAACACACCTCAAGGAGAGCATAACCTGTGTGAGACACAATAAACTAACACTACTTATGTAAGACACTGATTTCAGTCCAGACAAGACAACAGTTACAGTTTATTCTTTTCAGAACATGTCATTTAATGTGCCAGTTTTTGTTATTTGAGACCTTTCAATGTCATTTGACTTGTGTCTACTGTACATGAATTGTAGCATTCACTTCTGTGGAACTATTTGTACATTAATGCATTTATGAATGATTTTACTTACCTTAAAAAAAATAAAGGTTCTTTATTGACATAATTGGTTCCACATGAACATTTTAACTTACATTAAATTTTCCATTCCACAAGATGTTCTTTACTCTTAAAAATAATGATTGAAGATAAAATATAAAATATACAATTGAAAATAAAATAATGGTTGAAATAAGGTTTTCACAGAGAACTTTTTATTTTGCTTAAAACAAACTAAAAAACCTTTTGAAAAACCTTCATATTGATTTCATAAACATTTTCATAATCTAAAGAAACATTTTACACTGTCAGAAACCTTTTTGTGAAATATTAATATAATCAATATATCATCAAATATCATCAATGCCAATAAATACATATTAGGTCCTCAATATATCAACTATCATCAATGCATATAAAGAATCTTTATTTTTTTAGAGGGTATAAAGGAGAAAAGTGCTTTTTAAGGTTGTTGTTGCAAACCTGTGTGAGTTTCTTTCTTCTGTTGAACATTCATTCATTCATTCATTTATTTTTCTTCGGCTTATAGTCCCTTTAATCATCAAAGGTCGCCACAGCAGTATGAATCGCCAACTTATCCAACATATGTTTTACACAGCGGACAAGGGGAGAACATGCAAACTCCACACAGAAATGCCAACTGACCCAGCCGGGACTCAAGTGACCTTCTTGCTGTGAGGCGACAGTACTAACCACTGAGTCTCTTTCTGTTGAACACACAAGACATTTTCAATGATGGGGGTAACCAAACAGTCAACATTATTCAATTCAATTCAAGTCAAGTTTATTTATATAGCGCTTTTCACAATGTAGATTGTGTCAAAGCAGCTTAACATAGTTCTAGTAAAGTCCAGATTTCAGAGTTGAAGTTCAGTGTAGTTTAGTTCAGTGTGCTTTAAATTTCACTGCTGAAAGTTCAAACACTGTAGAGCAAATCCACCGAAGCACAGCTCCACAAGTCCCAATCCGAGCAAGCCAGTGGCTACAGTGGCGAGGAAAAAAAACTTTACCAATTGACGAAGTGAAGGGAAAAAAAAAACCTAGAGAGAAACTAGGCTCTGTTAGGCACGACCATTTTTCATTTGGCCAAACTTCTTTAAACGAAACTTTAAACGAGATGCAAAAATTGAGTGCTATAGATGAAAATAGCAATTAAATAAACAAACAAACATATAAACAAACATGTAAAGCATATGAGAGTTTCTAACACAATGTCTGGTGTATTGAGGAGTGTGTCCTACAGGTGATGTCGAGCCAGCTCACCTGCGTGGAGCACATTCATGCATCAAACCTTTATGCAATGCATTGAGTGTATGCTTTACTAAAAAGATAGGTCTTTAATCTAGTTTTGAACCGAGAGAGTGTGTCTGAGCCTTGGACATTATCAGGAAGGCTATTCCAGAGTTTAGGAGCCATAAATGAGAAGGCTCGACCACCTTTACACGACTTTGCTATTCTAGGTACTACCAGAAGCCCTGAGTTTTGAGATCTTAAAGAGCGGGTTGGATTGTAGCGAGACAGAAGGTTGGTTAGATATGTGCTGTGTTTATCTTTCAGTAATTTAGTTGGAATTGGGTCTAACATACATGTAGCTGGTTTAGAAGCATTTATAAGTTTATCTAGCTCTTCCTGTTCTATGATTTTGAAGCACTGTAGATTATTTTGGTTCAGTGGAATGTTTAATGGATCTGAAGTATAAGGCGGTGCCGAAAGTTTAACATCTTCTATTTTCTGCCTGAAGCCTTCTATTTTATCACCGAAGAAATTACCATTTTACTTCAATATAGCATAAACAAAATACTACATTATTCAATGGATGGGGCTGCACGGTGGCGCAGTGGGTAGCACGTTCGCCTCACAGCAAGAAGGTCGCTGGTTCGAGCCTCGGCTGGGTCAGTTGGCGTTTCTGTGTGGAGTTTGCATGTTCTCCCCGTGTTCGCGTGGGTTTCCTCCGGGTGCTCCGGTTTCCCCCACAGTCCAAAAACATGTGGTATAGGTGAATTGGGTAGGCTAAATTGTCCGTAGTCTATGTGTGTGAATGAGTGTGTTTCCCAGTGATGGGTTGCAGCTGGAAGGGCATCCGCTGCGTAAAACATATGCTGGATAAGTTGGCGGTTCATTCCGCTGTGGCGACCCCAGATTAATAAAGGGACTAAGCCGAAAAGAAAATGAATGAATGAATAGCATAAACAAAATACTACATTATTCAATGGATGGGGCTGCACGGTGGCGCAGTGGGTAGCACAATCGCCTCACAGCAAGAAGGTCGCTGGTTCGAGCCTCGGCTGGGTGAGTTGGCGTTTCTGTGTGGAGTTTGCATATTCTCCCTGTGTTCGCGTGGGTTTCCTTTGGGTGCTCCGGTTTCCCCCACAAGTCCAAAGACATGCGCTATAGGTGAATTGGGTAAGCTAAATTGTCCGTAGTGTGTGTGAATGAGTGTGTATGGATGTTTCCCAGTGATGGGTTGCAGCTGGAAGGGCATCCGCTGCGTAAAACATATGCTGGATAAGTTGGCAGTTCATTCCGCTGTGGCGACCCCAAATGAATAAAGGGACTACGCCGAAAAGAAAATGAATGAATGAATTCAATGGATGAAGTCAGATTTTTTTACCCCCATATACAAGCGATTGGGTTGGTCCATTTGTTACCCAAATTTGGACTGTAACAGCTCAGTGTTTGTTAGAGTGTAGACCTTTAAGGAATGTGTGACGTAGGGCAGCCACACCTGTTCCTTTACTGTGTTTGTGTGTGTGTGTGTGTGTGTGGGTGGGTGGGTGTGTTTCAGTTTTACACAAATGGAAAGGGTGTGGTCTCCGCAACTGTCTTATATTCTCAGAAGGGGAATTTCCAGTTTGGAGTTTACTATTTTGGTGTCTCCTCAGATGAGTAGGAAGGTTGTGATGTCGTAAAATTAGCAACAGTGATGGCATCAGTGCCATGTCATCATATGTGTGTGATTCTAAACATGTATAGCCTTCATAAGAGTTCCTGGACAGCACAAAAGTAGACCTACTCAGTATCGTATTTATTGTTTCTTTTGGAAGCTGTTATTGGAAAACTTTTTTTTTTTTTTAGATAATAATTAACAATTAATTTCCCAGTGATGGGTTGCAGCTGGAAGGGCATCCGCTGCTTAAAAGATAAGCTGGATAAGTTGGCGGTTCATTCTGCTGTGCCGACCCCAGATTAATAAAGGGATTAAGCCAAAAAGAAAATGAATGAATGAATGAATTAACAATTAACGTGGAGAACATAAATAAATCTTGTCATCAATTCTGCTGAGAACTTTGTTCTGTGCAAACAGATTTGTATTATTCCAGATTATAGGTCACCACTGTCTCTCCATGACACAGCAGGTATCTGTGGGACTAATATCATTTATATTTGGAATATTTGAATGTCATTTTGAGATTGTGAATAATATTCATAAATCATGGCAGTTTCATTTTCAAGTGTAGAAAATTTGTGGTACAAATGGCAGGAAAATAAGTTATACATGTTATGAAACAAATGCCTTTTAGGATGATAGAAATAATATAAACTCAATTAAAATTAACAACTATGGAAAAGGTTTAAGAATAATATAAAATATGGGATAATATGTGCTGTGATTATCTAAAATAACATGGATTAAAACCGACTATTTGGGGTCAAAATAAATAAATAAAACAGATCTGAATATCGTCTCTGTTCATCTAAAATATAAAGGACTGAAAGAAATGTGTCCTTAAATTTTTTTTTTTTTAAATAATAAAATAAAATAAAGAAAATAAGAGATTAAACTAAAATAAAAAATATATAAATGAAATAATTATGAATCATCAGTGACACAAAAACAACAACAAAGCGTATACTAACTTGAATATGTTTTCTTTGCTCTGTTGGTGATGTTGCAGTTGTATACTTTGCCCATAATATCATCGTCAGCAGTTAAACGAACTTTGCTCAGAACTGAATGTTCATCATCACAGACAGGTCAAATCTCTCTCTCTCTCTCTCTCTCTCTTGCACTTTTATCCTATACTTCTTACCACAAACCATTGTCCTCTTTGTTTCCTTGCCATTTTATTACTCACCTTCATGGTATCATTCCATCTTTATGTCTTTTTATTCACATAAATGGATATAGGCAATAAAGCCCCGTCAGTTGTTGTGTGTCTTGTTTAATCATTACCTCAGGGTGTCCAATGAGTAAAACACTCATACTTGCATTATTAGTCTTAAACCTATACATTTCAAGAACAAGATAAAAATATAACCTTATCTAGGACACAGACAGTAGTAGGACAGAAATGTAGTTTATGGTAAAAGTATTCCTATGTCCTTGCTGATAAGGATAAATGAGCAAATTAATTAGGGAATCAGATAATGAAGATATTGTGTAAGTTTTGCGATAATGCATAACAAGGTCCCAAGAGAATGACTGAGGCGAAACGGCTGCATGTCTGACTCACGTACACTTCATTATTCAGTCTAACGAGGCTTCATGATGCCAATTAAAGGAATAATACACCCCAAAATCCACATCATTATTTTACTCAACGTGACCTGTGGGATGTTGTTTTTTTCCATATAGCACGCAAGTCATAAGGATTTTTATGGGGTGTGTCCAATATAAACTGTACTTACATTGCAAAATTTATTTTATATTAAAAACTACGATTTTATATTACACAAAAATGAACATGCATGTGGATTTAACGGAACACTCCTTGTTTTTGGAAATAGGCTCATTTTACAAGTTATCTAGGCTTAAACCACTGGGTTAAACAGTTGAGTTTTATAATTTTTTAATCCGTTCAGCCAATCTCAGGGTCTGGCAGGAACTTTTTTTTTTTAGCTTAGCTTAGCTTAGCTTAGCTTAGCATAAATCATAAAATTGAATTAGACAAGTAGCATCTCGCTTTAAATTTTCCAAAATTTTTTTGATAATTTTACTATTAAAGGTTGATCATTCTGGTGTAATAACAAAGTCTCTTTCAAAGAAAGTCTGTTCACTCGGTGGACATATTTGCAATGCTCCCAGGCATCTCATCCAAGACCAAAGTCCTTTCTAAATGAATGGGGGAATCCTGAAATCTGGAAAACTGCCCACTGAGCTGACAATTAAATTATATATTTCAAATCAGCAACAGAATCTGAAGTGACTTGTCCCATTACTGTTGTTGCTTAAGCTCTAATTACATTTAAAGCACGTAATTTCCAGTTTGCTCCAGCTACTGCGTATGCACAAATGTTGGCACAACACCAATCTCCTTTGAGGATGAGGATAAATACTGGAAAACAGACAAAACCTGGGGACGACACTGGAAGGACACGATATGTGATGGGATATGCTGTGCTGTGATGTTTTTCTCCTGTCAAAATCAATGCAGGCATGCAGTTTTTGCCAAACGACAGGGCTTGCTGTAACAAACAAGCAAATCTGTACAGACCCCTTCCTCGGAAGGCGGGATGTCCTTTGCTCTGGCAGCCATACTGAGCATTGCAGTTTTCCTCTTTCATAGTAACGCGAGTGAACCGTCTATGTAGTATATCTGTAGTTTATAGCAGAGGTGCCCAAACTCGGTCCTGGAAGGCCGTTGTCCTGCATAGTTTAGTTCCAACTTCCTTCAACACACCTGCCTGGAAGTTTCTAGTATACATAGAAAGAGGTTGATTAGCTGGTTCAGGTGTGTGTAATTGGGGTTGGAACTAAACTTTGCAGGACACCGGCCCTCCAGAATTTATTACATTCTAAAATATATTCTAAATAGATTTTTGCAGCAATTGAAGAGCATTCTGGGTTCCCTAAAGAACCTCCCAGTGAACAGTTCTTAAACTTTTCTTTGGATTTTAGCTCAATGGATGTTAAAGGTTCTTAATCGAAGATGACAATAAGGAACCATGTTATGTTGAAATGATTCTTTGTGTGAGTTTGGGGTTCTCCTGACTTTTTTTTTTTAAAGATGCAGTATGTAAGTTTGACACCCAGTGGTTGAACTAGGTAATGCACCCCTGGTTCAAAACAAAACAAATAAACCGTTTGAAATTGAACTTTAGAACTGTGACTCACATATCAGTGATTTAGCATGTACATTTTATAATGTTAAAGAGGGTTAATATGTATTATAACCTTACCATTTCATTGGAGTGCAGTGCAGTAACGTTATTCTGTGCTTCTGAATGGCTGTATTTAAATTTCTGTCGTGTTTTGTCTAGTGCAAACAGCCAAATTGCTTATCACTGCAAATCTTGTCACATAGCGTGTTGTTAGGTCACGGGGTTACAATGTAACCTGCTCACATAATGTTTGCGCTGGTAATATTTATATTATTTGCTAATTAATAACCTCATGTGAAACTCTGAATCTGCGTCTCATTTTGGAGTCTGCTACTGTCCACTGAAGGTCACATTTCGGTCACGGACACATACTTTGAGAGCCTTTGTAACAGGGTTATATGGTATCTCTCCACTTGCACACATTGAAATACTATTGGGAAGGGGTTAACATTTAATTATTTAGTTAAATAATGTTGATGTTTTAAAAGAAAAGAGAAGCCAGTGCAAGAGGGCTGGTTGAATGTCTCTGTGCTCATTTTTGTTCAGACAATAAATCACTGAAAGATATATAAAAGTCGATATTTATTTACACAACGCAGAAGAGACGAAAAATATTAGTTACACCTTCATGACTGAAATATGCTGTTTTTCACCAAGGCAACCCTTTGTGCTGAAATATAATTGGCTGAAGTGGCATTGGGCGAGTTAAAAGAACCAAAACAAAGTCAGACGTTCTGAATACACGTTCTGAACATAATAGAAATACACAGATTATTAATTTAAACACCATTTGTAACCTATATGTCAGATTTTTATGAAACCTTATAAAAAAGAAGCTTTATTTAAGACCCAAGAAGTTCTGCTGTTTATACAAGCCAAGCTACTTTATGCAAATGACCATTACATAACAGAGAAGATATGGCCTCTACCTTTAGTCTACTTACTGCTGCTTTCAGCTTATGGCCCAAAAACCCAGAAAACCAGCTAAAAATATGGAGATTGTTGCCATGGTAATTCATCATTATTATGAAACCCATGCTCACATCAACAGATGAGAAAAGGAAATGTCAGCTGTAAAAAGATGATATTCATGCAGACCATACTGTACATTCTTAAAAATAAAGGTCTTAGAAGGGTTTTTCATCTTAGAACAGTTACAAAAACCAGTTTTGCTTAGTGTGAAAACATTTTAACAATTAATAAAGAAATGTTTGTGGAATTGAAAGTTACATGAGCGTTAAAGCTTCTTCACTGAACCATTGATACCAATAAAGAACCTTGATTTTTAAGAGTGTACACTTAAAAAAAAGATTTTAAACGATCCAAATAATTTTTTTTGTCTTGTAACAACAGCAGAACCCTTTTTGGTGCTAATTAGAACCCTATCAATAGGGTTCCATGAAGAACCATGTTTGGAAGTTGCTATATAGGACCTTAAAATATTTTTAATAACATTTTCTCTAATATTAGTATAATATTAGAGTATTTGTTCTATTAATATCAGTATTATTACCATTATAAATATATTGTGGGGGATTCTTGAGGGCTGCTAAAAAATAAATAAAAAAAAGAACTGGGAATCAGCCAGTGTAAGATTAAGAAATCTCTGAGAAAGTCCAAATATGCACATTTTATTTAGGTATTTTAGTTTATTATGTTGTTTATTATTATTTAACCATATCTATGTTGTAATAAATTATATTATACATTTTTCTGTATTTGTTTAAACAATAATTTTAATTTATTTGTCCTCAAATTTGCTTTTGCCATTAATGGCCAATATGTGCCATGTGGATGTAATTCGCATTTAAGTTTAATCGTCTTTTTTCCCTAAAATTTTATTACAATTAAAATAATAATAATAATAATAATAATTTTTAAAAGAATCACACACCCACTTTATAAATAATGCATCTGTATTGATAAAATTACAAAAGTATTGGTATTAGAATGTTCACTTTACTTTTCTTTAAATAAGAAGCAGTCTTGGTGAGCATAAATGAGGAGAACAATGAACCACACTATTGAAAGCATTTCAAGTAATCTGAGTAATGGCACGTTTCCTGTCTCGAGGAAACATTTTGCAATCACATGACTTTACAACTATTTGCCATCTTCTGTCCACATCCTCTTAGTGTGACTCTCAGCAGACTCTGTATATATGATTCTCAGCTACTGTTTGACACATTGAACCAATCGCTGTCCTCCAGAAAGCCTTCATATGCTGGCCTGATTAGTATGTGGCCATGCTGTATCCCACTTACCACTCATTTCCTGGCATTTGAAATGTAATCCAGAGCTTTACTGGAGAATGTGAGAGCTGGAGCGGCTGAGACAGTCACACACAGCTCTAAAGCCACCACAGGAATAACATATGTGTTTAAAGACGGTATACCAACTTATAAAAAATCACATTTTGTTGTATATTCACTTTTTCTAATCATGTCACAGAAAGTATGTTGAAAGAAATGACCACCCAATCACATTTCCATTTTGATTTCCAAGTTGAAATACCAATACATTTTGTAATCTGAATGTCACAAAATAAGTTACATATACATCAGGAAAGCCATTAAGTTTCCAAAACTCGCTGGTTAATAGGAAAAAACAATACTGAGAGGAGTGTTTGGCTAAGTATATGTGGACTTTACAAGTATCCCTCACCCTATTCCACATACATAGACGTAGTCCTTACTAGAGGTTACACGAGGAAACACACAGAGCATTACACTTATGATATACAATCAGCCCAAATCCTTCCTCACTCCTGCGCAAATACACCCACAAATAATAACCGGCTTAAAGAGCGCTTGCGGAAAGCATTTAGTGAAACGTTTAGCAAATCCGTAATGTGCCAGCTGGGACTTGACCAAAAGCAGCAGCGAGTTGTACATCTGGTGTCCGAATCCAGTGTAATGAAAGCGATGTTACTTATTTATAGTCTAGAAAGGCTTTTGCTGTATTATATCTTATATCAAGAGCAAACGAACTATGTACTCAGACCCGCGTTTGAACCTAACGTACCAGAACATTGCTGTTTACACGGCAGCAACCACAAACTTTTGACCAAATTGAATCTGCCTTTGGAGCTCTTCCTGTGTGGCTATTTGTTTCAAGTAAACAAACATTTGCACTGACCAGAGTGCTAATATTAGTTTTCGTTTGGTACTTTGTAGCTGTCTAATCCAGGGTTTCACAACAATGTTCCCGATGAAACAACAACACCATTTTATAACCATTACAAATGAAACATCACTGACTCGTTTGTAGCGAATCCAAGACCAGAAAAGGAGATTTTAGATTAAGGATATGTCCAAAATGTGTGCTGTTGGTGACGGTGTGCCTTCTGGAGCAGGGTGAGAAACAGGACCAATCCCAAACGGCTGTCTCAAATTATTTTCACATTCTGGGTACAGATTTTATGTAGCAGGTCAAGTGAGTCCTAATGGAAATGACCAAAAAACCCATAATGCAACTTAAAGTGGTAAATAATCTGCAACTGGAACACACTAGATTGCATACAAAGTCAATGCAAACCTACGAATAGAAGTGAATGACATGCTTAGATTTAACCTCAGATTTGCATGAAACATCCCGTGAGTAATCTAGAGCAAGTGACACTATTCTTTGCGTCTGTTGTGAACCCAGCATTATTTAGCAGATATAATTTTTTTTAAAAACAATATTTGACAACGGTGGTTCAAAATGAGCAACGATGAAATAAAAAGGCTAAATTAGCCGTATGTCTATGGCCTTGTTTACACCTGGTATTAAGATGCACTTTGAATGATCAGTACAAAGCATTCTGGCTCCATTTACATTTAGTGTTATCCACTTATAATCAGATCGACAAAAACACGTTTAATACCAGGGGCCAGTTACAAACTAATCTTAAAGGGATCGTTCACCCAAAATTGAATGACTGTCATCCTTTACTCACCCTTCATTTGTCACAAACCTGTGAGTTTCTTTCTTCTGTTGAACACAAAAGAAGTTGGAAACATGGAACCACTGACTTCTATAGTAGGAAAAAATACTATGGATGTCAGTGGTTAATGGTTTCTAACATTCATCAAAATATCTTATTTTGTATTCAACAGAAAAAGGAAACTCATAAAGGTTTGGAATCGCTTGAGGGTCAGTAAATGGTAAGTAAATTTTCATTCATGAGAAAATTTCTCTTTAAGAACTAGTTTAACCAACTATTAGTTAATCAAGTGCTAATCAGTCTTTTCAGCTTTGAATTAGACCAGTCTACCATTTTATGTAACTGAATTTATAGTTAAACTTTAACTACTTTTTAAGAGTATTATAAAAAAGTTTATGCAACCAAAGCAATAAAGTGGAAATATCAGCGGATTCAAGTGTTGTCAGTCGATTGAATGGGCGTTATCAGTGGTTTATCAGCTGATAGATATGGGCCAGTAGGGGCCTACTGCGCCTACTGGTAGGCTCAGAAGGCTGTTATCAACCATGCACATGGTTAATCTGCTGTTCTCGCGTAAATCCAGCAGAAGCCGCTCCGATTGACCTGCCCTCCTCCTTCCCTAAACCCAACGGTCATTATTTTTTCAAAAGCAGCGATTATTTTTCAAAAGCAGCGATTAACCTGCCCTCCTCCTTCCCTAAACCCAACCGTCACAGTAATGTAAAAACACATCTGGATCTGAACTGTTCTCTATTAGTATAGCTGATTAAGCATGTGGATGGATGATTACAGCCTTCTGAGCCTACTAGGAGGCGCAGAAGGCCCCTACTGGCCCATATCTACCAGCTTATATCCACTGATTCCGCCCATTCAATCGAATGATAACATTCGAATCGGGTGGAAATATATTTCCTCGTATAAATCATATATTCATTCATTTTCCTTCGGCTTATACATAAGGGGTCACCACAGCGGAATGACCCGTCAACTTATCCAGCATATGTTTTACACAACGGATGCCCTTCCAGCTGCAACCCAGTAGTGGGAAACACCCATACACACGCATTCACACACATACACTACAAACAATTTAGTTTACACAATTCACCTATAGCGCATGTCTTTGGACTGTGGGGGAAACCGGAGCACCTAGAGGAAACCCACGTCAACACGGGGAGAACATGCAAACTCCACACAGAAATGCCAACTGACCCAGCCTGAGCTCGAACCAGCAACCTTTTTGATGTGAGGCAAAAGTGCTAACCACTGAGCCGCCATGTCACCTGTATATATCGTATATATAATATATTTTATTATATAATGTATCGAAATATATATTTTTGTACAACACATGCACACACAGAAACAACGGGCTACACATATACCACAACAAAACAGATTTCTCTTTATTTTGTGTCATAATGTCCAAAACAGAGAAAACCATTACAAAAAAAACTAACAAAAAAAATTCTACCTATATCACTTACATCATACGGTAGAACTAAGGGATGGAATGTCACATTTCCATTCACATTTAATAGAAATATTCTCATAAATAAATAAAGTCTCTTTAAAAGTCTCTGGAGTGAGGATGCTAATCTTCAACACGTGGCTATGGAATGAAGAGGATCCACGACAGCGAAATATATTAAATAGTCCACAAGAAAAAAAACAAACGTCTTTTGCGATAAGGAATGTGGAAAGGATCATACAAAACTCCCTTTTCCACACACCGATCATTTTTCCCTACAAGAACAGAGTAATAGTCTCTTCCCTTGAGTCCTGCAGGTCGTGTGTAGTGTTTGTAGAGCACCTTCATGTGTGTCTGTTTAGTTGCTTCTCACGTCAGTCAATGATTGTGCTAGCGTTGCTAAAAAGCCACCTCTTCTCAAAAGGTGCGTAGAAGGTCAGTGTCTTATTATAAACATCTCTTTTAAATGCAAACATCGGCTTATTTCCCTTATTTCTCGTAGGTCATCTACAGGGACTGCCGGCCATCTGCGGTTCAGGGCGAGCAGAAAGAGAGGAACTACGCTCCATACAAAACAGTCCAGTCCCTTCAGCTCCTGAGGGATTCTGGGAATTTGCTTCTCATCTATGTAAGAGCTCCTCCGCTTGGGCTTTGGAAAAAGCAGAGCGGGACGAGCAAAGCGTGAGCATCAGCCCCTGGTGCTCAGGGAGCCCACGGTGAGCCTGGCATGGCAGATGCACGGTTTGGAAAAATCAGACGAGTGCTTAATCGTTGCTGTGCTCCTCAAGCTGAGACAGAATGCTGATCAGATTCTGCAGGCCGAAGATGTAGCCGCTGTCTCCACCCTCATGAACGATGCCGTCCTCTCCGTAATCACGGCACGTGGTGTGTGCGAAATCGATCATGCGGACGTCCACCGCGGGTGAAGCGCTGCTGGAGAGATCGTGTCGTCCTCCGTAGGCAGCTCCTTCATCATCATCATCATCATCCTCATCCTCATCTTCATCCTCATCGTCCTCCTCCTCTCCGCCGCGAGAGGATCGTGGTCTGGGCGGAGCGGCGGGAGGAGCGCCGTCGTAGATGATGAGAAGAGAGGAGGAGAAGAAGCGGTAGCTCTCGCAGGCCTCCAGCACGGCCCTCATCTCTCGCAGTCTCTGCAGGACGGGCGTCAGGAGCTCCCGCCGCAGGACGCGCCCGTCGCTGAAGAACTGGCACAGAGCCTCTTTAAAGCCTGCCAGGCTCAGCTTACGCCCGTGATACTTGTTCATGAATATCAGCTGGCCTGTAGCATTGTGGAACATCTGTTTTGGAAAAAAAAAAAAAAACCCAGATCGCAATCAGACTTGGTTAAAAAAAATAACATATACTGTACAACAAGGTGGTCAATAAACTGGGCAATTTTTTCAGTGAAAATTTAACTGACCTGTACTTATTAAAACAGTGATCAAACTGAATGTTTATATATTTTACATTGTTTTTAAACTGACAAAAGATATAAAATAACAATTAATAAGTATTCTGGGGCTGAACTGCGATTGTTATTCTAAATATGCTTGACAGAACTTATGACATATACTGAATGACATTTTAGTAGGTGCTTTCTGTATATCATGGTAAAAATGTATGATAGTATTTGGTTTTTGCTAAGAAAAATATAGAATTTAAATATATTCCTGATATATTTTTGTTCTGGCAAAAGTCTTATTTATTTTAGATACATTTAGATACATTATTTTAGGCTGCAATAAAACATATTTTGAGGAATGTAAAAACTGCTAAGGTCAATATTATTATCCCCCTTAACAAATTATTATTTTTAATTGGCTACAGAACAAACCACTGTTGTCCAATGACTTGCCTAATTAACAAGTAACCTAGTTAAATTGCACTTAAAGCTGAACACTAGTATCTTGCAAAATATTACACACCGATATCATGGCAAAGACAAAAGAAATCAGTTGTTAGAAATTATTTATACAAAAGTATATATATTTCTAATATTTATTTCTAACAACATTATGTTTAAAAAAAAATCCTCTCTCTGTTAAACAGCACATGGGAAATAATAATTAAAAAGACTAACCATTTTTAAAAGTGAATTTAAAGATGCATTACACTTTTATTGTATTGTCTTTAACCCATATACAAAATCAACTGTCAGTGAAACAAGGAACAAGGAACATCAACCGTTTCGAGCTAAACATTTTGATGTGTCCAGTTATGTGAATTATTTAGCACATGCAAATAATGTGTAATTACCTGCATGCCACAGAGGCGTACTCCAATAGAAGAGGAAGTGCTTTGTTGGCATTTGCGAATCTGATTAGCTTTCTTCTCCTCAGACGCATCGTCCCCATGCTGACGTGTTCCCATCTTCAGATCGAGGACACATGGAACTCGGTACCGCCACGTCAGGTTCTCCAGCAGAATGAATTCTAAAAGTGGCCATGAGTCAAGGAGAAAACTCTACAAGGCTGAATATCTGATGTGTCTGCATGTCTGATATAGAGAATTTTATGCTGGATTTATCATTATATAGTGGTCATTTGTGTGTGTGTGTGAACTGGTTGAAAAGGATACTGTGCTGGTTTCTGTGTTTGGAGTTCTCCTTCATCCTCTGCAGGTGCTGCTGGTGACACTGCTGACTCCAAGGGTTGTGTTTGATCTGAGGAACCACATTTCCCTTCTCCAGACTGTAGTATAAAACCTCGGCCTTATCGTCCCGATTACTGCAGAGACCAGGGGAAAGGATTATTACATTTACTTGTGTGTTACAGATATTAATTTAAGAATGTACATAATCACAGACACTGTCATTCAAAAGTTTCGGGTCTTTTAAATGTTTTAAACTAAGTCGCTTATGCTCACCATGGCTCCATTTATTTAATAAAAATGTGAATTATTATGATTTGAAATTAATTGTCTATTTTAATACAATTTAAAATATACATCTATCAAATGATGATCCAGAAACTATTCTAATACAGTATTATGTGTTTATTTCATACTCAAAAAGTCGCATTATCTTAAATGCTGGAAACAAAAATGGCTTTTTTATTTATTTATTCAGAAAAGAATTAGTCTTTACTGACACTTTTGACCAATTTAATGCATTCTTGCTTAATAAAAGTATCACTTTCCGTAAACAAAAAACATATAGTTCCTATTTCCACCTCATATTAAATTGTATTTAAAGTGATTTGGTTGAGGATCTATGCTCATATTTTTTACACTCTACACGTTTGTTATGAGCGCTCATTGTGACGCATAAGTACTATTGACCCATAACATGACTTACGAGTGTGTTTTGGTACAAAAAAGCAAAGCGTGAATTCTTTGATGTGCTTTCTGACAACACATCCCATGATGCTCACGTGTAAGGTCAGTAAGTCGAGAGTAGGTGGTTTTCAAATGCTTTCGAACACATGGGCATTTACATTACAAAAGCTATCTGATCAAGTGTGTTTGGACAACCTCGAAACCTGTATTTTGTGTCGTTGTGGTCAGACGACAAACACACATGAGGTGTAAATAGTTTTTTCTGACCTCAAACTTGTGTTAACACTTTAGTTTAGGTCCCAATTCACAGTATTAACAAACCATTAACTAACACTACTAGCTTAATGCAACTACTAATTAGCTGTTTTTTAATAACTGGTTCTGAGTAGGATTAGGAATGCAGAATAAGATGATACTTTATAACTACTAATGAACAGTTAATATCTTAATAACAGGCAGGTAATAAACCAGTAGTCAATACCATGAATTGTGACCTAAACTAAAGCATTACTAAACTTTTGAATATGACAATATGAGTCCCGTATCCTTTCCCTCACCTTTTGCCCTTCTCTTCTTTGCGGCTCTGTCTGGCTCTCTCGTTGTCTGGAAGCAGGCCTGACGATTTCTTCTTCCCCCACTTCACAAGCTTATTCTTGGGCTCTCCGTCAGCTGAAGGCTCCTTGTTCTCCAGATCAACTGGATCGCTGTGAAGTGGGTATGCTATCAAACACAGATTCCCCTCTTCATCTTCCTCAAAACTCACCGACACCACACCTGAAGACAGCACAAGGAAAACAAAAAACAAACAATAAGTGCTTTGGACGTCGTGTTGACATATGAACAACATATGATTCAAATCTGATGAATCATATGATGATTAAAAAAATGTGTCTCTTACCCAATCCAGCTTAAAGTGTACTTTAAAAAGCATAAAACATAAAAGAGAAGCAGGGGAGGGGGGTTGAGAAGGGAATGAATTTGTTCATCACTGTCATGTAAATGTAAGAGTGTTTTGCATGTCTTCTAGTGCTCAGCAAACAAAGACACACACAAAAAACCACGAGGCAGGAAGGTACAATTCAATGAGTTCTTTTATTACCACTCATTGGACAAACCATGTATAAGATCGCCACATATCAAATACATACGAGAAGAAACAAACGAGTTTCACAAAAACCGCATCACTGAAATTTACAGACAGCAAAAAAATTGGGAAACTCCTTTTGGTACATTTGGAATACAGATCATAAAACATAACACAAAGCAAAAATACACATTTACAGTATTAGCATGTGGCCCGAGACATGATTTATAGTGGTATCTCATGATAATCATAGATGGAACTAAGATTTACAGAGGGATTGTGGGTAGTTTTGTGGTGTAGGAGAGTAAAGACAGATAGAAAGAGAACAGTAAAATATTTTTCAACAGTGAATGGCATAAAACAAGTCATTCTTGTCACAAAATCTGTCTGTGTGCAGGTAAATGTGTGTGAATGTGTCAGGCATTAGGACCCCACGGCCTCTGCAGTTAGGGCAGATTGATGACATCAACAGGAGTGATGTCACGTCTCTGCACCAACGCTCATACACACTTTGCCTAGTATATGCTGAGTCAGAGAATGTGTGGTTAGTTTCTGTGTGTGTTAGTCTTTTATGACGAGTATGATAAACACCCTTTAATCATATTTGAGGCCTATATTTGTGTTTCGGAGGCGATTACGTTAGAATGTCAGCATTGGAAGTATGCGCAAGTATGCGAGTGTGTGTGCACATTGATTCCTACATGTCATATTCTCTCTCCCTGACAGCTTTTTTTAGTCTCACACCACACAGGCCAGTCAAAGACACCGCCAAATACACTCGAGAGATGCCAGGGTGTCTGTGTGCATGAGTACGTTTAAATATATCAAAAGACCAGGAGAACTGAACATGATATTCCACCTGATGCCATTAGCATAAATCTCTTGAGTGTCAAAAAGTGTTATGGGAATGTGAGAATGCCCATGTGTTTTATAACTCTGTCTGTGTCTCTGTCGGTCTGTCTGAGAGTCAGAATGTTTATTTTATGCCTGTTTATGTCATGTAAAATGCCAGGTAAAATGTAAAACATTTATCCATCTATCCTTATAAATATCAATCTATTGTTATAAATATCAACATAATAAAATCTATCTATCTATCTATCTATCTATCTATCTATCTATCTATCTATCTATATTTAACTTTTTATCAAATTTCATGTTAGCATCTATATCTCTCTCTTTAAAAATCAATCAATCTATCCATCCTTTTAAAAACCAATCTATAATACATGTAACTGTACTCTCAAAAACACCAGTATATCTTAGTAAAATGTATATATCATAGCAATTAAATACAATAAAACTAAAAACTGAAGGCTCATCTAATCAGTTTCCATATATCAAAATGTGTGGCCTTGCTAAAGGAGTCACGCCACACTAAAGTATGTCAGTGTAACTTCATATAAATTACTCATAGAGAGCATATTATTGAAATGTATGAACAGACAGAGCATAGAAAAAAAAAGAGCAAGACAGAAGGAGGAAGTCTCTGACACACAATAGCACATAAACATAATGTTCCTGATCTGCTCATATTCATAAGCGTCCACTTACCTTTGTACTGTGGTGTGAATTTGCGGATCTCGGGTGGCAGGCTCTTGTAAAACTGGTGTTCTCTGGGTATTAGTGGTTTACAGATGGTCTGTTCCCCAAAGCGCAGCACACAAGAGTGACCGCCGACTTGATGGACAAATGGTTCTAACATCACTCCTCCCTTCATCTCTCCTTTCCCCGGGTATCTACACCCCTCCATCAGCGCTTCTAAAGCCGGACTCATCTTCTGTACACATCCGTCTCTCTCAGGCTGATCTATCGCTGTCTATCTGTTTGTATTTTTCACTCTCTTTCTTCTCCTCTTCTGTTGTTCCCCTTTCTGTGGTGGCAGGTCAGGCACAAAAAGTCTGAGAAAACCAAAAGAAGACTGTTACAACGAAAAGTATTCCTGCTTAAAGGGATAAGGAAAGGGTAATCCAGAAGGTAAAATCTTATAATAATGTTGTTTTTCTAATCTTGTGACACAGAGGACAGGCTGTGAGAGTGCGTCTGTCCCTGTCTCTGCTGTAACTGAGCGAACTGTTCTAAGCAGGCAGGAAAAATATCACAACAGGACACGTGGCTCCTCCCTCCTCCTGAAAGTCAGCCAATCGGAGCGCAGCAGCTGTTGTTGGGTGGGAAGTGAGAAAGAGGAAACTGAACAAACAAAGGGAGAGGAAAGAGAGAGAGAGAGAGAGAGAGAGAGAGAGAAAGAGAGAGAGAGAGGTGGGGGTTGTTGGTGTTAAAGACCAAAACAAAGAGATGTTTGGAATAAGGAAAGGAAAGAGAAAGTGTTCTCAGCAATTTCCCCCTGCCTGACAAGGAAACAGAGAAACAGTAGAAACATAAAAAATAAAAATATAACCAGAAATCTCATCTCCATGTTTCTATGCTTTCTATTAGTCTTGAGAACAGTGGTCAATCGATACAGCTTTCTCAATGGGTCATTCATAAAATTTTTACATTTGGTCACCTCTATCTTGAATGTTTTGGTTACATGCATGGAATTGGCTATGGGTGTACAAATTTAAAGGGTCATGAACTGAGAAATCTAAATTTATATGGCTTTTTGACATATTTGTCAGATGTCATCATACCATAAAATATACTGTAAGTTTTAGAACTCTACACTCTACATAAAAAAACGCTTATATTGAGCCAATATCTGCCAAGTGTGAGCGAACTGTTTTAGTTACACGGTCGCTATTGCTTTGTATGTTATTACAGATTTGTGTTTGAGTTTGTGTACAGACATGTTTGATTTATATACTCATTTATATAGCCCATCTATTAAGGATGTAGACCAGGGGTGCCCAAACTGCAGATTTTAGCTCCAACTTGCTTCAACACACCTTTTGAATTTGCAAAATAATGAATATGCAAAGTTGATAGCCTATCAAATCAGCGAATGTTTACTTAAAGTCGGCCTGAAAGAAAGGTTAAGATGGTCCTTCTTTCCCCTATCATGACATACATCCAATTGAAACATTTCTGAAATCAGAAAAAAATAGGGCAGTGCATGATTTTGTCCTTTGGGCACCGATTGGATCAGTGAAAGATGGGCGTTGCTAACAAAATGGAGGAAGATTTGAATTCTAGTTTGCATGCAGTTGTGGAAGATTACTGTCCACCAGAACCACTGTCGGCAGAATGTTTTAGATGCCCAATGGCCAACATTTTACAGATGGAATCATATCATCTTCATTCAAACCACTGACTCCCATGAAGGCAGAGCAGAAAGGGGTGAAGGTTATGTTTAAAGATTATGAGAGCAAATTAATTTGTACAAAATAACGAAGTGAACAGATAAATTCATTTATAACAAGCACTACTATGTACATAAAAAATAAGAAGAGTACATTTTGATTTCATGCCAACTTTAAGAGTGTACAACCCACCACAGGGGATGTCAAAACAGGCAGAAAATAGCCTATTACTTTAAGTTTTAAATAATAAGAATGTTATAAAAAAAAAAAGGGGGGGCATAAAAATGCACCTTGACAATTAAACTAAACTATTACAGGTGACATGAAATAGTAAACATACAAATTACTGCAAATGTAATTTCCAAAGTGCAAGTAAAAAAAGTCATTATGTTGAAGTTGGAGTAATGTTTTGATAACACAAATGTTGCATCTTGCCTTGTTGAATGGCAGACAAAGTAGTTAAAAAATGACTGGGTACACAGGCACACACTCAGTGCAACTCCCAACAAAGTCACTCAATAATATATCTAAGCCTAGCAGTGAACAGTACTGTAATTCATTTAATAATGAGGCATCAGGCTAGAATGACGTTCATGGTTACATAAAACACACGCACACAAAAAAAATTACCCATTATGACTCTGCATGGGACAATCGGACGACCATGCCTTTGCACACAAACCTCTGCGTGCACGCACACACACACACAAAGTAATCTGCTCTGAGTCATTTGCCCAGACTGGGATTAATGTGTGTGATCAATGAGCACTGGGTGAGGACTCAATCCTAATCCAGAGCAACAGACACAGATTATAATCTGTCTAGTGACAACCACTGAGTTAATACACACAGTCAAACTCAGCAGACTTGTAGAGAAAATCTTTTACAATTACACACTTCACTTTTTTTTATAGTTTAAACCCTGACTCAATATATCCTCAAAAAAATCTGCCACATACATTAAAAGGGAGATTATCTGTTGTTATTTTTCTATATATAACTTTAATCTATGTATTTTATAACTGCCGTCAATCAGTATTTGCGCTTTAAAATAATCCTTTTTGATTCAAAAAGCTGTTTGAGAGTCTTCTGTGGCAATGAAATATGCCTTTAAATCTGAAGCCGAAAGGATTGGTCAAACTGTCGAGTACTGACCGAGGCTTGATTCAGATTTTTACTTTGGATTTTACTGAATTGTTTTTAATAGTATGACCAATATTCTATATTTATAAATTTCTGTATTTTCTAGAAAATTGGTAGCACCTGATTATACATTGTACTTCAATCATTTGGCATTAATCCAATCCAGAAATCACTTTGCAATAGAAGCCATAGCATGATTCAGATAATAAAATACAAAACAAATATTCCAGAAAAAGCTCTACAAGAGAATAAGGGCAAGAATGACATCAAAATAGTTTTTTTTTTGGTTGAAAAGTCATATTACTAAATTCTCATATAAATGAACGTGAACTTGCTTCTATTCTGTGGGGACTGGTAAAATGTAAAAGCTGTCAATCCAATGCAAGTGTGTTTAAAATGTTAAACAGTCCCTGATTGGTCTTTACTACCCACAATACCCACCCACCACATTGAAGGTCATATTCTATTGGTTGAGCTTACTAACAATATAATATAATGTTGTAAAACACTGTATCATCATAATCATGGTAATTCTGGATGTCATATAGCTTTAAAGCAGCATATAATGCCACTCTATGAGTATCTCAACATCCTTTCTGTAAGTGAATGCATGTATGTAATCTACTACTGTATATTTGATTGATAACTGAACAAACCAAAATGTGAAACAAAACCTACATTTGTATATGTCAAGCTACACAGTATTGTTGTTGGTATTATATATACAATTATGCTTGTTGTATTCTACTAGTTGAGACTTTTCATCAATTAAGTACAAGATTATGTTTTATGTATGACTTAACTGATAACATTTTCAAGTAAAGTCCCATTTTGATGTTCAGTTTATACATGGATTTCCAGCTCTTATGTTGGCCTTTTTCTGTTTCTGCCAAAAACTAATAATGGCACATGTAGCGGTCAAAGCACTGAAGCTAGGCATTTGAACAAAACTGCATAAACAGCAACCTGTGTAAATGGAGCAGAGAGAAGAGACTAGACTTTCCCCCAGTTTTAATTTCACTATGGGATTTCCAACTCCACTTTGGATTTTCCATTTGCCACTTGCTGGGGAGAGAAACCCCCCCTTGGCTTGATCCTAGAGCGAGAGAAAACGCAGATGCGCTCCAATCACACAGTCCCTGCTATGCACCGTTCACATACTTCTACACTCTAAAAAATATCCGTAAATGAACAGTTTTTCGTAATTTGTGATTCATGTTTTTATTTTCTCATTTTATTTATGCTTTTCAATAGGATTTTGTAACTTATTTTTCTTCCAACAACCTTTAACCTTGAAAAGTTAAAAAAGTGAATAACTTTTAGTAACATTTTTAATAGTTTAAAGTGATATATTGTCTGGGTTGGTGTTGTATATTACAGTACAAAAACCTTGTAATAAAAAGCCAGTATGATTTCTGTTATTTTACAGACTTAGTTATTTCTCTCTATATCATTTGTTATATTATTTTTTTTTAAACTACCAAAATGTCAATAAAAGTCACTTTATAGTTAAATTTTTAACATCAAAAGTCAACAGAGCAGAGATCAACATCCCATAATGCAATTCATAGCTTTAAATATACGTAAAACACTTATGAATCACAAAATACTGTTAATTAACCGATATTTTTTTACATTGTAGTCTTCTTGTCATGGGACAAACAGTGAAACATCCCAAATATCAGCACTTTCGGAAGGCTGCTTGAGATTACAGTAAAATGAATTGTCATTTAGAAATACTCCTGTTTCAGGTTAGGTTCAGGTTGGATGAGACAGGCTTGGGAATCAACCTAATACTCATGAACAGCAGGAATGCTAACCATTCAACCAGCTGATGGAGAGAGATGGTGTCTGTTGCAGTGTGCGGTCAACGTTAAATGTGGCGCTTTTAATCTAGGATCCAAATATAAAGAATGTAACGCCTCTGACAGTGACGCATTAGAATGATTATGATTATGAGAGTGAACTGCTCTATCTAAATGTGATTATGAAATATGTTGAGACAAGGTCTTTGGTGTTCTTCAGTTCTGCCAAACCATAATCCACAGACAATGAGAAACTAGGCCATTGAGCATGAGCCAGTTGGACTATGACTGAGACGTGGGCGTCGGGCTTTTTGATAGGGGTCATGGTGTGTATGCATGTGTTTGTGGGCTGCGTTACTGGATAGAAGCCTGGCACACACTAGGGGGTTCACACACTACTGAGAGTCCAGACAATGCAAGCTGGTGCGGATGGAAAACCAGCTTATGCAACAGGGAAAGGTCAACATGGACAAAGACTGCAGATCTTCTTACGACACCTATTCATGCACTCCATTCATCTGTGAATCTGTCTGAAACATTAAATTAAGATGATTAATCCATCATTCTTTTTTATATGTGTAATCTGCAAGGGCATTTTACGAATACACTTTTATAAACACTGGATTTTCTCTGGATTTTCAAATTTCGAATAAATGTATTATCATTTAAACTCGTGAAAAACGGAAAATTCATCACATTCAGTCTCTTATTTTTTTCCACAGCTGTATCTATGTAAATATCTGAAAACATGGAATAATTTATATAAACATTGATATTTCTGGAAAAAAAAAGAAAAGAAAAAGAAAGCACCATGATCATTGCAAACATAGACAATAATAGTAAATCCCAAGAACAGATACTAACTTTGAAGTCTGAAATCTGTTCATCTTTTTCCAAGCTGTGTTGTTTTATGCAATGTAGAAGAAATATATAGAATGATTACATTGTAAAACACGCTGGGTTGTGTTAACTCCACACTGGGTCAAACACAGACAAACCCAACAGCTAAGTTAAAAAATATAATTTAAATTGAATGAAAAAAATTAACCCACCATTGGGTTTGTCCAAATTTGACCCAACTTTGGGTTACACAATCCATCATTTTTTAGAATGTAAACATAAATAAACACCCAACATCACCAGAATCCGATTTGGGCCCAACATATTATGCATCCCTACTTGTGCTATTAAACAAAATATTAGAGCAACTGCTGTTTCTTTACTACATACACATAAAACACAAACTTGCATTGCTGAGATTGGCAAAGTGTTACAGCGAGTGACACAGACACCTATCATTGTGTGTGTGCGTGACAGATTATATGACCCCTGTGGTGCTAAAGTTATTAATGTCGATGATGGCCTACATTTCCTGCCAATGGTATCGGTAATAAATTTCAGTGTCTATGTGAGAGATAGAAGGATGTGACAGAGACACATTGACCCACCGATTCACACCTCCTCTGTGGTAAAATATAGACATGTTGATTGTGTGATGGGGTGTGAGGGAGGGGAACTGATGCTCTGAAATTACCCACATGCTCTCACATTGACACAAACAAGTCATTTCTATGTTCAAGAATGTTATCGGGCCCAGTACATACACTTCAGTGCTCTCTTGTTCATTTAATGGCTCCTATTGTTCTCCTCTTGTTATTTGTTTTGGGTAAAAGTGTCTTATTAAATGTAAATATAGTAAAAGGTAAAAGAGTCTTAATAAATGTAAATATAGATGCAATTTCTTTATACAGCAATATTAAATTCGATTGTGTTATGAGCATAATGTACAAATAAAAAAAGTAGATTTTTAAAAAAAAGTATAAACTATTTATTTATTTATTTTTTAATTGATTTGTAAAAGTAAAAAGGTGTTTAAAAACATTGTCATAAATTATGTCATACAACCTTTTATTTAGTAATGTTTGACTGTTGTTGATATTAAAAGTTGACTGTTTGTACCTAGTGGTTTTTCATATTGTGTTTTATTTCAAACTACTGAATTCCATTACGGGTCAATTTGTTGTGCTCCATACAGTCCATAATTAGACATTGAATTAAACAGTACATGGGTTAAAACAACTTAAAATACTGTATACTAAAAGAAATTGCTCCTTAATCGTGTTCAAAACAATACAAACTCTCATGTTGAGACATGGGCCAATGGCTTAACTCAGTCTACCTCCAACTACTCCAGAGTTTGTTTTCAACCTTGTTCAGGTGATCTTGGACGTACTGTATTGTTTTGGTGGAAATCAGTTACGCTTCCACAAGCGTAAATGAACTGTAAGAAAACACGTCATGTTCCAAAACAAATGCTCCAAACTGAGCCAGGCGTAAAAATTCTCTTTTGGAAACCCCATGTACAGTTGTGGAACAAACAATGTCTTATGTTATATATACAAAGTATTCATAAAGGCAACTTGTGTGTGGTTTCAGTTTAAAGCTCAATATTGCTTTACTCATTAAAACACAAACAAAAAAGCACCGGTAATCCAGACCAGAAAGACCAGATCATCTACTTCAGCAAATCTGCCTTTTAGATTTAGTACCAAACCTAACCAAAAGTGCAAGACAAGCAACACTCCCTACCAATGAACACCTGCACACACTGATATTTAGACGTTTTGGAGTGTTTTACAAACATAAGCGGAAAAAGTTGAAAAATACAGACATTTTACATCATGGAAACAGATCTCAGTGATACAAAAAAAAATTATGCTCACACAACATTCTTGCTAAGTTTACACAGACATTACAGTTCAAAACCAGTAACATTTTCCAAAGCAAGTCTAAAATAATAATAAAAATATTTATTAAGTTCCTAATATGAGCACAAATTGGTTTGAAGCGCTGAACTCTGAAGTACCTTATTTATACTCTTCATGTCCAGAATTTACATTCAACACAGCATGCTAGCATGTGCTTCTTTTGGACAAAAACAAAGTATCCTATTTCAAAATAAAAGACAGCAAAGGGCCAAATGATGGGAGGAAACACAGGCAACAAACAGAAACACTTAATTTAGTTTTAAAAAATGCATTATGAGGACTGAGGGTATTAAGGGATTTGAGATGGACATTTTATGACATGCAATACAATGAAAGGGCAAGTCAGGCTGGATCAGAAACAATCCTCTCCAAACATGTAAACATCTAGTGAATAAAAATACTTTTCCAACACAAAATTCTTAGTCCCTCGGGTTGTTAAATTGTTTGACCCAAAAGCCTAAGTGTGGCCTACTTATAAACTACAGATATTTATTATGGAAGAATCAGACCACAGTTTATTCATTAAACTTTGTTCTGATGAGGGAAAAAGTAGGAGTGGCAACATAGTTTATCCTATATTTATCATAGTTTCCATATTTGTTTATCACACATATACCTCCTTCACTCCATTAGGATAAATACATTTTTTTAAATAATATTTTTCCTTAATTAAATTTTTTTTTTTATACACTAGAAATATTACTGAAATATTTTGCATTATTTTGGAATAATAATTTTTAAACAACTAATAAATGTAATCCAAAGTACCAAAGTATATGAAGTATATGAATAATAAATCAGTTATATCAGGCAAATAGGGTAATTAGTTGTTAAAGAGAGAATTCTCAAATAGATATGACACTATTTAAATATGTTTATTATTAAAACACAAAGCACCTTTAAAATGTTATTTTTCATAAAAAAGTAAAGTATAGTGTTTGGGAACATGTTGCAAATGCAATGAAAGGTCACAGGAACCTAGATCCCATTGGTCTATATTGGTTTATTTTTGTCATATATACACTCAACAGCAATAAACTGTAAGCGCTCACACGACAAATGAAGAAGTGAATCATGTATGAAAATGTTTTCTTGTGGCAGCTCTTTGATACCCTGTCACTTACAGATAAGTGTACTTGGATTCCCTATAGTTACACTTGAGACATAATATTTTGGAATGAATATTTTCAGCTTCTCAGAGACACAAAGAGCATTTAAAAAGGCATCTACACATTAGTCAGTTTTATTCTGAGTGATTGTAATGTGTATTTTAAAAGGTATTACTATGAAACAGTCAGCTTTTTCAAAGGTGATATGCATTGGTTTACATTGTGTGTCCGAAAATATGGCACAATGGAACTCGCAATGACATATATGCAACATAGGCTCATTCTGAAATTGTAGCCCTATATACATTTCTGGAGATTGCAAATTATGCATTTCTTCTTTAAAACGTACGTTACGGGACGGTTTCACGCTGTTCCTTTTTGCACTTACCAGCTGACTGCTTATCTCCATGTGGATGTCTTTTCCACTGTTACCAGTTTGCACAGTGGCTCACCATGTACGTCAACAGACTTGTGATGTGGAGCGGAGTTTACCGCGACGACGGGGTTTGAGTCCGGTGAGGAACGGTTCCAGAAAGCAGGTAAGACAAAAACAAAAGCCAAAAAATAAAATAATAAAGTAAATAACAGGGCGAGAATGTGGTAAAATCTGAAAACACAGAAAAAAGGGAAGTGGGTGGGCTGGTCAATCTGTGCTTTTGTAAACACTATTGGTTGGGTTTAGGGAAGGAGAAGGGTGGGTCAGTTGATCGGTCGGTCAGTCAGTCAGTTGACAGCGGCCTCTTGTGGATTTAAGCTAGAAGAGCAGGCGTGAATAGCACTAGCGAGAGAAATTTGAGATCTCAAAAAACGTACACAGCGGCCTCTGTTGGATTTGCGAAAACAAAAACTGCAAAAAAAAAAAAAAAAAAAACTTACCTTCTGGGACGTATTTGGCACTCTCCAGAAATATACATAGGGGTACGTATTCAGAATGAGCCTGGGTTGCATATATTCCTATTCTCTCAAACCTGTACAAATTTCTTTTGTTTACAGACAATAAAAAAGATTTTCAACAATGTTGTTAGCCAATCTGTTTTAGAGCTGCATATAATGATCTGTAAATAAATACCAACTTAGAAACTTTTTTGGGGTGAAAAACCACATACATGTCCATTGTAAACTTACATTTTTTTGTAATTAATTTTATGTGGAAACAAATGATTTCGTTCAACAGTTGCTTATTTTTGCAAATGAAGCTTTGACATTTTAATCATCTGACCTAATAAAAAGTTGAGCTTTTGAAGGAAAACACTTTTGAGGGAAAGAAGTCAACTACCATGTGCTACCATCAACTAGTGTTTGTTGCTTTTTACAGACCCGAAGGAAGAGTATATTATAGCAGTAGGCAATATATAATAAGAGGATGTGCAACGTTAGAGCTTTGTAAATAGCCCAGTATTAATCATTAACCTCAGTTAATTTATGAGTATCGTGAAATGTGAAGCTAAATAACCCAGGATTGTGTTTACTTATAGTTCAAAAAGGATAAAAGGTTAACTATTTCAAGTTTGAAAAGCCTCATCTAAGCGTGTTGTGTGCATGCCCCTATTGATCTTCGTTTATGCTCGCCAAAAAGCCATGTGCATGTTATTGTGTCTTGTTTACTGACCCATTTTCAACTCTTTCTGCTTCAACGCCTTTAGCCCTGTCCTTAAAAATCAGCAAAGAGATACCAGTGATGAAGTGGGAGGCAGATTTTGACCTCTGCATCTTCAGTGATGTTTACGTCTGCAGGGAAAGCGCATTAAGCATGAACCCAGCACACATACCCATGAGTTTCAATGCCTGTGAAGTGAGTGCAGTACATGGAGAGATGGTGCAAAGTCAATGCTCTGCGGTGACATTTCTGACAAGCTTCTATAAATACACCCTCCAACCACATATATCCCCCAGACACTGTTGACATACTTTCCCACACACAAACACAAACAAACCACCAACTGGATTTGCACAATATCAGACTTTTTCTCCTTTCCCCACACAGTTTTCTATCATGGTCATTACCAGAATTGACATCTAATATTCAGATATTAAACTAATGATATTCAACTATATCGACTATCCCTTAAAAGCCCATTCATACCAAGAATGAGAACTATAAAGTTGACTATAACAAAATTAGTGGATAATACTTTTATGTTTATTCTAAGTATGAGTTGTATTTTTGTCATCTGCTGCTTTAAACGCTTGAGTTCTAAACACAATGTTTTCAGATGAGAGTCTTAAGCGAGCACTTGTGGCACAACGTAGATCTACACAAATTCATAGACGATGAGTGAAAAGATAATTTTAGATTGCCTGACGTTTACTGTATTCAACAACAGCACCAGCATGTGTAAAACCGCATGATTTCTACATCATTGCACATGCTCAAAACTTTCCAATTAAAATGTTCTCTCTTTTGGATTGGAAAATTCCACCTCTCTGTTTTATTAGAAGTGTGTGTGTGAAAGTGTGTGAAATATTAAAGAAAACTGTGATAGCATGCTAAATAATGCAATATTCAGTACGATATTCGGTATGCGATACGATATTTGAAAATAAACACATTTCAAGAATAATAAAGCATCTACCTTTATCTAACTTTAAACATAACCCATTTATATAATTATATGATTTATTTTTAAATGGGTTATATAGAATTCAGAAACCCTTGTTATTAGCGACAATGGTGGTTGTTAAGTGAGTTGCAGACAGCAACATATTGCTCATGCTCAAATTCATATATATACAAATTGTAAACATACTGTAAGTATATATCTTTTATATTCATGTCTTATCCTTATAGATATCCTATTTTATACTCATTAAAAGTTGTTCAAACATTGCAATTAAAAATGTGGATCAATATACAAATTCATCTAAATAGTGCCTTTAATCTATTTTTTACAGGACATCTGTTGGCAATGTGACAATTTTTGTTTCCAAAGACCCCTTTCGCGAGAAGTTTTTAAATAAACAACTTCTGTGTGATATTTTTTGACCTTTTGTGCAATGTAAGGATTCCTAAGATGTTAAAGTTTCTTCATGTAACCATCAATGATTATTGTAAAGAGTGTGAACATGTGAAACCTAAGAAAATGTCATTCCTGCTTTTTAAGGTCTGGAAACCTCTGAAAAGAATGCAAATCTGATAAGTTTAATCTTGGCCTTCATCCATCACACACCCCTGCGTTCCTGCCCCACTTCCAATGAAACTGAAGGTTACGACCATAGTTAGAGTTACAGAGGAGATGCCACACAGACCCCCATGATCCTGCTGGTGTGTGTAATGCGCTTGACGTAGTGCTGACGTGTTTGTGTGTGTGCCAATGACACAGTCCTTTCAGTTCACTAGAAACTTGTAGAAATATTTTCTCTTGGTCTCCCTGGAGACTTTTCAGCTGTAGCTCTAATGCGCATATTGTAATGTGTATTTAGACTTCAGTAAACACAAGCTGTTTTACAGATCCATTGAGAGCTACTGGTGGATGACTGGAGCTTGACTATTTTGCTTAGGTATTGTAGTCATTATCATAATTCAGTGAGAGAAATAGAAAACATTAAAACCTCTATAAAAGAAAATCCACTTAGTAATTATAAAGTTTTATATCCATTCTGAATTGTGAAAATTTTGTTGAATTACAAATTTAAAACAATTATATGAGGATCTAAATAAAAAGTCCCAAAATGTAAACAATGTAAAAAGCAAAACCCATACTGTAAATGTCAAATGAGAATAAAAATGCATAAATAAAAAAGGTGATGAAATGTTAAAAAGACAATGATAAAATACAAATGTTACAAACATGCAAAATACAGTACATAAAAATTTATTGTAACCCTACAGAGTTAGCGTAAGTTAATATAAATGTAATGTAACTATGTATTATATTAAACCTATACTTCAGATACTTTTATTATACAACTACAGTAATATACTACAAATACAATTCAATATGTATCAGCTTAATAATTAAAAGTCATTGAAGGTCATGCAGAAATATTAAGCACTTTTAAGGACAGTTTAAAAGTACTGTTAAAACTTTTTGTCTCACTAAAAAATTTTAAATAACAT
>CAIGQV010019356.1:12450887-12473302 GCA_903798115.1 Danio jaintianensis | reverse complement strand
CACACACACACACACACACACACACACACACACACACACACACACACACACACTATACATTGACACACTTCAAATAATAATAACAGATGGAGAATTGGAGATATAAACATAACAGGACCAAAAAGAATACCATGTTAGAGATGAGCTCAAGTAAACTGAACTATGAATGCATCATAGAAAACCTGATAACAGAAAACACAAACACAAAATTAAATGCACAAAACAAACAAAACCATCAACAATTTTTTATCCTTTCTTTAAGTAAGCTTTTGCTTCTGAGGATGGTGTTATTTTTTTCTTTCTGGACTTGTGCACATGCTCTTATTGTAATATAATAAATCATTTATGGGTTACTAAATAATGAATACACAAATGTATTTTTTTCCTGTGCTTTTTTCTTGAAAAAAATAAAAAGCCTACATGTTATGGTAGGTTACTAATTTATCATAAGATGGAAAATATAGTTATACAAATTATACGTTTTTTTACATTAAGTGTTATGCAGTGTACTGAAATCAGACAGCTTTGAATCCTAAAAAATATGAGTGTTATTATTATGAGTCCTAAAAACATGTCCAATTTATGCAAATGTACAACTATATTTTTAACTATAAACTAAAAATGTGAATAAATGAGAAAAAAATTGAACTAAAATTTATTTTATATCAGATTTATCGATTATATTGAATTTAGTGATCAGAGTTTAAAAAGTAAAATACATGTTAAATGCTATGCATAAAGTGAATTTGCTTCAATAACATTCATAAGTATGTTTAGATTACAAACAAATAGTTATATTTATGAAACAGACAAAATTAGCTAAAAAAAAAAAACAAAGCAACAAATTACAAGTCCAGATACACATAGAAACCAAGCATTCATTCATTCATTTTCCTTCGGCTTAGTCCCTTTATTCATCAGGGGTCGCCACAGCGGAATCAACCGCCAACTTATCCAGCATATGTTTTACATAGCGGATACTCTTCCAGCCGCAACCCAGCACTGGTAAACATCCATACACACTCATTCACACACATACACTACGGCCAATTTAGTTTACTCAATTCACTTATACCGCATGTCTTTGGACTGTGGGGGAAACCGGAGCACACGGAGGAAACCCACGTGAACACGGGGAGAAAATGCAAACTCCACACAGAAATGCCAACTGACCCAGCCGGGACTCGAACCAGCGACCTTCTTGCTGTGAGGCGACAGTGCTAACCACTGAGCCACCGTGTCACCCCCAAAAGCAAGCATGACATTCTTTAAAAAATCTGAAAGCAACAACAAAAAAACCTTTCATATACAATATATCAATTCAAGAAAACAGTAAGGAGTGAGCCAAAGTTTACAAACACACACTCGCACATGTACTCCCTCTAATTGGCTGCAAGTTCAGCGAGTGCATGTTCAGCAGATGTTTGAGGTTCTCAATGTTCCTGAATTTCTAGGAGTTCCCAAGATAAAAAACATGTCTACACTTGTGGCTTTGTGTGTACATATGTTTGTGCTAACTCGCAGCTGTGAGTGCCAAAAGCAAGAAATAATTTATGCAAGTGTGTCCATGTTATGCAAAAAAATAACAAAAAGTGCACATTTATCCACGAGGGTTTAGACAGTACAAAACATTCAGGCTAAAGGTCACTGGCTGCACATAAAAAAAACATTCACAAATATGCAGAGATCAGCAAATGCAGGACAATCTTAGTCAACTACTAAGAAAAAACAACTTCTGCTTTATCTAGGAACCACAATGGCAAAGTCAATGTCTTGGTTTACATTTATTTTTATTAACAATTGTCATCTTCAACATTTTGATTGAAGTATTTTTTAACATGTGTGGAATGAATTTCATAATCAAAAGGGCTTAACTTATAAACATATTTTTTTGCCCGATAACTGGATTTTGTCTGATAAATAAGTGAAATAAGAATTGTAATGATGCATATAAAAACATCCCTTGATATATTACTTTTTCCATGGTGACTTATTAGTTTGGGATACTGAATGGCTTAGTGAATTCAATTTAACATGAAACATTATATTATTAAATTAATTGCAATACATTTCAAGAAGTTGTGCATTCCCTTTTAACATACCTTCTAATATTCATTCATGTTTTTATCTAGCTGTATTTACTATGTAACTATAGTAAATTATTTTGACAACTTATAGCTGACAATGGAATAGGCCTGACGGATGGCACAAGTCCTGTCTTAACTAACTGCAACTTGTTTAATATGGAAAAGTGATTGGATGATAATTCTGGAAATACATTATGCTATAATTGGCAACCCAACCCCTTTTTAGGCTATTTTCTTGTGACAGCAAAGTACTACTACTAGCTTTCAGCGATTAAAGTTGCTGTATGTGCAAGTTTGACTCTTCTAAAACATAAAAATACCATTATGTTTGCAGATTTTAAGAAACATGTTGAGTGAACATATTTGTTTATCTGAAAAAATAAAAGTCAGATATAAAAATCTTAGTCACAGTTGTTCTAATGTTCAATTTCAAACTACATGTTTATTTTATTTTCAAGATCTGTAGTATGGCAATACATTTTATGTAAAATGATATTCAAACTCACATTGAAAGCATTTAATACTGAATAAAGCACATAATCAGTACCTGAGGTGATCATTGTCATAGAAGAAATAAAATCATTTCTAAAATAGAAATTTCAGTTTATGTTCAATACAAAAACTTCCTTTTGTCGCGTCTAGCTAGGATGCGATGTAGGCTCGATAGTCAGGCATACTCGCTCCTATTGGTATCATCAATCTGGCAACCTGCATTTGCGTGGAGTTGTCCTCAGGGGCCAGGTGAAATTTTTATTTAAATTAAGAGTGCAATGCCTAGTTCAACCACTTGGTGTCGATTTTACATACGGCACCTTTAAATATTTTAGAGAAAAACTGGACAAAACATGATTCTTATCAGGAGACTCGATATAGAACTGAAATATGGGACTGTCCCAAAAATTAATACGAGATCTGGTCATCCTACATAAGGTATTGTTTCATCCTACAATTGTTTTGTTTTAAATAACCTAAATAAACAGTATAGAGCGGGGAAAATAAGTATTGAACACGCCATCATTTTTCTCAGAAAACTTATTTCTAAAGATTGGTAACAACCAAAGAAATCCATATATAAAAAATAAAACAAATCGAATTAGTTTATAAATTAAGTTATGTATAATAAAATGAAATGACGCAGGGAACAAGTATTAAACACATGAAGAAAGGGAGGTGTAGAAAGGCAGTGAAAGCCCAGACAGCAGCTGAAATCTCTCAGTAGTTTTTCAGCAACCCTCTGCCCTTCGTCATTGAAAATTAGTAAACGCTGCTTCAGTCCAGGGTGGACATTTCAGTCAGACAATGATCCAAAACACAGCCAAGGAAACTCTCAAATGGTTTCAGAGAAAGAAAATCAAGCTGTAGAATAGCCCAGCCAATCACCTGACTTGAATCCAAATATAAAATACAAATTAAAGATCAGATTTGATAGATAAGAACCACAGAACCATCAATATTTTTACACTCTATTGAAGTCTGTGAAAAACTCACACCTGAGCAATTCATGTGACTTCATTCTTCATATGAAAGGTGGCTTTAAGCTGCCATCACCAAAAAAGCCTTTTATATAAAATATTAAATACGTTTCAGTAGTTCTGTACTTTCTCCTTGTGTCATTTCATTGTTATTACACATAACTAATTTTTCAGATTTTTAAATTTATTTTATTTTTGTATTGTTTGGGTTTTTAGCAAAATCTGGTTCAATTCCATGTTAACATCTCCTTTAGAAATATTTTTCCCAGGAAAAAACATGACGTGTTCAATACTTATTTTCCCCCGCTGTATGCATTAAGGTTGTGCATCGAATAATTTTGACTGAACATGGATTAAGTCCATTTAACACAAAAAAAACTGGCTAAAACGATTGGTGCATATCTAATAATTATTACTTGAATGATCACAATTATTATAATTATTTTGATGCACAAAGAGCTCAAATATTTCAGTTTGCAGGAAATTCAAGATAACCAATAAAAATAAAAGCAGAAAGCACAGAGAACATTTTGAACTCTTCGCTACCTTTTATGACAAATACAATGTATTAACAGTTATGAGTCATACCATGGAACAATCCAATGCCAAGTCATTTAGCAGCACTGACGGTCTTGAAATTTCAGATTGGAGCACACATTTAAAGCCCTGCTTTTACTCATTGGTGACATTCAAGTTGTAAATTCATACGAGAAGCAGCAGTCCTGGCCATATTTGGAGAGTCCGGCCTGAACCCACTGGAGCAAAGATAGCCTGACTGTCCGAGGATTTAGATTACAGTACAAAGCTAAAGAGAGTTCAAATCAGGAGAGGCTAGAACTCCTGAGAGCAGCTCTCCAGGTAACCAAAGGAAAAACAAAAACACTCTGTCCCAAACCTCATAAGAGGTTTGCAAATTGCTGCAACCTCAATGCAAGGATGAAGTGAGCGAAAGAAACTAATAGGCAAATAAACCATTGCTATACATAGTACATAATGAAAGAGCAAGTCCAACAAAGCTGTGTATGACTAAGCACATTTATAGTGAGAACACGGTGACTGGTGAATATACCTGGTGATTATGGCCATTGTTGACTTTATATTCACCATCACTTTATCAGGTACAGCTGTTCAACTGTTTGTTTATGCAAATATCCAATCAGCCAATCACATGGAAGTAGCTCAATTCATTTAGCCACACAGATGCACTCAAAATATTATTTTTACTTGTTGTTTAAACTACGTATTTAAAATGAGCTGAATCAACACAATTCTTGAGTTTTTTGGGGGGGATAATTTAATTGTCCAATTGACATGTCCGATTCACTTAAATTTGCAAAAACAATTAAGTTAACTTAATCGGGACAACAAGAAGGAATTGTGTGAAACCCAGCATTTTTACAGTGTGTAGTAAGACAATCAGCAGTTTAAACAATTGAAGTTTGTTGGTGCCAGACTGGTTTTATTATTTCTGAAATCTTTATAATAATTTCCTGATCTACTGGCCAATTTTTTCCAAAAATAATTATCTTCAGGGCTTTTTATCACTGGCATGTGGCGTATAATCCATATTTCATTTAAAATAGACATCATGCATTATCGGAGCCAAAATGGCTCTAAAGTATCTTTCGTTTTTTTCCTAATTCTTCCTTTGTTTTGGATGAAAAACTAGGATGCATTTTGAATACTAGACCCTTACACTTATCTGCATGCTGTTGTTTCTTGGAATCGTTCCCGCTGATAAAATCTACAGGCGATAAACGAAAGCATTACCGTGCATTTTGTGCATGTTTAAATGTCCGGTCTTTCAGGATTTGATTTAACCCTTTCCTCTCTGGTGCACAGTTTAAAAAAACAAGTTTAGAACATGAAACTAGAGTGTCATAGCTTTCAAATGATGCCTTGTTTTTGATAAATAGTTGAATATTTGTAATAAACAAAGGTAATAAATTCTTTAGCCCCACCCAGCCACGCCCAGACGGCCCGTATACGGGCCGTTGCAAGTTAAAGGGTTTAAACCCCATGGAAACACTTTTAAGGAAACCATATTTTTTTTAAAAGTGAGACAAGTAGGAAATGTGAGAGCTTCTGGCAGGGGTTTTCAGACAGGTTGAGCCAGATGTTTTCTTAGCACATCATGCCCTCTCCATTACATTCCCCTGATTCCTTTACTCAGAAGCGCCCAATCACGACGACAGTAATGTCAAGGAGACAGTGGTGATAAATCCACAAACACATGCTCACACGCACACACTCCAGCCCTTCAAATAGCCACTCACAACAGGGTAAATAGGGAACTAAAACTAGCTTCAAACTTCAGTGACCTCAAAGCTTTAACACTCTCAGTCTCAGTAAATATATCTTTCACCCACTCTTGTTTCTTTTTTGACAGAACAACAGTCTATGACAAACAAATTATTAGACTTTATCAGCCACAGACCAATATGTTCATTAACATGTTTGAGGAAACTACAAATAGACAGGAAACAAAACAACTACAGTGAATATATCCAAAAGCACCACAACATTCAGATTATGACACTACAAAACAAGGGGACTAATTAGTACACTGTAAAAAATGTTTTGCAGCCTTAATTATTTTGGTTAAATAAAATATACTTTTCTAGTCATCTTAACTCATATCAATCAAACTGTGAACTTTGCATACCTTAAAAAATGTAAGTAATAAGTAAAAGTAACTTAAAAGCATTAGCAGTCATGACTTTTGTTATGGATTTTTCTTATCAGCCTCAGATAGTCATTTTAGAAATGACCAATATGCAGAAGGTTTACCTTTAAAGTATTTCAAGAAATCAATAACCATAAAATGATTACACAAATAATAAATAAATAACAATTAATAGTGAAATTAAGTTCAATTTAATATATAATCAACTTGACACAATTAAATATAGCAAATATAAATAAAGCATATCAAATATAATTGAAATACCTCATATAAAAAAAATACTGTACTTTTGCTGCAGCAACAATAACTAAAGTAATTACAAATGAAGACACTTTTCCAGATAGTACATGTATTTTCATTCAACAGAAATAAATAGTTTGTAGACACATTAGAAGGGCATCAAAGAATAGTTACATAATCTGCACAATAACAGGAAATAACAGCATAAGAAAAAAAAAGCAACTACGGAAATGGCAACCATCAACTTAGTATTTACTCGGTTTAACATCCACAAAGGCAACAAAGTCATAGAGCCTCTGCAGTTGCTGTTAATAAGTGAAAGAGACACAAAAACAGTGAGCATGAATGGGAGAAACAGTAGAAGTGTCCAGACCTGTCGATGGATGACTAGACTGACCTCCCCTACATTCTAACTTTCACAGAATTTCTAGATGACACTTTTAAATACAGGCCAATTAGTTGCGCATTATATAACAACGACGAATGTATTTGCTATATTATTTATTTATTAATGTAAGTTAATAAAAGTACAACTGTTCATTTAGTTCATGATAGCTCTGGTCTCTTAAATAATATTCAAAAATACAACTTTTGATTTAAATAATATATTTAACACAGAAAAATTCATATGAATTTGTACAATGTGATTTGTATGAACAAAATATGTGTATATAAAATATATTATAATGAAGGCTCACCCTTAAACATCTTTAATGTTTAATGAGTAAATTGTACCAAAAGGAACTAATGGGTCTGTATATATTTATACGAATTAGCCAAAAACTCACCAAAATGTAAAATACGATGAGAATGTGTTAAATGTATCAGCAAATGATGAAATTAACTAAGATCACACAAATGCCTGATGAACAAATGCTTTAGAAGTATTTTCATTGTTTATTTATTTGAACAAATGTTGAAAAATGACACCTTTTTATTAGGTATCACGTTCCATAATGATTTGAGTTTGAATATTTTATTAGCTCACCAAACGCAAAGCTTGCATGAATAATGAAAAAAACAAAACAAACAAACATAAATAAATATAAAAGTTATGACCTTTTTGAAAAAGTACATTATATCATATAACTGTGGATTGGGTATGTATATGCTTGATAGCTGTGCTGTCCACCCTATTCACTTTTTATCATTTTGATTGTAATGTAATAAGCACCATTTGTAAAGCAGCTTTGCAACAATAATTATTGTGAAAATACAAATAAACTTAGATTGAATTTAGTTGAATTTAATTATTTAATTAGGTCTGAGTATATTGTTTTGTTGTACCATAAGCAAGAAAAAAATACATTAAATTTGAACATGCCATGTTTTTTTTGCTATTGCATTCAGTAAGCTAATCAAATACTTGATTCAATGATTCAAATCAGTAATTTTGTGTCTAAACGTGTGTGAAGTAGCCACGCAATAATAATGCACATCCAGCTGGCTGTTATCGCAAAATGGCCCTCTTCAGGGTGATTCAAGAACCCACTCAGGGTTTATTCTGGGAAAATAACATTATCCCTAACTTAATACATATATTTATGTGCATAGAACCACTGAAGGCAGCAATGATGAACTACATTTCAGTGCAGTTGCTGCCTTTAGCATGTGTTTCTCCTGCACGTGGACACCCACATCCACCCAACCAACTGCGATCTGCTGAGACAGTGTACAAAAATGCACCAGTGCTGCAAAGGTTAATCAATTTCATTTTCTAATTAACTGCATCTATGTCAGTGCATGAGAGGGGGTGTATATGTGGAGCGCAACAGTCTGCGTGTGCAGCTGTTTTTAAATCGATTGTCAGGTGGTGTGTGTTTCACGGTGCTCTAAAATCCACCCCCAAAAGCCAGTGTCTGTGCTCCACAAATTAGCCACTTTGTTAAATGAGAGTAATGTAGGTCTGTGGGGCTGTTATGTGGGTCACTGGAGACTAGAAATGGGGAATATGAAGTTTCTGTCTGATACTCTGACTGGGCAAAAGTTGCAACATGCCAGATCACATCAGCAAAATGAAACATCAGCTCTGTGTAATTCATTTTTAAGTCTACCCAAAACTGGTTGAAAGCACATTCGCTCATTCCCAAAAAGGGTCATTTTTAGTAACTGTTTGACATTAGGAATAATTCAATTTAATGCAAAAATTTTAGATATTCAGTTGGAGGCTCATGGTTTATCCTTGATTTAAATTAAAGCGTGTGCTAAATTAATAAATGTAAATGCAATTGTTTAAGATGAAAAACATTTTAAATGTATATTTACAACTTCAAAAGATAATTGTTAAAATAACTGTTGACAAAAGTTATTATTAGATTTTTTTTACAATTAAATAATACATTTTTGTATTTTTTTCTTACTGAATGTTACGGTCATCAGTTGGAGTGCTTAGCAGACTCACCAGAGGAGCACTTCACCAGGCATTCACCTGGACTACACTTCTCACCATGCTTTGCACCTCACAGCTGAATTAGTTTATCAATCTGGACACTGACACACTTACACAGCTGCAAGTCATCACCACTGATTACAGACACTGATCACAGACACACTCATTCTTTGCTCAGTATTGATCTATGTTATGTTATCTAGTGTTCCTTGTTTTCATGTTTTGCCCTGTCTGTTTCTGATTCCTGGACTGTTTCCTTGTTGTTTGTTGCCTGCCCCGAACTTTGCCTGTTTTGTGGATTACTCTTTTGGATTTTCTTTGCCATTACTGTTTTGCTCCTGTTTTACCCCTGCCTGTTGACCATTTTTATAATAAATATGATGCATTTGGAAATTCACCTGTGTTCATTTTTTTATACTTTTTTATCCTCTATTGTGATAGGACAGTAGTTAGACAGGAAGCACTGTTGAAAAAAGATAGAAGGGGATGGGATTGGAAATGGTCTGCAAGCCGGGACTCGAACTCAGGATGTCCAAAAAGTGCATTCCACAAGGCTATTGGTGTCGACCTTTTTAAAAATGTTTTAGTTAAATTATATTTGTTTTGCTGTTTGTTATTAGCATCTTTGTTATTAATTGGTTATTTTAATAACAAATACAAATAATAACAAAATATATAGTGGTTATTAATATAGTATTATTAAAAATAAAAGAATCAGGAGCAAAAGATGTATCATGATGCAAATTCACAGCTCCACCAATTATCAACCGCAGTTGCATCAATACAGCACACATCAACCAAACTCACTCTCAAAATTCAGCTCTGATTCCAAGAAACCATCTGCATGGACATCTACACAACACCAAACGTGACTGAAAAGTGCATTCTGTCGCTGGGTGACGCCTCATTAGCAAAAGTCTCTGGAGAAATGCTGATAAAACCGTGCAGAAAATGACAATCCTGCAGGGACTATGCGTTTGTCTTTGAGGATACGGTTGGATATGGGTTTGTACCAGAGGGATAAGTGAGTCAGTATTGGAGTGGTACTGCAGAATTTCAGTAATCACGGCTGCATGTGAGCAGAGCAGCACGTGTTTCTGCAGAGACTACACACACACACACAAAGTACAAGTTACCCTATTATTATGTACTCAGTCTATCTGCTTTTCTCTCATCAGTCATTCTGCAGTTTTTTTTCAGAGCTGAACATCTCTCTAAAATGTCAACTGATACAGGTTTTTGATATCAATGTCCGAATGACAACAATTAGCAATTAAAGCCACAAAAAGCTTATATTAAATGCTATTTGATTTCTTCTATTTTTTTTCAATTAAATGAGCTCATTTTGCACAAAATTGACTTAAAATCCAAAAAATATATACTGCCGTTGAACTGGTATTTGAACTAAGTGGAAGTATAATTTCAACATAGGCTCATTCTGAAAACGTTGCCCTATATACATTTCTGGAGATGGCGATTTATGCAGCCAGAGGTACGTCTTTAAAACGAACGCTACAGGGCAGTATGATGCCATTACTTTTCGAGCTTACCAGCTGACCGCTTACCTCCATATGGATGGCTTTTCCGCTGTTATCAGTTTGTCCAGTGGCTCGCTGCGTACATCGGTGGACTTGTGACATTGAGCGAAGTTGACCGCAACGACGGGGTTAGAGTCCAGTGAAGAACAGTTCCAGAAAGCAGGTGAGACAAAAACAAAAGCCAAAAAATAAAATAAACAAGTAAATAACAGGGTGAGAATGTGGTAAAATCTGAAAACGTAAAAATCAGGCTGCCACGAGGGCTTTTATTTTTCTGGATTGCTTTTGAATAGACTGTCAATCTGTGCTTTTGAAAACCGTGGGTTTAGGAAGGAGGAGGGGGGGTCAGTCTATCGGTCAGCCAGTCAGTCGACAGCAGCCTCTTGTGGATTTACTCGAGAAGAGCAGTCGCGAATGGCACTTGCGAGAGAAATTTGAGATCTCAAAAAGCGTACATAGCAGCCTCTGGTGGATTCACAAAAAAAAAAAACCTACTCTCAAGTACGCTCTCCAGAAATGTATATAGGGGTATGTTTTCAGAATGAGCTTGTTGTATAATTTGATCAGTCAAGCTGACACATCTGTAGGTTTATGAATGGCAACTTGGTCAAAATCCATCATAATTAACCAAATGATCAAGAACAAAAATAAACTGGATTGGAGTAATTATGAACTTAACTTCAAAATGTTATTTATTAATTAGTTATAAAATAGATTTGCATAGTTGATGGGTTTATTGGTGAGAAAGCCTGAAGTCAGCGTTATCTTTAGAGAGCAAGTCAAAGAGCAAACATGCCATTAAACTTTGCAGGTATTTACATTACACAGACTACCAATGCAAATTGCAAAAGCCAACAATGGGCCAAAATGTTTAAACTTGGACTTTTATTGAGCATTTTAAGGGAACATTGTGAACGTTAGGGAATCATAAATTCATAACTACTAACTTAATAAATCTTAAAATAGCTTTTTGCTGTTTATTCAGTGAGCATTTTGGCTTAGATTATTTACAAATTATCTTTGACTGCTCTGGCAGTAAAAGTAAAAAACAAAGAGTGTTATTTTATAAAGAGAAAAAAGACACCTTTAGGTTACTTACTGACATTTCACCTAGTTGAACCATTTGAAGAACAGAGGAAGGTAGAAAAACAGGCTACTGAAATTATGCAACTAATAACACAGCAGACATTAGATATATATTTTTTCTTTGTCTGACAAAACTTTCAGTCATTTATAATTACTGAATAATGATCTTTATTTTTTTAAGGATTAGACTCAAAAACTGCAATATCGACTGAAATATCATGTATTATAAAATGAATAATCACGCAAGATTTGTCTGAAGTTTCTTTGAAATAATAGCAATTATAATAATAATAATAATAATAAAAAAAACATTCCCTTAGATTTCCACACTTCAAGTAGATAATGAATGGTTTGTGGTGAGACAAATGTATTTACATGATGTAACTACAGAGATGCAAATTACGACATATAAAAATGGCATTATTGGTTCTTGGCTGAGAAAAAAGGTCAAATGTAAGAGCCCACAAATATATTGGGGAAAGAAATGCAAAAGGGGTAAACTAGCAAAAAAAAAAAAAGAAACAGGTAGAGACCCAAAAATATCAGGTACATGAAAACAGTACACACATGTGGCCTTTTGGGCCTTGTAGCTTCAGCAAAGATTAGTACGCCATAGGTCATTATTGTAAATATTTACTTAGAGCAGGTGTTGTCAATTCAAACAAGCCCAAACACAGCATAAGAGAAAGTCCATACAGAGTGGCATTGGATGCTGGTTTGTTAAAGCTATAGGACATACGAGACCTAAAAACATCAAAATGACGATTCATCATTTTTCATCTAAATCATATAGTAAAATGGATCTCAGATCTCCCTGTGTTGGCGTGGGTTTCCTCCGGGTGCTCCGTTTTCCCCCACAAGTCCAAAAACATGTGGTATAGGTGAATTGGGTAAGCTAAATTGTCAGTAGTGTATGTGTGTGAATGAGTGTGTATGGATGTTTCCCAGTGATGGGTTGCAGCTGGAAGGGCATCCGCTGCGTAAAACATATGCTGGATAAATTGGCGGTTCATTCCGCTGTGGCGACCCCAGATTAATAAAGGGACTAAGCCGAAAAGAAAATGAATTAATGAATTGATCTCAGATGTGGTGAGTGGGTTAAGCGGGTAGTGACAATAGCCTAGTTTTCATCCTATTGTGAAGTGAATCTTTTCAAAGTTTGAACATGCGAATTAGGTGCATTCCATTAAGTTGTTAGAGCTGCAAGCTGTAGTATTGGTAACCTAATAACCAACAGTTAATAAGCCAAGCATAATGGAAATAAGACACATGGTGGTAATGTTCACTTTGGCATTTATTTCCTTATTTTTTAACCCTTGTGTATTGTTCAAATTGACTCCCTTTTTGTTATGTTCATGGCTGTTTTTGTCCCATTGACTTCCATTATAACCACATTTTAGATAGCAAAGCCTTGACACCAAATAATCATACATTCTTGATTTTTGGTGGTTTTCCCTGTTGGGAAGAGGTAAAATTCCTATTCCTTCTTTTTTTGTTGATCCTTAGTTTGGATCATTAACCCTTTAGATAGGCCTGTGCAAAAGCGTTTCTGGCTTTTATATAGAGTTATATGGAGTAAAACAGCAAATAGTGTGTGTGCATAAAAACACTTACTGTGTTCTGAGAGCTGAACTGTTTATATTTTGATTTTCTCAGACATATCAAGGTAAGTGCACAAAGGTCTCTCGCTCTCTCTCTCTCACCCACTTACACACCATACTGCATATAACTACAAAGCCAGAAATCGTTTTTTGACCTGCAACTGCTGATTAACAGAAAAAAATTATAAATTTTACCCAACATGTAAAACATAAGTTGATATTTAAGTTGTGGCCAAATTAAGACTCAAAATCACCCCAGAGTGGATGAAAACATCCCCAACAGCACACAAGGGTTAATATTTATTTAGAGTGTTCATTCATAACGTGTATTATTCATTTAAACGTGTTTTCATCGCCCATTATTTGCATTAACCCTTTTTCGCACAAGTCCAAAACCACCTCAAACGAGTGTAAATACGTTTTTTGCGAATTAAAGGATTTTTATTTGAAATGTGACATTTCTTTCACTTGTTTCTCATGTGATGCTTCAAATTGCACATTAATGCCAGGTTATAGAATCCCAGCTAATGAGTAAAACCAATCAGATACCATGATCTGTCTGGATTGCACACAACTGGAAGATCAGTGACCTGTGTGGTTGCTCTTCTTTCCAGAGCTTTCCATTCACATTTTGATTTTAGATTAGAAATAAGAGTCGATATGGTTTTCTTCACACCAATGCATTATCTAATCTCATCTCATTACACTCCTCTTGTCCTTCACACCCTCGACCATTCTCTCCATCACATGTCTCATCTCTGCTCTCTCTCTCTCTCTTTCCTCTTCAAGGATACAGTGTGGAATTTTCCAAGCAGAAAGCAGCAATATGTGAGCGGTTACCCGATAAAAGAGCTCAGGACACAAAGAGGACGCAGGAGTGGAAAAATACAGAGATGGAGATGCACACAAACTTCTCAACACAACCTGCACTGTCAACAGAACAAGATGCCCATTTCACACAAACAACACGTAACCGTTTGACCCACATTTACCATCAGTCACGCTGTTTCTCTCCCAATACATCAACACGTTTATACAAAGCAAACCCAAACAAGCATGACACAACAATAACGTCTGCCATTTACAATCTGACCCCTAATATGAAATCTATGCATGGTGTTTTGATAAAGGAAAGTCTTGAGCACAGGTTATTCTACATGTTACAATAAGGTTTCATTAGTTAATGTATTTAATAACATGAACTAATTATGAACAATACTTGTACAGCATTTAATAATCATAGTTCAACATTTACTAATAGATTATTAACATTCAAATTCATGCTTGTTAAAATTAATGCGCAACATAGGTTTATTCTGAAAACGTAGCCCTATATACATTTTTGAAGATCGCGAAATAAGTAGCCAGAGGTACGTATGGCTGTATTTTGTCTTTAAAATGAATGCTATAGGGCGGTATGACGCCGTTCCTTTTCGCACTTAGCAGCTGACCGCTTACCTCCATGTGGACGGTTTTTCCGCTGTTACTAGTTTGTCCAGTGGCTCACGCATACATTGGCGGACTTGTGATGTGGAGCGGAGTTGACCGGGACGATGGTGTTCGAGTCCAGCAAAGAACGGTTCCAGAAAGCAGGTAAGACAAAAACAAAAGCCAAAAAATAAAATAAACAAGTAAATAACAGGGTGAGAATGTGGTAAAATCTGAAGTGGTAAAAATCAGGCTGCCGCGAGGGTTTTTCTTTTTCTGGATTGCTTTTGAAAACACTGTCAGTTGGGTTTAGGGAAGTGGGTGGGCGAGTTAACTGGTGTTTTTTGAAAAAACTATCGGTTGGGCTTAGGGAAGGAGGAGGGTCGGTCAGTCGATCGGTCAGCCAGTCAGTCAGTCGACAGCGGCCTCTGGCGGATTTACACGAGAAGAGCAGGTGCGAATGGCACTCGCGAGACAAATTTGAGATCTCAAAAAGCATACACAGCAGCCTCTGATAGATTTGCGAAAACACAACTGCAAAAACAAACCAAAAAAAAAACATACCTCCTGGGATGTATTTGGCGCTCTCCAGAAATGTATATAGAGGTACGTTTTCAGAATGAGCCTGGGTTGTTAATGCACCATGATTTAACATGAACTAACAATGAATGACTTTATTAACATTAACTAACATGAACAAATACTGTAATAAATGTATTGTTTATTCATGTTAGTGAATGCATTAACATGAACTAATACAACCTTATTGTAATGTTAAGACACTTTTTCTATGCCAGTTTTACATTCAAAGGTGACTAAACTGTTCATTTGTTGAACTTTTATAATTAGACACTTAAACTTTAAATGCACTTCTATGCAAGCTTTACTGACAATACTTTTTCGCAGTGTTATTAGCAGAGCATCTAGATTCTCCTCACGTTCCGCTCTCGGTCTGCTATTTTTGGAGAAGCAGTAAGAGCCACGAGTCTGTCAGCATCTGTAAGTGCAAAAATATTTAGAGGTCAGAGACCATTTGAACGAGCAGGCATTTCACTTAACATAAATATACGAGTGATGATGTAAAGGTGAGCAAAATGACAGCTCATTGTGAGGATGATAAATTAAGCTATAATTAAGAATTAAGAATCTTCATCTTCAATCCACTCATCAAATGCTGCAAACTTTACATGTATCCCTATTACTCTAATATTAACGCCTACAATTAAGACTGCCATTTATTATTTAGGTATAATTATCAACACTCAAATAAAAAACATGTAAACTGCAAATACGTTTTCTTCATTAATATCTAAATCAAATTATGCAATTACATTTATACTGCAATTTGTAGTTGAAATGTTTATTTACACATTGGCTTTCATAACTTGTCATGACAGATTTTTTTTTTAAATACAAATGAATTAAGACATGACTCACAGGTTAAGTCAAATTTATTAAATATTTTTTTACAAGCGGTTAGTTTGATGCTTTTACGCACTCAAAATACTGACTGTGCAATTACATGATGCAAGATGTTCAAATGTGTTTATTTTGTGCTATTACTAGTAATAACCATTGTCAGGGGTCTGTCAGTCTTGTTTATTCTTTATTCTTATTGACAGAGCTCTGATACTGCTTCTGTCTTGTCTCTGTTGGATTGTCTGTTGCACTCTTGTGTCTTTGTCTTTTGTAGTGAGCGTGTGGTTTCAACCAAATTTGAGTTGGTGCTTTCATCCATGTGTTTTTGTTGTTTGTGCCTAGCATGGTGTTCGATCACTCTCCACTTCTGTCTAGTTCGGTTTGGTGCCAGGAACTGGACATCCACACTGCATCTTGTGCTGTCGTTTGTGTAGTACGTGATTTTAGGTTTTGTTTTGTGTGTACACATGGTTAATGAGTTAGTCGTGTTCTCGTCCTGTTTGATGTGAGCACATGGCTTTGTTTTGTTTTTCTCTGTGCCATGTGCTCTCCTGCCTGTTGTCTACTGTAGCCCCACCATGTGTATGAATATGTGTGTTATATCACCAAATAGTTACAGCTAAAGTCTGAATTATTAGCCCTCCTGAATTATTAGACCCCCTATACAGTTTTTCCCCCCAATTTCTGTTTAACGGAAAGAAGATTTTAACACATTTCTAAATGTAATAGTTTTAATAACTCATTTATAATAGTTGATTTCTTTTAGGGCGACGCAGTGGGTAGTGATGTCTCCTCACAGTAAGAAGGTCGCTGGTTCGAGCCTCGGCTGGGTCAGTTGGCATTTCTGTGTGGAGTTTGCATGTTCTCCCAGTGTTCGCATGGGTTTCCTCCGGGTGTTCCAGTTTCCCCTACAAGTCCAAAGACATGCGCTATATGAATTGGGTAAGCTAAACTGTCTGTAGTGTATGTGTGTGAATGAGAGTGCATGGGTGTTTCCCAGTGATGGGTTGCAGCTGGAAGGGCATCCGCTACATAAAGCATATGCTGGATAAGTTGGCGGTTCATTCCACTGTGGCGACCCCTGATGATTAAAGGGCTGAGCTGAAAAGAAAATGAATGAATGAATGAATGAATTCTTTTATCTTTGCCATTATGACAGTACATAATATTTTAATAGATATTTTTCAATATACTAGTATTCAGCTTAAAGTGCAATTTAAATGCTTAACTAGGTTAATTAGGCAAGGTAGGGTAACTAGGCAAGTCTGTTCTGTAGACAATCGAAAAAATATATATTGTTTAAAGGGGCTAATAATATTATCCTTAAAATGGTTTTAAAAATATACAAAACTGCTTTTATTCTAGCCAAAATAAAACAAATAAGGAAATACTGTGAAAAATTCCTTGCTCTGTTAAACATCATTTGGGAAATATTTGAAAAAGAAAGTAAAATAAATAAATAAATCACAGGAGGGCTAATAATTTTGACTTTAACTGTACATTCCAGAAAAAATATTATTATATATTTGCCTTTTTCTGTGTAACAATTTATTAGCATTCAAAATATATTTTGTGTTCTGCAAAATTTGAATTTTCCATATTTAGGTGAACTACCCCTTTAAAATGTAGTAAACTAAATAAAAGTAAAAAAAAAAAAAAAAAGCTGTCACTGCAGCACAAGTACAAGTTTGAAGGTACACATAGTTATTAGTACTTCCTCAGAGACAGCTTTTGTACTTTTTTTGAGAGCCTAATAAGCACCGGAAAACTTCATTAAAGTGCCTAAAAAGCCATTCCTTTACAAGGTTTTTAGTCAGCATTTTTTAACTGCCACAAACAAACGAGTCATATTCTGCAAAGCATTCTGCGGTCTCCTGACAACATTATCATAAAGTATGTGCACTGGTGCAGTGTCACGCAGTGCTGACGCTGCCATTTGCTGCTTTATTGCTCAGCCTACACTGTGTAATTATGTGGGCGTGTCTGTGATTGGACTGTCATTGCACCTTCTAGGCGACTGGTGTTTGTGACGTCTGTGCAAATGTGAGAAGTGACGCATTTCTAGCAGAGAGCCATGATTCAGACTGCAGGCTTTCTAGAAGAGGAACGAGGAGAATGGGAATCTTAGACAGCAACGCGACAACACCGAGCTGCAGTCCAACAGATAAACCCTGATCTCCCACACAGACACATGTTCATATGTTATCTGTTTCCATTAACTGAACAATCTGCCTATGCTGTTATAAAAATGTCAGCTGCGTGAACAATAATAACAAGCTTGGTTGCTACAGGTTTTTCATTCTTGCCTAAATCCTTTTTATCATTATTCTCCTATATCTGCACATCATTTTGTTTTCATCCCTTGTTTGGCCAACCCTCTAAAACAAGAAAATCATTTTTGTAGGACAAAATAACACACCAGCCAAACTAAGTCGAGTAGTTAAGGCACACTTGCTTTAGGCTTCATGCTTTACAGAGCGCACGCTATTGACCTTTTACATGGATCACAATCTGTTGCATAACTTTCAGTGGTGGTGACCCACTAATACCAGAGATTAAAGAGAAAGAACAACACCAAAAGAAGGATCAAAGGCACAAAATATGCAATGCTAGAATAAAAAGATGACAAGTTAGATTTTTTAATACAAAAAAAAAATATGTGTGCTGGAAAAGTTTAAAGAACCAATTGAAAATTCTCAGTCTCTCTGATTAACATACACTGTTAAGGATTTTTGTAAATAAGAGTGTATTTATCTGTAATATGAACTCTATTTTACTGTAGGACAGTTATTAGTATGTTACTGTATTTTAAAGTTGCATTTTGAAAATTACTGTATATTTTACAGCAAAGGTATACATACAATTCTGTAAATACATTTACAGCAAGATAAATGGTGCTGTAAATGTAAATACAGTATTTTTGCTGTAATTGATTTACAGTAAGTAACTGGCAAACTGCTGCCAGTAAGTTACTGCAGATTCTACAGGAAATTGTTAACAGTGTAGTTAGCCGTGTTTAAGTACAGCTTCATTTTTGATTTATTCCGAGAATAAAGAAAACCTAATCTATTTTCTATTTGATACATTTTTAGAACTTTAGAATAAAACTAACATTAACATTTTACTTAAACCCATACCTAATAAATACAATGAAACTCAGAATTTTCAAGTGTTTCAAATTAGGGCTGCACAATATATCGTTTCAGCATCGATATCGCAATGTGCGCATTCAAGATAGTCACATCGCAAGATATGCAATGTTGAGTCTGAATTATAGTTGACCAGGAGCTACAGAACACATGTGATTTGTAGAGTCACTGGCAAGTTTAACCATAATAGAGTGAAGGTTTATTATTTGCATGTGTTTTTAAGGCCTGTGACTGAGCATTTAGAACATTTGGGCACAAAAAATTATGATGTTGGGAGGTGTAACAAAGATTTATTGTATTTAATTATTTATACACAATTTTTGTCTTGTTTCTAGTCCAAATATCCACATTTCAAAGCTAAAACAAGATTATTTTAATTACCCCATTGGCAGATAGTTTTGCTTGTTTGAGGAAAACTTTGACTTATTTCTACTGAAGGTGAAAAAAAAACTATATTTTTACTTAATCTAAGAATTTTTAGACATTTAATAAGAAAAGCATTTTTGCATTGTGATTATTTAATTTTTGTTCCTGAACACTGTTAGATTTCCAACAAAACAAATAGAGCTCAAATACAGTCAAATAGAGCGATTCAGACCATCTTGTGAAACTGTATTCATATCGCAATATTTATCGCAGAAAAATAAAATATCGCAATATCGGATTTTTCCAATGTTGTGCAGCCCTATTTCAAATCTACTGTCCATTTTCCATAGCTGTGAATTTGTCATTAAGGTGTGGTTACATTAACTAAATTCAGCAAAATTTTATTGTCAATAGCATTCAATGAAATAAAGTCTAAAGTGCAATTCACACGGAAGTCATTTCAATAAAAAATCTATTCTGTTGATCGGCTCAGAAAATTTGCACGTGTCGTCTCAGGGTGACAGATGACGCCCAGTGTAACAACTGCTGTTATATTATAAGCAACTGGGAACACGATTTTTACAAGTCATAAGAGCCAATGCCCAAATCCAAAAAAAGCATCTGTCCACCGGCGTGCACACACATGGAAAGTCTCTGTATATGAGACTCCCATTACTGCGGTTAGAGCTCAGCAACGACATTAACCTGAAAGTGAATCCATTAATCATTAACTTCTTGTGCAGTTCCAAATTACAGCAGTTTTCACTGGGGCTCATTAAGCACAATCCTGCTAGTAATTCCCACATAGTTGATGCAGGGTACAAAAAAAACTTGTACTTTCTTCAATAAAAGCAGATCAGCTCTCGGGACAGCATTAAAATCGCTTCTAAAAATATCATCAAGAAAAATGATTAGATTAGCTATTACAGTTCAGGGGGCAGATTGGGTAACTGGCAGAGGTGAATGCATTTGTGAGGTCAGGGGTTTAATAGTCCTCACTATTCTGTCTGGCATCATTCAACTCTCCCCATAGACTTTCTGTGTGTACTGCATGTGGGTAAATGACTGTGTGTGTGTGTTGGAGGAACTGGGAATGGCAGCTGAAACTGGATGACAGTCCACAAAGGTTAATGGATCTAATTCCTGCATGTGAATCAGAACCAAATGAGACACATGACAACATTTGCCAATGCATGCATGAACAGACACAGCAATAAAGTAAGATGCATGGAGATGTGGTGTGCCGTGTGTGTAATGCAACTGCCATTTTTCATCTGCCGAAAGACACAGAAGCTCTCTTATGTAACCACACATGCAAATACTCATTCACAAGCACGCACTCGGGTCAGGGAAACTCTAGCTAACGGGTCTTCTCTCTACACATTATAGGTTCACAGTGCAGAGAGATCAGATGATACACTACATAATGTCCTGTGGGTCTGGATCCCTCATCGATAATAATATACTTAGGAGGCCTTCAAACTTTTTATGCATACCTGGGTCCTTATGATGTCAAAGCTTGGTTCGGTTGAATAATGGCTGCGTTAGAAATCACCTACTACTCAAGTAGGTACTACATTTGAATTGAATTTACTACACGACTGTTAGAAAAGTGTTCTATATAGTATGAATGTGAGTAGTATGAATGGAGCTCGGACGTACTACATCCGCCATTAGTCTTTATCACATGACCTACCCGCGTCAGTTGCATTGCGTCACTCCCATTCATGAATTGTCTTGCGTGGCATCATGGTATAGAGTAGTGTCCAACGGATGTATACTTCAAAGTAGTAGGTCATCCGGGTTCTTCTCGCATACTGTTTTTCGAATACTATAAATTCGGACCTATTACTCAGCTCGCATACTGTTTTTAACGTACTATATAGCATGGAAGTATGTGATTTCGGATGCAGCAAATGTAAATGCGGTCTTCTGAACTTGGGTGCGCACTCGTGAACCATACCCGAGTCTGCCAGAAAAGGGTGCACTGATGTTCAGTTAATGCAAACTCTAGTCAATGTACTCAAAGGCTCTGGGGCCCCATGCCAGAAGGTGGTCCTCAGGGGCTGACCATTTTTTCTTTGAGTGAAGGCAGTGACAATTTTGCAATGACAGTGACAGACCGGTGCAGCATCCGTAAAGCCCCTTTCAGACTACACAATTTACTGCGTCAGATTGTGCAATATTGTCTAGTAGGGATGTAATGATTCAATGTGAGCCTGTTGAAAATCGATACAAATATGTCATGATTCAAACCGTTTTGAACAGAGGGGGCACTGTGTTTACAGGCGCAAACTCGCTTTACCTGCACATCAGCGTCGAGCAAGAGGTGGGGCGGCACACTAAAATGAAAGCGGTGAGGTGCTCCAGACAAAACACTAACTGTGTGCAAAACAAATACTGCAAAAAGACGTTTAACTTACACTAACAGAACAACAAATATGATGCAGGACAGTGAAAAACTACTGTCACAGACGTCTATACGCGCAAAAGGCTATTAATAGACCAAACCACGCGGACCAGAGGATTGGCAGCTCCGCTTGCTCTGACGAGTGCTACGGAGATCACATGGTGCATCAGTGTTTTCATAGCTAAAGTGTGAAGATGTTTTTCAGACTGAAAGAGAAAGCTGTACTGTTACAGAACCAGGGATTAGACTGTTCCTTTTTTACCCTCTCTTTTTCAATTTAGTTGATGCATCTTTTAATAATTTGCTTATTATATCATATATTATAATCAGTATTGTATGCCAGTGGCCAGCCCCCTGAAGCAGAGGGCCTATTGACCACCTCTGTACACACTGCTCTCTGGTTTAGGAAAGGCTTTCCTCTCCACATCAGCCATCTCAGTCCCCAGTAAGAGTTTTTTCATCAGCAGGGGACATTGTGATAAAGCCAGACTACATGTTGATTTGCAACTAATCATCGCGTGATGAATATGACGTGCATGCTGTC
>CAIGQV010019356.1:12430190-12447206 GCA_903798115.1 Danio jaintianensis | reverse complement strand
GGCATCCGCTGCGTAAAACATATGCTGGATAAGTTGGCGGTTCATTCATGTATTTGGCGTATTCATGTATCATGTATATGTTCATTCATGTATTTGGCGACCCCAGATTAATGAAGGGACTAGCCAAAAAGAAAATGAATGAATGAATATTATCAATGTTGAAAACTGATGTGCTGCTGAATACTTTGATTGAAACCCTGATACATTTTTGTTTTGTGAAATCCTGATAGTTTTCTTTGTAGAAAACATTTAATTGAAATATAAATCTTTCATAATATTATGGCTTTACTATCACTTTTCATCAATTTATTGTTTTCGTGAATAACTGTATGCATTTCTTTCAATAGATTTCTGACCTGAAACTTCTAAAAATAGCGTTTTTTTTAATAATAAAGCAATACATGATACTGCCTCACAAAAATAGTGTTAATACAGTAATATGCATTAGTAGCTTGTAATGCAGCTAAACCTCTATAATAGTAATTTGACTTAATTCAATTTAGAGAGGTTTGCAGCTCAAGAAGCTACAGATTTATAGTAAACTTATTTACGACAGTCAGAATACTTGGCCTGCTTTATGACTGGAAAGAAGGCCTTGATGATCCATCAAGCAAACATCTTGTACAAACAAACCCTGAACAAACCTTCACCGTCATTTTCTGTAATGTCTGCACTTGTGTAAAGACTGTGACATTTGTCCAGAGGCTTTAGCTTGTCTGAAATCAAAAGGTGTCTCTAATGGGATGAATCGGGCTGTCACCGAGTTCAATGTTTTGCAGTAATAGCTGACTCATTCAACAACACTGTCAGGAAGAGGGATTAAAAAGTCTTCAATGTGAGAACTACCAGAAACTACCATCTGGTTTTTTTTGCCAGTTCACATATTCATGCCAGCTCTTTTCTTGAGTCAATAACCCTGTCTGGCATCCAGTGATTTAGTCATTATTACCGGCATTAAAAAAGAGTGATGCTGAGCTCTTGCCACCTCGCTGTGGTTTTATGCACGCAGTGTTACAATAAATGGAGTTTGGCTGCCTTCAGGGAGAGCTGAATGCAGAACAGGATTTCTCACAAAACCTTTTAAGTGTTTAAAATATATTTTGCCAATTATTGTGTAAAATGTAACAAAACACACATAAATGCAGCACAGAAAATTTCTTACCTTTTTGATGTCTGGATTTGTCCTGAATGCAAGTTTAATATGCAGACAAAACTGTATCTAAGCCATTCACAGGTAGAGTGGGACTCTTTGACTAAGCTGTTGAAGGAAACCTGAAAGAAATTAAGTTTATAAACAATCAGTTTAATTAAATTTTAAATGATGTCTGATTTTTCATTAATCTATTCTGGTGATTCTATAATTGCAGGTACATTTAGTGGTTTTTTGTGTGGAGCTGATAAATAATACAAAACAAACAGTTTTTGCCCCTTCCATTACAATGACATTTTTTTATTGTAAAGCTATGGCAGCATATAATCATGCATTCTTGATTGTTGGTGATTTTCCCTGTTGGGTAGAGGTAAAATGTGTCATTTTTACTGTTGCTCATCAGTTGGCAGCAAAAAAAAAAGTTTCTGGCTTTTATATGGAGTTTTATGGAGTAAAACAGCCGAATATAGTGTGTGTGCATAAATGTAATGTAATGTAACGTGTAATTATATAGCGCATTTATTGTGTATGGCCATACACCCAAAGCGCTTCACAATCATGAGGGGGGTCTCTCCACACCACCACCAGTGTGCAGCATCCACTTGGATGATGCGACGGCAGCCACAGGACAACGGCGCCAGTGTGCTCACCACACACCAGCTATAGGTGGAGTGGAGAGACAGTGATAGAGCCAATTTGGTGGATGGGGATGATTGGGAGGCCATGATGGGTAAGGCCAGGACACCGGGCTTACACCCCTACTCTTTACGAGAAGTGCCATGAGATTTTTAATGACCACAGAGAGTCAAGACCTCGGTTTAACGTCTCATCCGAAAGACTATAAATACACTTGTATTATGTTTACTATGTTCTGAGAGCTGAGGAACTTATTTTGATTTTCTCAGACATATCAAGGTAGGTGCGGAAAGGTCTCTCTTACACTCTCACATGCACGCACGCACGCACACGCACATACATACACACACACACACACACACACACGCACGCACACTATACTCCATACAGAAGGCAGAAATTAAGCTTTTTTTGCACTGCAACTGATGATCAACAATTAAATGTTACCACTTCCCAACAGGGAAAACCATCAACAATCAAGAATGCATGATTGTGTGTCATGGCTTTGCAATCAAAAAAATTTCATTATAATGGAAGTCAATGAGGCAAAAACAGCCACGAACATAACAAAAGGATAGTAAATTTGCCAAGAGTGTATTGTTTAATTTTTTTTAAATGTCAAAATAAGATGTTGCCAAAAATCATTCCGTTTGCTGAAACACAGAGAAAGCTGTGGCCAAATTAAGAATCAAAAACATCCCCAGAGTGCAGGAAAACATCCCCAGCAGCACACAAGGGTTAAAAGTAAAATGAGAAACTAACCTGGGCTTAGCAAGCATTGAATTCTTACTTTTGAATGTTCTGAAAGTTTTCATTGTGATAATGAGAATGAATTGTTTTTTCCTAAAGTTTCCGACACATTTGACTTTGTTTTACAATACATAAACCATTTGGAAAAAATATATAAGAGGTGTTTTCTTTCATACAATGTAAACTTTTTGTAAAATCATTTTGTAAAATGGTTACAAAAAAGACAAAAACAAAGCTCAATAAAAAGCATTATAATACTAATGCAAGTTTTCTATCGAAAGACACGAGGTTGAGTAAACAATATAGTTTTTAATATTTTTAATGTTTTCAATGTCACCCCATTACACTGACATGCACTCTATATTTTTAAGTTGTGCAAATGTTTATCCCTCTATATCTTTGTGTGAGAGAAACAGCCTGCAGAGATTTACTTTATGTGATCTCTGAAAGGGTCCAAGTCTCGGAGCGAATCTCTGCCTTTCAGTGACAAACACGTGAGCTGCTTTTCACAATTCCTTGAAAGGCGATCAAACAGAGAGAAAGAAAGAGCCAGAAGGAAAGAACAGGATGAGCGATGAAAACAAACACTAGTCCTGAGGCTGCATCTTTGCAAAGACAACATCGAAAAATCTGCACACAAAGGTACTGATATGAACCAGGGTCCTCATCTATGACAGTTGCTATGGTAATTTACCAAATCTGGCTATTCTTGGGTCAGTTATCAGAGCTAAAAACATTTGTCTGGTTGTATGTAGAGCATGTTTAGAGACAGATGGCCCCTACAGTCAATCTGGATCACTGCCAGTGGAGCCATTACACTTCAGACGGGACATCAAATAAAAGAGAAGATCACATAACATCTTATACAAAAACAGAGCGGTGACAGGTGAACTTGACAACATGCATTCAATCACACTAGGGCCACTAACTTCCTAAGTGCTGTTTAATGGAGAGAAGATTTGAACACATTTTTAAACATAATAATTATACAAACTTCAACTTGCTATCAAAAAATTAGTTTTGCTGCTTGTTCAAACTAAATAAAAATGAGCTGAAACAACACAATTCTTAAGATTTTTTGGGGGACAACTTTTTTGTTTTATGTTCAATCCACATAAATTTGTTAAGCTAAATGAATCGATTTGTGTTGGGACAATATGAATGAACTGTGTGAAACCCTGCATTTTTACAGTGTAATATATTTAGTAAATTTGTGTAAATTGAGATTACTAGAAAGGTTAATTTGTCTCAACTAAAAAATGTAAGGCAGCAAGAATATTTTTACAGTGTATCACCATAAATATGGTGCATATACAGCTACATAAAAAATGTGGGGACAACTTAGAAATTCTCGATTTCTCTGGATTTACAATCTACGGTTTTAAGTAAAAAAGTATTTTTCTGCAAGGTTGTTTCAAAAATTAAAATAAAATTGTTTTAATTGAAAAAAATAATAAATGCATAGTTTTAAGTTTATGTTCATTTTTTGAATACACATATATATTCACACAGTACCAATATTTTAACTTCAAAAAAGTTAAGAAATCAATATCTGGTGGAATAACCCTAACTTTCAGTAACAACAAATAAAAATGTTCTGGAAAAATGCTTTAAACACAATATGCTTGTTTGAAATCTGGAAGAAATGGTATCTGACCATTATAAAAAAAAATTATATTAATATTTCACTCAAATGCATACCTGTTTTTATAGATTAAATCTCCAAATTTTGGGAGAAAGATAGGGTTAATTGTCATGAAAATTATTACATTTACATTTAGTCCTTTAGCCGACGCTTTTGTCCAAAACGACTTACAATTGAGGAGGCAATCAGTGATTCAACAAGAAGAGGAAATATACACGAGAAGTTATACAAAGTAACTTGTTTGTGCTCAGAGAATTTAGTGCTAGAGTTTTTATTTTTTATTTTATTTAATTTAAATTATTTAATTTTAATCAAGTTAATTTAAATTTAGAGATATATATATATTTTTTGGCATAAAATACAACATGCATTTTCTTAGTGTGATTCACATGGCAGTTACACTGAGACTAATGGCTAATCATGCCACAGGACAGGCCTGTCATTAGAAGATGCTTCTGTGTGGCTAAAGGACAGTCTTTATCTCTGTCAGCATCTTCCTCACGTGTTATTATCCGTGTCCTGTCTGAGTGCATCCCAGCAAGTCTGACTGGTCAACAAAATGTTGGTTTGCTTATGAAATGACAGCACTGGCTACTGAAAAGCTGGAAAATTAAACTAGCAGTAAATAAAAATGTAGCTAAACAGCTGCTATGTGATTCTTCAGATGCTGTGTAATAGGATGTGTCAACAGATTTTGTTTGATTAAAATGTTTTTGTTTTTTTTGTTAAAGTGCTTGATTTTAATAAGTGTGAACATTGCCATCAAACCCCTGTTGCAAACCAAACAAGAGGACGGAGTGACAGTTTGTTTCAAAACAAACTCTGGTGTGGGTCATTCACTGAAATATGAACACAGCATTGACCAGAGACATCTAAATCAACCAAAACATGTCACAAGAGTTGACCCTAAAATGCACAGAGTGATTAAGCACACTCAGTTTTTCCCCTTTATAGTCACAATGTTGCATAGTTCAGTACAGGCATCAGAAATACAGCAGACTACCATTTACGTGTGCGACTGAGAAAAATCCCTGTGCAGTTTTGTCTTCTTTACATATTTATAAGATCTTCACAATTTCCCTAATGAACATACTATCACATGTATGCACACACAACTAGCATATTTGGCTCAGCAAACAACCTTTCTCAAAATATATTTCATAAAAGCCATTTAGGATCAGTCTTAAAATTTACAGAGTGAATGCTAAGTAAACCAAGACAAACTGTATCAGTTTCTCTACATGGACCAAAATAACTAAGAGAACCAAACAACAAATGTGAACAAACCCTTAAAAAAAGTCTGAAACTTTTAAGTGACAGTTCACCCAAAACTGACATTTCTGTCGTCATTTACATTTACTCAGTCTTTACTTGTTCCAAACTAGTTTGATTTTCATTCTTTTTTTAAACACAAAAAAGTTAATTTGAAGAAAGCTGAAAAACATACTTCCGACTTGGTTACAGGATTTCAGCATTCCTCAAAATATCTTCTTTTGTGTTCAACAGAGTAAAGAAACTCTTATTAAACAAGTGAGTAAACAGTAAGTAAACTCAAGTAAACAGTGAGTACAGTCATTTTTGGGTGAACTATCCCTTTAAAACCAAATCCAGACCAAGACCATGTTTATGTGCTCTAGAAAGGTCTCAAGTCAATTCTCAACACTGACAACCAATACAAAAACTAAGGCCAGGGGAAATAATCTTGAACTTTGCCCAATTTCCAGCTCCTTCCTGACTCTCTGTGATCTGAGCATTGTTGTTCATTAAAAAAATAAACAGAAACTTCCTAGAGTTTGTATTCCAGGAAAACATTAAGATCAAGAAAGGCCAGAATGCCAGGCAGTGCTTTTCATTTACAATTAACAATTTAATGATATTTTCAGATAACAAATAGACCCTAAAAACTACTGATTGGGTGCAATAAAGCAGTCTTTCTGGTCCAAAAAGGGGAATGTTTTCCTTATTGTAGTTTGATATTATGCTTTAATTAGTCTAGCAGCAAATAATATTGTCAGATAAAAGAAGAATACTAAGAAAATAATGGCACATCCTTAAAGTAAGAAAAATAAACCACTTATTAATGTGTGTTTCTTTTGGCACTGTGACAATAAAAGTACTGTCAGAAATAAAAAAGCAGAAGAAAAAAGGAGAGACAAAATATATGATATCTCCAACACAATCCCACGGCAATTCATAACTTTTGGATTTAGTAGCTAATTCGTACAATCTCATTCGTACATTTTTATTATAAATTGTGGTTGGGTTTAGGGGTGGGCTTTGGGGGCATGCCTCCTTTTAATAATTCCTATTTAATTTTCATATGAATGAATCAGTATGAATTTGTACGAATTAGCCACATTTCATCAATGCATAAAATAGTCACTTTATATTCAGATTATACTGACAGATTTATAATTTTTTTTTAAATTGCAGGTGATAACAAAAAATGCGGAATGACAAGAAACTAAGTGACCTGAAAGCTCTAGACGGTGTTGTTATTGTTGAGTAAAACATTTAAAACGCATTCATTGTATTACAACTAAAATAAAAATTCTATTAAAATGATTATATTATTAGAAAACAAAAATGAGCAATGTTGTCTGGGCCACAAAAAGTTAGATTACAAATAGTAAAATAAAAAGAAAACAGACAGAACCACATACTATTACTAGTGAAATGAAAATCAAAATGTATTGCTAATGCCATAATAAAATAATACTATAATAAGACTTTGAACACACAAGAGTTGTCACTTTAAATAGCGAACTATGTAGAGTCGGCTATATAGTACTCCACTCATATAAAGTTACAATAACAGGTTATGATGTTGTTTTTCCAACAAGCTTTAACTTTCTTACTGCGTCAGAACATCCCACAATGGCATACACCATAAAAACGACGATAGCGCCACATATGTGGGAACTATTTGCCTGACATGGTTCATTACAACCATATTTATACCACTGCAAGATAACCAAGGGTTATTTAGAACCATAAAGCATGTAAAGAGAAGTCAGTGGAGAGCTGGACAATAAAACTGGAGACATTTTATGAAGACATACAGTCCAGACTTAGTTATAACCAACAGTATTTTTATGTCTATAATTGTGTCCTGAACTCTTCTTACAGCTAAAAAAAAGGGACATGTGTGTTTTATGCAGATATCACAGACCATATATAAAACTCGGAAGGAACTTGGATGAAAAAACTAAACTCACGTGTCAAATTTATGGTTCATGACGTTCAGTGTCCTCCAGATTATGAGTAAAAATAAATTAGGGAGCAGCTTGGTATAGTACAGAATGAACCTGAGAACCTGACTGACAAGAATGTGATGATTGGTTTGGCGTGAACAACAGAGGACGTTTCTGTGTATCTGGTATGTGTGTGGGAAAATCTGAGGAGATGAAGCAGGAGATTGAGGATTTGGCTGCACGCCGGTCTTTAGTTATGTAATACCGGTTCCCATATGCGTTTCAGTCTGTGTGTGCTATACTGTATGTCAGTCATGCCTCTAGTAAAGACATGCTTGCACATATTGCAAAGGTGTGTCAGTTCTATTAAAAGTAAAACCACCCTGGCATGCTACTAATCATGTGTTTAAAATCTGAAACATTTCTGATAAACTAGAATGATGCAATCTCAGAACTGACCTATATTAAAGTTAAACTTTTAGACCATCAATAAATGTATTGGTTTAGTAATGGTATATGATTGCATATAATTAGCTCTTGATCTCCTCCCAAGCAGTGAAATTATTTTTGGAAAGAAAAGCAGTTCATAAAACACTGACATGAAGTTGCATCCCCAATGACTTGAACTACTGTGAATAATATACAGACAGATAATAAACAAACAAGTAAACAAATGAATTATTGAATGATGGCTACATTTAAAGACAAATTGAAGGAAGTGCTAATAGGAGACTGGACAGAACAGAATTCAAATGTTCAATACCTCCTATTTGCACATGTCTGTATAAAAGATAAATACATATAAGCACTAAAACTAAGACCTTTTTACAGTAGGCCTACTGTACATTAACACAATGTAACATTAGGTAATGAATAACCTCACAAAAATGAACTACTAAAAATAATTACAAAAAAGTTATTTTTGTTAAACAATGATATTCGAATTAACCATGGTATTTGAAGTAAAACTGTGGCTATACAAACGATAATCAATTCACAAAAACACCACGGTTACTGGCCTTTTACTATAATAAAACCATATGGGCAATTTTCTGTACTTACATTCTGAAGAAAGTATATGGGATTTCTGTTTTATGGAATTTGCTTATGGAACATTTCTTATGATATTTTATACGATTAGATTAATGATAGATCTCATTTATATTTAAATAAAGAAAGAAAGAAACAAGTAAATAAACAAATAATCACTTGACGCCTACACATCTGTGCTAACACAGGACAGTTTTGTAACTTTTATCCTGGAGCATGCGGTATGTAAACCTATATAACAGACCAAACATTTTGGCAGCATATCGAGAGACACCAAGGCATTTACAGTCTTGAGCTGTGATATAAAGACATGTAAGGTTACACTGGGTTCAAGCTGTTACAGGTACTGTACCGTAATGCTATCCTGGAGCCCGGTGACTATACATTGCTGGTCAGCACAAATGACTTGGCTTCTCTTGCGTTTTCCACGAGGTAAGACGGCCGATTTGTTGAACAACGTCGCCTCCTGCCGCAGCTACAACGAATAACGGCTGCGGCGAATAAAGAATGAAGTAAAACTACTGCGACATCTTCAGGCCGCGGTCTGTACTACACTACACGACACATAACCACAATGGCAGGCAGACAAGCATACATTACAGCGCAGCGCGGGTGAAGTATTTTAGTCATGTTCTTTGCTTTCTATATTCCATAACGTTTCTTTTTAAGAATATATTTCTGACGTAATTTTAGTCTCATGTGCGAAAATAAAAACTGCCGAAACCCGGGATCGAACCAGGGACCTTTAGATCTTCAGTCTAACGCTCTCCCAACTGAGCTATTTCGGCGAGTGATCGTATGGCACATTTGGATACCTATAACGGCTAATGCCACACGACACATCACAGATTAGTGCTTCATATTTATACCGGTTATTTTACATGATTAGTTTGATAACTTCGTTGGTATACATTTTCCCCCTCGACTTCAACAGTCAATTATCGGCTTGTGACTGAAACGTGCTTTTTTCAAATACAAATGACTGCAACGTTAATTGTGCTCGTTTCCATATTGAAGCATTCGCACAATAACAGTACAAGCATTTTTGAAACTGTTAAATCAATAAAATGAGACTTTATGAACATGGAAACCCCAAAGAAAAAGTAAATAGGTGAATAAATGACAAGAAAACGTAAAAAAATCTAACGTTATGTGGGGAATAATGTCTAGTAATACACGTGAGGGTTGATTCAGTCAACATGGGATTCATCCTTCTGCTAGTTATTCCACCCACACGAATCTCTCTCTCTCTCTCTCTCTCTCTCTCTCTCCTCCAAGGTGACTTTCTCCTTGCACAGGCACATAGGCAGATCTTTGTTCTTATGCAAGTCTGGAAAAGAGATGAGTGAGGACAGAACGAAGGGAGAAAAAGCAAAAAGCAAGACACAGCCAGTGATAAAAAGAAGAAAGATGATGACAGTGACTGGAACAGATGAGATTAAAAAAGATGCATGCGTGTGAGAAGAGAGAGAATGGAGAGAGAGAGAGAGAGAGAGAGGAGAGATTTTAATGAATACATGGCAGCATTTTCATGGCAATCAGTAAGAAAAAAAATATTACCCACCCACCTATCTTCTCTCTTTTTGCCAGTCTCTTTGCTCATGAAGGCACACAAACAGAAGGCGCCCATACTAATCAGCATACTTGAGTTTTCAAAATAAAAAGAGAAGATAAATCCTGATTATACCACTTAATATGTAATATGTAAATTTGATTAAGTGCATTAGTTTTCCTAATCATGAAATAAATGAACAATTACAAATGGGTAATTTGAATAACCTGCATTCGATATGTGTACATAGCTATGTGCATGATCATAATTGTTTCTCAGTGACTGAATAATAATGAAGTCGCTTAATAAATGAAATAGCCGTGACTTTACTATCAATTTAGCATAGTCTCTCATAGTGTCAAACCACACTGAACACTGCCAGCACAGTAAAAATAACAATAAATGAATTAAAATATGAACTGATCGTTTTAAAATGTAATATTTCATAATATTCAAATGTTTGTATATTTGAATAAATGTATACTACCTTATTAAATTTAAATAAAACTCTTAATAAATGTAGTTGTTAAACAAGTGGTGACACGGTGGCTCAGTGGTTAGCACTGTCGCCTCACAGCAAGAAGGTTGCTGGTTTGAGTCCCGGCTGGGTCAGTTGGAATTTCTGTGTGGAGTTTGCATGTTCTCCCCGTGTTCGCGTGGGTTTCCTCAGGGTGCTCCTGTTTCCCCCACAGTCCAAAGACATGTGCTATAGGTGAATTGAATAAACTAAATTGGCCGTAGTGTATGTGTGAATGAGTGCGTATGGATGTTTCCCAGTACTGGGTTGCAGTTGGAAAGGCATCCGCTGTGTAAAACATATGCTGGATAAGTTAGCGGTTCATTCCGCTGTGGCGATCCCTGATGAATAAAGGGACTAATGAATGAATGTTAAACAAGTCAACAAATCTCTATGGAGAAATAACAGTGAAATTAGTTAAGTAGCCACATATTATTTATATCCAACAAGTTGTTATCGAAAAAATAAACCCATTAAGGGTAATACAACACCCTTTTGTGTAAATAAAAACTGGCAAGATGAAAATCATCCCTCGCTAAATGTCCCCATTCCAATTTCATATTTGTGTTCTTGGGGTGAATTAAAATTAAATTAAGCAAATAAAGGTAGTCATGTCCTTACTGGCCTACATTATGCCACTGAATCAGAGTTCTTCACCTCTCCATTAAGGCATCCACGTCTGTGTGCAAGACCCCGTCCCCATTATCGGCCCTCCAATTATTGGGCTCCTGCAAATGTCAGTGTGTGTCATCAAACATTAATAAGTGTTAATGCGATCAGACTTCACAAGTGGAGTGCAGCTTCTATCAGCGATAATGAGGAATGGATGTCTCCCATTCTCTACACACACATGTTGGCTGAACCACAACCACATCTTTGAAAGATGAATAACATTTTAAGGTCTCTGAATCAGGAAGAGAGAGAGGGATTTTGAAAAGCTACCATTTGACTGATTGAACAGGTAGCTACTTTATTGAGTATCCCTCGAATGCCATTTGATCTTCTGGGTGAGATTGCAAACGCTGACAGAGACACAGGAGGTTCTTAATTGCCAGTTTGACTTTTATCAGCTGGGATGAAGTCAGTCAACCTTTCTCGGCATGGACTAATTGTATATATTAAAGCAGTCTGCACTTCTTAATAAACTCAGGTAATGAGAAGATGCCACCGTACACCAATTAACTTTCAGTACAAGCAGCTCGGAATGTTATCATTATTCAGAACAACAAACTTTCCTAATCAGGAAACCTATGCAGATTAGGTTGTACACTTTCGACAAACACCAACTTATATGAACATACAGTCTACAGGTTCAAGGTGCTTTGGACTTACTTGAACATTTACACATATTTTAAAGTGCGGTACAAAAAACTTTCAGATTCCTCTAAATTAATCTGGCACCAGGTAAATTCATCAATCATCCGACAAACACTGCTTAAGGTGTTAGTTCACCTTAAAATGAAAATCATGTTACTAATTACTCGCCCTCATGTTGTTCCAAACTCCCGAGACCTTTTTTCTTCTTCGGAACACAAATTAAGCTATTTTAGGTGAAATCAGAGAGCTCCCTCATCCTCCACAGGCAGCAAGGTTGACTCTTTTAATGTCCAGAAAGGTACCAAGAAACATCCTCAAGACAGACCACATGCTTAATTAATAAAATTTATATTATCAAGCTACGAGAATACTTTTGTGAGGACATATTCAACAGTTTCTCCTCAGTGTATTATGTAGGTTAAAGAGCACTGTGTAATGATGCACATGACTTCTCTATTTGAAACAAGAGGTGCATCTAAGGTAATACGTCCCACCGTGTCCTACACGCTATGTGGTGCCACAACACAACAAATGGTATATGTTTTTGATGTTAAAACAATTATTGTCTTAACCATCTGCGACAGTGCAAAATTTCTAATTTAGAAACAGTTTCTATTTTTTGCGACGTCGCTGCAAAACAACACTATGACAATCATCTCCTCAGGTACAGATTATGTGCTTTATTCAGTGTTAAATGATACGAATGTGAGTTTGAACATCATTTAACGTGACATTTATAGCCGTACTACTGAAAGCAGCAGATTGTTTACATCAGATCTTGAAAATGAAATAGCTAGCAAACTGTTTGAAAATGAAAGTCAGTGACTCAGTGCAAATCAACATCAGTCACTCAGCCTAAGGCTACTTTTAACAACTAAATAGGTTAAATATGTATTAATCAGCGCAGTGGATGATATTTAAATGAAAGGCTGGTATTTAAATGTTTCTGTCATGTCGCGTTTGGTGCAGACAGCCAAATTGCTTGTCTTTGGAATTTAGTGTTGTTGGGACACGGTGTCAGAGGTGCGGTCGCGCAACACATGAACGTGCGTAATTTAGACACTGAGTAGTAGGTGAATTAATATGAGGGGGTGAGTATTTAATAACAATTTAACAATCCTTTAACTGGCATCCTGACTTTCCAGTTTTCACTGACGTTGCAAGTTGGTGAGTCTTTACAGTGGCTGAACCCCTCCGACAGCAGCTTTTCCAGATGAAGGTCAAAGGGACTTTGGACTCTGCAGTTATCAAACCTTCATCATCTGAAAGAATTAAAAGGCATGACTAACCTTTGCTGGGGAGCATGCTGTGTAGACTGAAAGCTGGTCCAATGTTTATTTATGAAAGCAAGTTTAATTTTTGAGGGTCTAATGGGAAACATCATACCCAAATAAATGTTCATTATTAAAATGGGGAAAGACTAATCCTAAATTGTGTAGACAAGTCGGTGAAATCCTCTTTTACAGCTACATGGCGAGTGGATGCAAATGTTTAACAGAACAATTAATTGCTTTCCTGTGTTCTTCATACTGTATTACTTTGTTAATGCATACAATAAAACACAAATTAACATTTTATTCAAAACACTTAACTAAAATTGGTAAATCCAGAGAACCAATAATAACTCTAAAGCGGTTCCTTATTTTTTTAAATGCACGTATGTGCAAACCTAAAAAAAACTATGCTGAAGTAGGAAACAAGGCAAACAATCAAAGAGGCTGAATATTTTTATTACTGTAATTCAGACTTATTGCTCCTCTATTGTAAAAGAATACAATAACCATCTCAAAGTGAAATAATGTACAACACTGACAAGATATATACATATATGGGACACAAATAAAAAAATTAATTTCAACTTTGAAAAAGTGGTTTCAGTGTCAGTATTTTCAGAAACTGATCGAACCAGTACGCATGCCCTTGGTAGAGCAGAACTGAAATTGGCTGCAGTTTCAAACCACAGAAATATTACTGACTATTTACATCCCTGATCATATACATTAATAAACACTATGATAAATCTATTGCCCTCTAGACTATCAGTGAGAAGGACACTGGAATATATGTGCAAATGTATGTGTACTGGTGGATGGTTACTTTTACACCACACAATGAAAGCCAATAGATTGGTATTAATTGTGATGGAAATCATGCGATGCATAACCTGGATTTGGAGTTTATTGCACATGACCTCTTGCAGACTCACATGTGTAGGTTCGCTCTCTGGGTCTCGCTCTTTTTTTTCCTCTAGCACCATGAGAATATTTGTGCTCTACTGGTTAATTAGACAGTGGCCTATTGACCTCAGAGTTCGGTGTGCTTTTGAAAACCCTGTGCTGATTAGTTGCCAATGATAATACACACTCATGGACAATAGAGACCTACCAACATCTTTTAATTTCCTTTATAGAGGTGAGCAAGTCACACATATCATCTAACACATCTAACACTTTAAATGGGTTCCTGCACATACTGTACCTTTTACCTACAGTCATAAATAGGCCCAGGCGGAATCTGCTGACTTGATCTTTTTCTTTGACATTTTTTGCCCAGACTTTCAATAGATTTTATTGACAGGCCCCCTCACCCAATAATTATGTTCAAATTGTCCCTCCCACCCAATATTTAATATTCTTGTAGTGCACTTTAATACACACCACCAACACATTGGTTGTTAGTGTGATAAAATAATTAAGACGGCCAATCAAAGTGAAGGAAGGCAGACTTTACCATTCACAGATGGTTTAAATGTAGCTGTGATGCTTTGGCTTTAATGGTAAATGAGTAGCTAAACATTTACATTTCAAGAATTGTTTGGCGATATAATCCATAACCCTTGTCCCTTCCCTACCCCTTTTTAATTTTCTTTAAACTGAAAATAAAGGCTCATCTATGTATTTTTACAGTCATTTGCATGAATCATGTAAGTCAAAGTTAATGTTACAAGACAAAAACATTAACGAAGCACTACTCAGCATATTAGGTGGACAACTAACAGTGAATGTGTGCATATGTGCAAACTGATTGTTACTAACAAATCTAGATCCTTTACTGCTCTTCTTACTTTTTCTTTATTCCACTTAAACGCCTTAATTATTTGATTCTTTAATTTATTTAATCCCTCCCCAACAAAATAACTGCTTTGGTCCTATCTAGTGTTCAAAAATGGAAACAGCCTTGATTTAAATATAGTAAAATATGCTAAATGGGACAAAAATCAATCATACTAGCATCTGAAACCATAATTAAATCCACCAAAACATTTAATAAATGAACAGATAGTGGGTTTACCCAAGGGAACGCACACTCAGATTCTGTCTGAGCCTAGTTATAAGTCCCAGACACACAAACCCTCACTCTCTAACAGCCTCTGTCAGGCAGCGCTCAGTAGCATCGCTGCAATCTGCCCCATGCTTGCGACGGATCCTGGTATTAGTGCGAATACGAGTCTGCACGTTTTGCGGCCTCAGCCTGCGCAGACGGGTATGCAGAACTTTGCGCAGTTTTTGCCTCGTAAATGCATACAGCAGCGGATGTAGCACTACCGTCCAATAAGCGAGCACTAGAAAGCAGACTCTCAGGCGTTCCAGCCAATCAGACGGCCCAATGGCCAACATGAGAATGGGCATTATGGAGAGTGGCGCCCAGCATAGCAGAAACGAGAGAATGATGATGACAGACATGCGAAAGACTCGCCTTTGGCGTTCCCGTCGATCCCGGTGTCGCCGAACAGCTCGGCGCAGAGCCAAAATGGCTGACACTGACGCCCCCACGCCCATGCTGGATGGACCCTGCACAGGGGCAGGACTTACTTGAGTGGTTACTGTAGACACAGTGGGCATGGGACTCAAAGGTGTGTATGCAGGGGTAGCGACATTCGAGCTAGTTATAACAGACAGTGATGTGGTGGGACTCAAAGGTGTGGTCGTCATTGATGCAGTGGGGGTGGGGCTTAAAGGTGAGGTTATGACAGACACCGTAGGGGTGGGGCTAAGTGGCGTGGTGAGCGAAGGAGTGTTAGTCTCAGTGTTGATTGTTACAGTGGTAACTGTATCTGAGATGATAAGCGGCCCAGTTGAGAGTGGTGGTGGGGAGGTGGGCGTATTCCTCGTCATGTGATCCGGTGACCTTGTTGACCTTTTACGACGCAACCAGAGGCGATGTGCAGGCCGTTTGCTGTCTCGATGTGGCCTGGGTGTGCGTCCAATGCGGATGCGCAGTGTCTGAAGAATTCGTGAGTATGTAAATAGCATCACAGCGAGAGAGCACAGGAACACAGGAACCTGCAGTAACAGATGAGCCTGTAGAGTTCCTCCCCACTCTGAACAAAGCACAGTGCCATTTGTGTGCACAAACACTCCCTCACCTTGCCCTGACAAAAACCCTGCCTCCACGAATGGAAGAAGTGGCACAGCTAGAGAAAGCGCCCACACTGCCACAAGTAAAACAGCTGCCCTTCGAGGCGTCAGCAGGCGATTGGCTGGTCGGACGCTGATGTCATAGCGATCTAAACTGATAAGCAGCAGGTTGAGTGCGGTGCCCACGCTGGCGAAGCTGGCTGCTGATTCGTGGAGACAGCAGAGGAGGGCGTGGTGCGGAACCGAGGCTCCACCCAGTATGAGCAGTGTGGCAGTGATGGGTAGGCAGAGGAGACAGAGCAGCAGGTCAAGGGTGTGCAGGCTGAGAGTGACCGCATGGCTGACAGACTCCAGCAGGCTGCAGTGACCACAGTATAACACCAGCACGGTCAGATTGCCACCCACCCCGAGGAGCAGCTCCAGCAGCAGCACAGCACTCACAGTCGCCCGGAAGCCGAGCCATGAGCCCTCCTGCTGTGTGAGCCCGGCCCCCACGCCATCTTCAGCCTGTAAGAGAGACAGACCGTGGCCCCCGGTGAAGCTGCCATCTGTCTCCATGGACACCATCGCCACGTGCCTTCAGGCATAGTAATGCCAACCGCTCCCACTGGGCATGCTCCACCTACTCAGGTGTTTTCTTGTGGCGTTGATGAATGACTGACAGCTCTGTGGTGAGGAGACAAAAACAGAATGAAACAATCTTTAAATAGGGCAAAATGTACTTACTGGACCAAAGTGCACTGAGATCCACCATGACTGCTTTTCCACATGCAAATTGGTAGTGTTTACTTACTATCTATCTATCTATCTATCTATCTATCTATCTATCTATCTATCTATCTATCTA
>CAIGQV010019356.1:12384903-12426481 GCA_903798115.1 Danio jaintianensis | reverse complement strand
CACACACACACACACACACACACACACACACACACACACACACACACACCAAAACTGCAGGCTTCATCGTGGAAACGCACGGGCTACTGTCTGCAGTCAGCGCGATTCATAACAACAAATGTACAGATTCTGTTGGATTATTACGACCTATTATTTGATGCTTTTTTGATTTATTATTTTATATAATTAAGCTGTAAACATTATTCTCTTGTGAATGCAAGCATACACGTTTATTCTGACACATTATGAAAGGGCACAGAAATTGCTTTTCAATGTCAAATTCAAAGTCATTTGTTCTTTCCAAATGCAATTAAACAGGTAGTTCAAAAATAATTAATAAAAAATGATTTACTCACTCGTGCAATTTAAGATGTAGGTGAATATTAACGATGATTTTATCTCAAATTGGTGACAGGCACTTTGAGAGTCAAATTAAAAAAAAATACATATATACAGGCAAAACAAAATTAGTACCTGTGGCTCTTGATTTATTAAAGAAGAGAAAGACTGGTCTGTGCAAGAAATTGAACATTATTTTTTAAACATTATTACCCTCAATCCGCAGCTTTGGCAAACAGTCTGTTTATGACAGTCTGTAGTACGAGCTTCCTGTAACACGATGACGTATTTCAAACATTAGAAACCTGTTAGAATCTTCCCAATTGAGATTGCACACCAAACACAATCTTGCTTTTTTATATACAGTAGGTAGGAGCATCCAGGATGAGCACAAGCACAGTTTGCTAAACAATTCAAAACCATCAACAGCTCTTTAGCTAATTTTTGCTATGCATATTCATAATTACGCACCAGACATAATAATGCATAATATCATAATAATGCTCAGAACTGTTTGTAGAGGCTGCAGATTAAAGGCAATATGTTATGTATAATGTTTTTTTGCACAGACCCGTTCTTTCCCATCATAATACCTCTATGTGTCACCAGGAGCAACAGGCATTCATTTTGATGTCCCCATTTATTACTAATATTTGGAATCTCAAGGTGCCTGTAGCCGTTTATTTGGATTTTATGAATAAGCAAGCACCACAGTTTCAGCTCAAAATCATCTTCAATGTTCTACTTAAGGAAAAAACATGAAAAAAATTGGTCTGAGGGTAAGATAGTTGCCAAAGATAGTTAGTAGATGTGGAAAGAGCCATTTTAAAAACACATGCAACAATCCGAGAGAATGAAGAAAGCATCCATTTATCTTAATATTCAATGCACCAGCTCATATAGATTAAGAGATGGTTTGACATCTGGAGCACCGCAGCAAATTTGATGCACATTATTCAGAGACTGACAATGCAACAAACTCATTAAAAGGCACAATGGCAGATTCATCTCAAGAGTGAACAGAATAAAAATATACGCTGGCACTCAAACAATGCGCTATTAAGCAGGCGTAAGAACAAAAAACAAAATACCCTAACAGATGGACTGGCCAAAATGCAGTCAATGAATAAATATGAGTAGAAATGAATTTGAAAACAGCGCTTGAGTGACAGTTCTGGAAGAGTAGTAATGAGTGTACGTTGGCATCTTAACAAGACGCTCCAGAACCATTACTGAATCATCAGATGTGTGACTAGGATTGATGCACAACACAAATCCCCTCCAAAAGACAACAACGCAGAGCGACTGCAAATTGATAGAGGAGAACGCAGTGACTTTACTTCTGATCTAGGTGAACTACAAATGGTCCGTTTTGGTTGATGGGAGACCAGTCAAATGTAGATCTGTACTTGTTAGTATTCATAGTTCAAATGAGACAATTCAGGCCTTTCGTCTTTTTTTCATGTTTATTTTTCCCTTTAAATTCCGATGTTTATTCCAAGCAAATACTGAACACGTGAAAAAGAGGCCGATCACATTACAACGTATGGAAAATGACTACATGTGCTATTAAAACTGCATCTTGTGCAAAGAAAATGTAAACTGTAATGAAACAAACATGAAAAATAACCAAAAAGCAATACAAATCGAATCAACAATATAAAAATATCTTTAAAAAATAGCACCGTTTGTCCATGTACTGTACACGACATGCAACATTTGATAATACAAGAACATTCATTCTCATTTTAAGGCTGATAAAAATACAGATCTACATTTACAGTACAATTCTGTACAGCGTAGGCTTATTCTAAGAACAAGTCTTAAAGAACTGGAATATTACATTGTGTGTTCTCGTGTCTGTTTTTAGCACCTGAGAAAATGTCAGTGGGTGTAAATATGCGACATCAAGGATTAAGTGAGAAATAAAAGATAATGTGGTATGCTGTTACTGGCTGGACTAATATACAAAATGTTTTTGTGGAGTATGTTTATTTTATGAGGAAAAGTTCCTGCTTGACTTTTTGTCTTTGATGCAAATGTAGGCAGATTTAGTCTGGCCGCAAGATTGACAGAAGTTTGGCAGCTCAAACGACAAACAAATAAATAAAACAAAATGGAATCAATAATTAAAATTTGCTCATCCCGTCGAGGAAAAGGTGTTGCCATCAATCTTTACCTCTTTCTCCTGTCCACGACGGCAGTGGTCAACACTGAGGTTTAGGGGTTTTATATCATTAATGAGTTGGAAATCCTCTTGCCTTCACGATTCTATAATGCAAAATATGTAGATACAGTGTGAAAAATCTCATCTCTATCCCGTCCAATTAATAATTCACGAAACACATGCATTAATGCGTATGTTTTTCCTCTTCGGAGCTGAGTGGTAATGTACCTTCTTACTGCCGTAGACAGAATTTCTCACACTCTTCCTTCTGTAAATAGCGGTTGGCGTTTCCTCCGCAGCCGCTGTAGATAAAAGGTCTACAGGTGCCTACCTGAGAGTTAAAGTACCAGCGCAGAGTATAGCGGGAACAATCACCCTCTTCCATAGGCAAGACGCACGGATCTAAAAACACATATGAGGGAATAATTACATAGTTACATTCAAAAGTTTACAAGGATTTTTTCTTGTAAAGAAATTAATACTTTTATTCACCAAGGGTGCATTAAATTGATCAAAACTGACAGTAAGGGGATTAATAATATCACAAAAGATTCCTGTTTCAGATAAAAGGTTAACAACACTTTCTATTCGGCAAAGAAAATCTTTAATGTAGTAGTTTGAACCACTTAATCTAAGAATAAGTCAAGAGAATGTTGACCAAGACCAGACCAGCACTGCTTAAATTCATTGTTAAGATCCACATTAACTAATTCAGTCAATAAATGCAATTACATAACAAGATGCTATTAAGAGCTGTTCCGATCAAATCACTTCACTAACAACAGAATTTACATCTACATGGCAGATATGGAATTTATATTTGTAATAACAATTACCCAAATAAAAGAGATTCCTGTTTCAGATATAAATTCTCATTACAGGATTCAGAAAATGATGGAAAATAAAATGATACTTTTAAAAATGAAACTAAACCGACCAGTAATTGTCATGGAATGATTGAATCACAGGATTGATCATTTGGTTAACTGATTTGATTGCTTAAAAACATACAATTCTGCTATTGATATAGTTTTTGTTAACTAAATACACTCTTAAACCAAATAGTTGACTTCACTAGACTATGTGAAAACCCGTTTCCACTCAAGTTTTTACACAAGGTGAAACTAAATAGCCCTAGTTTAATTAACATATATCTTAAGGTTTTATCTAGTTCTATGTTAATTCAAGTATGGCTTTTAGTTTCACCTTGTGTGTAAAACTGATTTACTTGACTTTTACTTTGCTTAAAATTGTCAGAAATGTAAGTTACTCAATATTAACTTCTAGTTAATTGGATAAAAAAAAAATCAACAAACAAACAAATAAAAAAATAAATAGTAACGTTTTATACACAAATTTTATATAAATAAATCAGACAACGGATTGGAAGTTTAGTAATATACATTTTGACAGATTTTGAAATAAAACCCCACGTCAGCTCAGTCTGAGATGAAGATAAGTCCAAGTGGGGCCAAAGTGGCCAAATACTGAAATAACATCAAGACCTTACATTTTTTTGAACACTAAATTACCATTTTTAAAATAAAAGCTTTTTTTATTTGTAATAATAATTCACAACATTACTGTTTTTACTGTTTTTTTTTTTTTTTTTATCAAATAAATACAGCAGTGGGAGACTTAAAAAACATTTAAAATCTGTACCAGAAAGTACCAAAATCTTTACCAAAAAAATCTGTAATCTATAAATGAGAGGTTTGGCTGTTTCTCTATTGAACAGTCATGTGTGCAGACAGATTTGATAAACAACACAGTGAACAACTGCAAATTGAACAATACAGGAACAACAGCTTGTCAAATGCACACAAGGCAGATTCAACTTTTAAACTCGTCATCCCTGCATCTCTCTATAGTTCAGAGCACCGCAAGAGATCTGTGGAAATGTCCAGCTCTTTTCTGTGGCAGGACAGCTGTGTGCAATCTCATACTAAGAGCTGTCATACAGATGAGTCAGCGGGTTGACAGCATGCAGCAGATACACAGACAAACAACAGGAAGTGAACAGCAAAGAACAACAGTGAGCAGCAATTACAGACAACCAAATTATGATAATCAATCATCGCAGAATTTTTGTTAGGTGTTTCAAGGCAGTGACACCAAACAAAACGCTTAATACATTCCCACACACAGCAGTCTGCCGTATTTTGTCCCCAACAAAGCAGTAAAATGTATAAAAATATGCAGCATCGACACTGTAAATTTCCACAGGAATGGTATAGCCAGACTCTCCAACATACTCATGCGCAAACATGACAGAATCAAGCCTTTAATCTCCATGATGTATCACAACTGATGGCTTACCTTCAACTTTCACCTCTCTTTTTGTCCTTTCGGCTTTTAATGAATCAACAGAGTTCGTTCGACCTGCTGAAATATCAATACATTATACCACGTCAGCTACACATATCTACTACACACAATTTTTAAGGAAGAGACTAGCGTACCCTGGCTTTTATTGACAGTGCTGTCGTAGTCAGCAATCTCCACCATTGGAGCGTCATCATCATAGGTCTCTATAGAGTAAATGTGCTCATAGTCTGGATCATTTGTGTTCATCACAACACGTAGCTTTTGACCTGCATAAAAAAATGTGCATAGGAGGTGATGGCTTTTGGTAAATCAGAGATTTTAATCCTATCAAAAGTTTGAAAGCAATGGATGTACATGTGCAACTGGATACTGTTAAATACAAGCATATATTTAACATATCCCACTTTGAAAAAACATAGTTTCTGTTTAAAGAGGTAGTTTAAAGAGAAAAATACATTCTGTCATCATTTTCTCACCCTCATGTTTTACTTATCTCAACTTCTATGACTTTCTTCCATGAAAGATGACAATGAGATGTTTTGAAGAATGTTTGAAATATTACATAGTGACTGCCATTGTGGAAAAAAGTACAGAAATACACATTAAAAGAATTTTAAAAAGTGATAACAAATTTTTTTTTTTTTGGACACGTAAATGTTTACATTTATGTTAAATGCAATTAGCTGACTGCACAACATGTACGATTTTTTCTCATTAAAAAATCCCAAAACACTAGAACAGTGTTATAAACTTCACTGAATTATCCCAAATATTTAAAAGAATGTTCAAATTCAGAGAAATAAACAATTTTAGCTAGAGACATGGACCGTGTGCTGTGTGGCCATGCTAATGATGTCACACACCCTCAATTTACAGTTTGGTTTTTATAGAAAACAGGGAAACACCAAAGATGCTTTAAAAGGGGTATATTATGCCCCTTTTTTACAGTACTGTCTCTGATGTCCCTAGTGTGTATGTGACGTTTGTAAAGTTTCAGCTCAAAATACACCAGAAAATATTTTTTATAACTCTTTGAATCTGCTCCTTTTAGGCTTTGATCCAAATTGTGCCTTTTGGTGACAGTTGGACTAACGTTTTTAACTGTGAAAAACTGAAAATGGCAAAAAAAAGTGGTCCAGAAGAAAGTAGTCTATGGAAACGGTGTGAATTTGGGCATCCTAAAACTCGACATTTATAATGCCTCTTAGTCACTGACATTATCTTTGGCAGGTTTGCACAGAAACTTTAATGGCAGACGGTTGCTTTCCACTCAGGGCTGTTTATGCTAATGAGAGAGATCATCACAAATGGGTGGGACTTTCCCCTACAGATGACATGTACAAAGGGAGAATGTCAATCAAAGTGTTTCTGCCAAATGTTTTTATGAAGTGTGATTATAAAAAATTGAATTAATTCATTTTTACCATTAGAGGCTGGCTATAGTCACACTGTTGCCACACAACTGTGTTTAAACCACTTAATAAAGTGATTTTTGCATAATAGGTCCCCTTTAATATGTTGTGCGTTTTATATGTTGTGCATTTTTGTTGTGCCTAAAATGTATTTAGCCTGATAAAACAGTGTTGCGGAACCAGTGGACTGTGGCATAATAAAAGCTCTGCTGCTTTTGTGCAGCGGCGTGCTCATCTCTCATCATCAATTGCTTCAGCGTTCTCATTCTCAAACTGCACATTGTGCCTTTAAGTATGTCTACAGATGTATATTTTATAATAACTTTAATTGTCTGTCAAAATATCGAAATATACTGTATATGAAACAGATTCATATGAAAGGATGAAGTTGCAATTAAATACCTTAAAAATAAAATTTAATTGTTTTAATAAATAGCATACTAGTTAAAACCATAATAATTTTACAATTGTTTTAGTATGTTAATCAACACTTTAAAGATATGTACTATTTTGAAGCATAATAAAACTGATATAAAGTAAAATATACTTGTTAAACCACCATAAAAACTGTTCATGCTGCTTGGTTCATTTCTGGTACAGAAATAAAAAGCAGTGTAAAGATTCTTCAAAATCTGTCCTTTAGTGTTTAAATCTATTAAGAGATGTGTGAGCAAGTTATGACAGAATTTTTATTTTTGTATGGACTGTTTCTTTAAACTTGTCTTTTTGAAGAGTTTCGGCTAAGAGGAGAAGCATATGAAGAGAGATAGACTGATGAATAAAGGATAGGACTCACCCTCCTCGTCCCCTCGGGTTAGCGAGCGATCGGGGGACGTGGAGGAGCGACTTCGGTAAGTCTGCACTGGCACAGGTATCTGAAGTTCCTGAACACCTGAGAACAAGCCCAGCACAACCAATCACACACAAACGCATGACCCAACGCTGAACCTGCACTCACACTCGAGCACCCATGCATGTGAAGACGTACTCCAAGTTCATGCTCTACATCAACAATTTAGCATGCACAAAATCCAAAGTTCAGCCATGTGGACACAAACACTCACGAACATACTCAACAACAAGCTTTATACACACCCCGAGACCCACACAAGACAGCCACACACACACACATTTACAGTTAAAGTACTGTGTGCACATGAGTTGCTGATGCAATGATAGGAAAATGTCTACTCATTAAAATGAGGCTATTTCATTCAACTTACCTCCACAAGCTTTGAGACAAAAAGAGAAAAAGAGAGAATTGAATCAAGAGAACAAAGGAGGAATGATATAAAAATAAAAATCTGCATTTGCAATCTATTTTAGTTCTGTAAAGTGTATTTCCGAGTGAAAAAGAATATTCAGTGAAAAAGTAATAGGCAGCATGTTATTGTATTCAGTTTTTCATTGATAATGGAGCCAGACCATTAATCAAGTTTGCAGTTGATTTGAAGAAATAACATTGCTACTTAATAGGATAGTTCACCCAAAATGAAAATGATGTCATTGTTTACTTGCATTTGACTTGTCAGAAATGAGTTTCAGTTTTATTTTCGTTCTGTTAAACTGAAAAGGGCGGCACAGTGGCTCAGTGGCAAGCACTGTCGCCTCACAGCTAGAAGGTCGCTGGTTCAAGGCCAGTTGGCATTTCTGTGTGGAGTTTGCATGTTCTGCCCATGTTGGCGTGGGTTTCCTCCAGGTGCTCCGGTTTCCCCCACAGTCCAAAGACGTGCTATGGGTGAATTAAATAAACTAAATTGGCCGTAGTGTATGTGTGTGAATGTGAGAGTGTATGGGTGTTTCCCAGCACTGGGTTGCAGCTGGAAGGGCATCCGCTGTGTAAAACATCACACGTGTTCATTCCGCTGTGGTGACCCCTGATGAATAAAGGGACTAAGCCGAAGGAAAATGAAGGGATGAAGGAATAAACTGAAAAGGAAATATTTTGATGAATGTTGGAAACCTGTAACCATTGACTTCCATTTGTTTTTCCTACTGTGGATGTCAATGGTTACACGTTTACAATATTCATCCTAATAAATACAATAAATACCTTTTTTGTTCAACAAAAATTCATTTAAATGAATCACTTTCATTTTTGGGTGAACTATGCCTTTAACGTTCTGTTTCTTTCAGTGTAGCTTTAAATAAAATGTCAATGTAGAAGATTGGATTACATTTCATGACATAGAAATTGAAACAATCATTAATGAAAATGGAAAACTGTTGTAGATAAATGAGAATTATGAAAGATCCACTCACCACAGTGCTGGTTCATCTCAGATCGAACATAAGTCCGAATCTCAGTCTCCTTGAACAGTAAAGAGAGAAGCAACCAGTCCTTGTGTCATTGTCACTTATTTTGAATGTTCATTGAGAGGCTCAAGTAGCAGAATAAATAAAGAAAGCTTGATAACATTTCAACAAATCATAAACGACTATTTATTCTGACCGTCATTCCTGCTTCTCCTCTGTCTCCTTTAGATCCTTCAGGGCCTATTTCACCCTGATGACACAACACAAAGAAACACATTTAGTGATAACAGACATGAAGAGAACAATTGCAGAGGGCAAAGTGTGTGCTTAAAGTAACCTGTTCTCCTCTTTCTCCTGGGATTCCTGGGGTGCCACGTGGCCCGACCATACCAGGGCCTGGAGGACCTCTTTCTCCCTACAATAAATATTCAATAGCTCACATATTTATTACATACATAGAGGGGGCAGTCGTGGCCTGGTGGTTAGAGTGTTGGACTCGTGATCCGAAGGTTGCTGGTTCGATACTCGGTACCAGCGGGAATTGGGGGAGGGGGGAGTGAATGACCAGCACTCTCCACCACCCTCAATACCACGACTGAGGTGAGTCCCTTGAGCAAGGCACCGTTCCCCCCAACTGCAGCACTGCTCCGGGTGTGTGTTCACGGTATGTGTGTGTTCACTAACTGTGTGTGTGCACTTGGATGGGTTAAATGCAGAGCACAAATTCCAAGTATGGGACACCATACTTGGCCACACTACACTTCACTTCACTTCATATGATGAACTAGCCATGGCTTCTTGTGCATATGAATGAGTGTTTCCTGCAGGGCTATTCAGGAGCAGAACTACATCGACATCAATACATACACAAGTCACAGGAATAAATAAATAATAATAATCATAATACAAGGAAATTAAAAAAAGCATGTGAATTGTACTAAAGGTATAAAATAAAACAGAAAAAATAAAATAGCTTTTGAATGTACTGTATGTTTAGAGAGAGACGCACTGCTGTAAAAGTGTGGAATCAATGGGCAAATTAGTCATGAAGAAATGAACAGTGTGAATGGTCTGAATCATGTGCTAAATTGGTACGAAAAGTCACATCCTCACTGAATCGGCACTGATTACTCACTTGTTCGCTGAACCACAGGTTATATCAGACACAAAATGAAGCCAGAACATGTGTATTTTTTGGAAAGTAGAACTGCACTTTCGAAAGGTAAGTCTTAGCTAGTGCATATGACAGCAGATATACATAGTTATAGTTTGATTTATTATAATTTAAAGTCTTACACTGTTTTGTCAAGTGTCTTGGAATTTGAGTGTCAACAAATTCATGGAAACATATAAATTCCAGCTCAATTATTATGTAATAGTTTTTCTGCCCATACAGAGTTGTACAGAGTTCTTTTAATACCTTTTGTCCTTGCAGGCCTTCAGGACCTTTACCTCCAGCAGGTCCTTGAGGGCCTGTTAGACCAGCTGGTCCATCCACACCTCTCGGACCAGGAGCGCCAGGGATGCCAGGTGGGCCCTAAAGAAACCGAGAGGAAGGTGGAACATTTGATAAGCCCCTTCTTGACTGAGAGCAGCAGTGTTAGGCTTAAACAGCAGGGGAGCTAAATGGCTGGCGTTCTCACCCGTTCACCCTTCTCTCCTTGTGCTCCCTTTGGCCCTATAACGCCATCAAAACCTCTGTCACCCTGGGCATCAAAGGAAATGTTACACAGTTTGTTTAATGTTTCAGTGCACATTTTTCCATTTTATGCTTTGAATTACAAGGACTGTAGAGTGGAAAGTAGAGTGTAGCTGTGTTCATTTTGTTGTCTGCTGGATTATTAAAAGAACTGGTATGTTTGTGCCAATCAATCTTAAAATAAAGATAAAATACAGCTAGTACAAACTCAGGCCAAGACAATCTCCACCTCAATGCTGTATGCACCAATTACATTTACAGATTTTATCATACATTATAATATTATACAATTGTTTAATTAGTTTATATACATTACAATAAGATTTTTATGCTGAAAACAGTCTCTATAGTTAAAGAATTATTTGCAATTTTTACTTACTACATTTTGATATATTTTGAATTATTTATTTATGTGATCTTATTGGCCCCAAATGTACATATTCCACTGCACATATACTTACAATTACACAAAAGTACATGTTATAATGACATTTTTAATATTTGTTGGTCAAAGACAAGAGGTTTCATTTTGGTGTGTGCATCAAATTAAATATACGAAAGATTTAAATATATTAAAAACAAGCGCTTTAATGTTTCAAAATGACATGAATAAAAGGGCATGTTTCATTGTTGTTCAGTGTAACAGATACAGTGGGGGAAAAAGCATTCAACACGTCATGTTTTTGTTCTGTGAATAATATTTCTAAAGGAGCTGTTAACATGGAATTGAACCAGATTTTGGTAAAAACCCAAAGAATACAAAAATAAAAATATAACAAAACAAAAAAAAATTTATGTGTAATAACAATGAAATGACACAAGGATAATGTACTGAACTACTGAAATGTATTTAATACTTTATATAAAAGGCTTGTTTGGTGATGGCAGCTTAAAGACACCTCTCATATGGTGAATGAAGTCACATGAATTGCTCAGGTATGATTTTGTTCAGACTTCAATAGGGTGTAAAAATCTTGATGGTTCTGTGGGTCTCGTCTATCAAATCTGATCTTTAGTTTGTATTTTCTATTGGATTCAAGTCAGGTGATTGGCTGGGCCATTTGACCAGCTTGATATTCCTTTTCTGAAACCATTTGAGAGTTTCCTTGGCTGTGTTTTGGATCATTGTCTTGCTGAAATTTCCACCCTGGTTTCATCTTCATCATCCTGGTAATGTAGATGTTGGACTGAAGCAGCTAATATTAATTTTCAATGACGAAGGGCACAGGGTTGCTGAAGAACTACTGAGAGATTTCAGCTGCTGTGTGGGCTTTCACAAAACGGTAAAACCTAATGGTTTAAAATATTTGTCTTTTAATTATGTACTGTGATGCCTAAATAGAGTTGATATGTATGCCTGACCAAATTGTTTGATATCGAAACTATATTTACACTGACTGACATTTTAGTGATCGGTTTCTCTAAATCATTGTTAAACTGTATGATAGTCATCAATTATTTTGCTAAGAAAAGTTAAAATTTAAACAGCACACATTCCAAAGTACAGACAAAAATGGTAAACTTTATTACCCATTTGTTTGTCTTTGACCTTTATATTACTTAAAAAAACTCAAATACTGAAGTTTGTTCAACAGTTTCAAAAATGACATCAACATCTGCAGTGTAAATGTCAAACTGGTCATTATGCTCCAACCTTGGCTCCAATGAGTCCCTCCTTCCCCGGACTTCCTATGGGTCCTTGAAACCCGACTTCACCCTGAAATAAATCTTGCCATCAAAACAAGATAACAACAGGAAAGAAAAATCACATGCCTCCCTCAGACATAAGTGCCTGCATCCATACCTGCTCTCCTTTCCTCCCCGGCAATCCCGGTCTACCATTAATCCCAGAATCCCCCTACGAACAGACGCATTTCGTCACTCCCAGCAAAAACAAGCAGACACAACACAATTTTTCCTCAAGCTCTCCATGTTACTCACCTTGTCTCCCTTTTGTCCGCTTGGTCCACAAACCCCCTTGGAGCCTCGTTCCCCCTGTAAGCCATTAAAGCTCAGTCAAACTGTCAATCACTCAATGTGACAGTGAGTAACAATGCTAGAAAAAGAAACGCTCTCTGGGAGGGACTATTTAGGAAGAATAAAGCACCATTCATGTGTCAGTCATACACACGAGCGCACAAACCCTTCAATTACTGTCTTTCTCATTACTGACAACAGATAGAGGTCTGTCAGGGATGTTGAACCCAGATGAAAGTTCTTATCTGCTATGTAAGTGCGTTCATGTTGCCGCTGGCTGAAGGGCAGCTAGTACTGTCTGCAGCGGCCCATGAATCCCTGAGAGGAATGATTCATACGCGGGAGTCTTTCATGTGGCTCACTGCACTCGACAAATCAATTTCTCCACACATACGCAGACACACACACACTTGCACACAAAAACTTTAATTCAGTGGCTCTAAGGTACATATGCAGATGAATGTCAGACACAATGGCCGGGAATCCAGACTGTGGCGGAATTATAAGCAGTGTGATCATCTGGTCTGAAGGGCTCATCAAGGTTACCGATAAAGCTTGCAAGAGTCAGTTTGAGTTTTAATCAAAGAGACAACCATTAAAACGCACACACACACACACACACCTTGAGGCCTCGCAATCCTATGAGCCCAACCTCTCCCTTCTCTCCTCTCATGCCAGGCAGGCCATCTTTACCAGGTGTTCCCTGTAGAAGACAGATTAAAAAAAATAAGATTCAGTCATGGGGAAACGGCTGAGTCTGGGGACTGCATGTGCCGGTCATGCGCTGACGTTATAGGCTGCTGAATATGAATACGCACTGCTTCTCCTGGGACACCTGGCTGCCCTGCTTCTCCCTGTAAATGATAAGCAAACATCCGATTAGTGTGAAATTCAGACGCAGGCATGCTCGAATGTATTCATGTATGTGGATGTCGAGGAGAGTTTATTTCTCACCTTCTGGCCACCAGGACCGCGTGCTCCTTGGAAGCCGGTTGAACCTCTCTCTCCCGGCTCTCCTCTTAGACCCTACAAACATGACAGATCAATCACAAATGAGATCTGTTTAATAGTTGTGGTTTATCTATGTTTCTGCCTAACAGCACGTAGATAAAATGAGGAATAATCGATGATTGATTGATGCAATCTCACGCAAAAAGATTTTTCAGAAAAATTTTTATGTTGGTAATCATACGTCGGAGCTTCAACATACTCAAACATTTCTCGTCAGATTTTTCCAAGGCCAAACTTATAAAAAAAATAAATGATACAGTTCTACGATTGTAATGTAGTGTCTATTTCTTTCACATATGGAATTTTAAGAGATCTACTATAGAAATGTGTAAAAAGAGGCAAGTTTTGAACTAGCAACATTTAAAAAAAAAAAATGCATCAATGTAAAAATTATGGCAGATACCACTAAGCTAATTCTATAAAATTGTAACAATTGGTTTAGAGTAAGTGTTGTTTCCAAGAACTGAAATTATTATTAAAGAACTTAAGTATTAAGCTGTGTTTAATTGCCCCCATACCCTCATTCACTTTTCCCTACACTGGTCTACTAATATAGTACACTAGAAGGAGTGAAAGAAACGTTTGCATGATTTCAGATTTTCATTGGCTGAATCTTTTCTATATCTACATTAGGGGTGTAACGGTACAGTGAAGTCACAGTTCAATACGTACCTCGGTTTTGGGGTCATGGTTCAGTACGGGTACGGTACAATAGTAATAATAACAAATCCCCAGTGCTTGCTTGTTCTGTTTATTTCGAACAAGCAGAAGTGTTTGGTCACAATCAGCTCATTCATTCATTCATTTACTTTTCGGCTTAGTCCCTTTATTAATCTGGCCACAGCGGAATGAACCGCCAACTTATCCAGCATATGTTTTACGCAGTGGATGCCCCTCCATCTGCAACCCATCACTGGGGAACACCCATACACACTCATACACTAGGGACAATTTAGCTTACCCAATTCACCTACAGTCGTGGCCAAAAGTTTTAAGAATTACATAAATATTGGAAATTGGAAAAGTTGCTGCTTAAGTTTTTATAATAGCAATTTGCATATACTCCAGAATGTTATGAAGAGTGATCAGATGAATTGCATAGTCCATGAAAATTAACTTAATCCTGAAAAAACCTTTCCACTGCATTTCATTGCTGTCATTAAAGGACCTGCTGAGATCATTTAGGTAATCGTCTTGTTAACGCAGGTGAGAATGTTGACGAGCACAAGGCTGGAGATCATTATGTCAGGCTGATTGGGTTAGAATGGCAGACTTGACATGTTAAAAGGAGAGTGATGCTTGAAATCATTGTTCTTCCATTGTTAACCATGGTGACCTGCAAAGAAACGTGTGCAGCCATCATTGCGTTGCATAAAAATGGCTTCACAGGCAAGGATATTGTGGCTACTAAGATTGCACCTAAATCAACAATTTATAGGATCATCAAGAACTTCAAGGAAAGAGGTTCAATTCTTGTTAAGAAGGCTTCAGGGGGTCCAAGAAAGTCCAGAAAGCGCCAGGATCGTCTCCTAAAGAGGATTCAGCTGTGGGATCGGAGTGCCACCAGTGCAGAGCTTGCTCAGGAATGGCAGGAGGCAGGTGTGAGCGCATCTGCATGCACAGTGAGGCAAAGACTTTTGGAAGATGGCCTGATGTCAAGAAGGGCAGCAAAGAAGCCACTTCTCTCCAAAAAAAACATCAGGGACAGATTGATCTTCTGCAAAAAGTATGGCAAATGGACTGCTGAGGACTGGGGCAAAGTCATATTCTCCCATGAAGCCCCTTTCCAATTGTTTTGGGCATCTGGAAAAAGGTTTGTCCGGAGAAGAAAAGGTGAGCGCTACCATCAGTCCTGTGTCATGCCAACAGTAAAGCATCCTGAGACCATTCATGTGTGGGGTTGCTTCTCATCCAAGGGAGTGGGCTTACTCACAATTTTGCCCAAAAACACAGCCATGAATAAAGAATGGTACCAAAACACCCTCCAACAGCAACTTCTTCAGCAACAGTTTGGTGAAGAACAATGCATTTTCCAGCATGATGGAGCACCGTGCCATAAGGCAAAAGTGATATCTAAGTGGCTCGGGGACCAAAACGTTGAAATTTTGGGTCCATGGCCTGGAAACTCCCCAGATCATAATCCCATTGAGAACTTGTGGTCAATCCTCAAGAGGCGGGTGGACAAACAAAAACCCACTAATTCTGACAAACTCCAAGAAGTGATTATGAAAGAATGTGTTGCTATCAGTCAGGATTTGGCCCAGAAGTTGATTGAGAGCATGCCCAGTCGAATTGCAGAGGTCCTGAAAAAGAAATTGGCCCTTCTTTTTCAGCTCTTCACCTCTGACTCTTTGCATAAATGTCATGTAATTGTCGATAAAAGCCTTTGAAACATATGAAGTGCTTGTAATTATATTTCAGTACATCACAGAAACAACTGAAACAAAGATCTAAAAGCAATTTAGCAGCAAACTTTGTGAAAACTAATATTTGTGTCATTCTCAAAACTTTTGGCCACGACTGTATAGTGCATGTCTTTGGACTTGTGGGGGAAACCGGAGCACCCAGAGGAAACCCACGCAAACACGGGGAGAACATGCAAACTCCACACAGAAATGCCAACTGACCCAGCTGAGGCTCGAACCAGCGACCTTCTTGCTGTGATACGACAGCGCTACCCACTTCGCCACTCCGCCGCCCGTCACAATCAGCTACAGATCTGAAAAGCTACTTGTGATGCAAAGTACAAAATAAACAGAATAATAAAAAATTCAATTTAAAAATTAGACTGCGTATTAAACTTTCAAAGGTTGAGTCCAACAGCTAACAACAGAAAAACCCTGTATCCCTTCTAGCAACAATCCGTGTTTTCAGACGTGTTCTTTGTGAATGGCTGCTAAGTTCTTGCACTGCTGTGGTCTTTTTCTGTCTAGCTGCAGTGATGCACATCTGGACTGACTGTATTCGTCGTGGCAACACGTGAACCGAACTGTCACCCCTGGACCATCATGCTTCGGGATGAATACATGTACCGTTACACCCCTAATCTACATTCATTGGATAATTTTTTTGCTTTTTTTTTTTTTGTTTAATAAACAAATATCTGCTGAACATCTCTCTTTCTCTCTCTCTTTTCTTTCAACTCTTTCTTGTCGACCCTGCCACAACTGTTCTGTCTGAATAAAAAAAAAAAAAAAACTAAACTAAAATGAACATTAATACATTTATTTTTAACATTTTAAAGTACATTATGAATAGATAATAAACATTCTTACCTGTTCTCCTGGTGGTCCTTCCTGCCCCTTTGCACCCTTTTCACCTTGTCCGCCTTTAGGTCCTCGCTCACCCTTAGCAGAGCAGCAATCAATATTACTGATTAGTTCAGATCGACCCAATAGATCTGCCTTTATCCTGTTGGTTACTGACTTGTTAACAGTCTATAGATCCTGAGGTAGGCACACATGAATTCTTTATGACCACTTCTCATAGGCAAGAGTCCCTTCAGGAACCTAACCTTTATTATTGGACTTTAATCTTTCATAAAGTGACCTAAAGTGGTTAAACACCTGAGACAGCTCCATCAAAAAATCTGACTCACGGTTTCTCCTTTCACTCCTTTCTCTCCTGGAGGCCCTCCCACCAGCTGCGTTTCTCCCTTGAAGATTCAAAATCAAATACAGAAAGATAAAACCCATCAATTATGTACAAATAAGATCAGAATATATATTCAATATGCAAAAGAACCCCCCTCAGGATGATTTAAGACCTCTCTGCATTGCATTAATGTCATAATCGCCATTGATGTGGTTTATTTTGTGATAATGGCCGTATAACTGCCTGCTTATTATACAGATATACGTAAACAAATGCACAAGTGTAGCACATATTACTCAAAAAAATTAAGTAATAAACAATCAGATTGCATATTAAATGTGCATTAAAATTACCTTTTCTCCTTTAATTCCCGAAGGACCTTGCTCACCCTGTGAAGAATTGGTATACTGAATATTGTATCTTATTTCCTCATAACATAACATAACATAACATAACATAACATAACATAACATAACATAACATAACATATGTATATATAGATATAGATATATACAGAATGTGTGTGTAAGGAAGACATATTGCAGCAGCAGACGAGAGGTTTTACACACCTTATCTCCTCTGTTCCCTTTGCTTCCAGGAGGACCCTGTCAATGGGACAGACAGATGAGTCGAGGAGAAATCTTATTTGCCTGAACATTTGTATGCATTTGTTGATGGCAGACGTGCAGCGCTGCAAGAGGCCTTGACTCATAATGCTTTTGAAATTGCAGCGAGTGGGAGATGAACGCATCATAGCCCTGAATATAAAATGTGACGAATGCAGTGTGTTCGTACAGCTCTCCCTGCATCAGCCTAGATCTAGATGAGGGCTCAGATCAATGACACCCATCAAGAGAGACTGACTGTTTCTGCCTGACTGGCATCAATATGGACAGCAAACAGGATGTGGTGGGGTAAAAAATAATGACTGAATGCTGAATGCTGCGAACAGGAAAGAAGAGTATATTTACAGTAGTGCCTCTCTCTCCATCTGCTCCAGCCCGACCTTCTTCTCCCTACCAAAATCAGACATAAACAAAACATCATCACAGTCTGAGATGCATACAAGCAAATTAACATAAGTTAGAGAAAAGGTGGGCATTACACGAGATCCTGGGTCTCCTCGCTCCCCTCTTTGACCTGGCACCCCCACACCAATTTCACCCTAAATGTGGAGGAAAACGAGAGAATAATGACTTAATTTTTGTCCAATAGAATCTCATAAAAGTGGCTCAGAGTGACAGTGACAGAGACAAGCTAGTTACGGAGTTTTAGCTTTTGAGATGACCTGCTTTCTTTTTTCTAAAATAAACAGCTCACATCCAGTAAATGTGACCTAAAAGTCTGAAAGCATTTTTGAAAATCAGATTTTTTCAGAACACTAAATGTAATAATCATAAAAATGTTGAGTAAAAGAAAATTTCATATTGTCTCCTTATATCCATATTTTGCTGTAATGATAATATGTATTTGGGCTGGGATACACTCCATAAATTGTTACCAGAATCAGTAAAAAAAAAAAAATAATCATGACCTGATTAGACAGAACCAAGTGAAGGTCATCAATAAATAAACAGTCGTCAAAGCAAAATGTGATTAAAAATTGCCAAGACTGAAATTATGTTCATTTATAATCCAAAATATGTGTTTCCGATTGAATAGTGTCATTTTGTTCATTCACATGTGCTCATGTAAATTAACAACAGCTCATGATTCTGTATTTTTGGCAGCTCAAAGCAGTTCAGTTTGCAGTAAATGCTGCTTCACACAAGCTCCATCTCTGAAAGAGCTGTGAATTTGGGTCACTTACTGTATGACGTGCATTTGAAAATGCAACATTACATGTGCCAACCATCTGTTAATGAGAACTCTTTATGTTGCCAGCAAACAAGATGTTTAGGATTACCCTGCAGTTAATAAAAGTTCTAGTTTAATGGTTTAATAAAAAGATGGGCATGTTTAATTTCATTTCATTTATTGTCAAATTACCTGCAATATTTAATTTGGTTAATCATTGGTTTATCATGTATCACACATTTTTCTGTCATAAAGGGTAAGCTCCCTTTTCTTCTGCATGACATCAGCTACTAAATTTTTGACTGTGCTTCTGAATTTTTTTAATTAAAAAGAAAAATTGTAGGCTAGAAGCTCTGCAAGCCACACATGACATACCTTATCGCCCTTAAGTCCTGGAAGGCCTGCAGCACCCTAATATGAAGATAAGGACATCACTGTTATACTTGCTCTAAAAAAAAACTGTATTTAAATGCTTACACACTATTTAATTTGAACCTGTCAGTGACTTACAGTGGGCCCAGGTGGTCCAGCCTCTCCTGGTGTTCCTGGATTTCCTGTTTTGCCTATAATTCCGTTTAGACCCTTAAACAGAATAAGAAGCACCACCGGAATGACTATCATTTGATGCAGCAGAGGGACACAAAAAAATCAGGAAATATGTTTAATGGTATTGAGTACACAAAGTAGTAGTCTATCTAAACATTTTTAGTCTAAATTTGTTTCTGTATGTGCAGTGACTCTACTAACGCTTCCTCCTGGTGGGCCAGGGGGTCCTGGCTGACCGGCTTCACCTCTCTGTCCTGCCAGTCCTGGCGTCCCATCTAATCCACGTGGCCCAGGAGGGCCCGGAGGACCTGGTAAGCCAGGGTCACCCTGGAACAAATTAAAAACGTTTACTTTAATAAACAGGCAATATTTTTTACATTTTCTGTGGTTGACTATACTGTAGGTATCATTTAGCTTGTCACCGAAACAATGTGGAATGAGTTAATTGGTTTAAAAGGTTTCTTAGCAACAGTTTTAAAAACATCACTAAAATAAAATTAATCAATAACCTTTAAGCCGAAGGGTCCCGGTTGTCCTGGAGGCCCAGTCATCCCCACTCCAGCCTCTCCTTTGACTCCTTTGAGCCCCGGGGGTCCTCTCACTCCCTGAACAATAAAGTGTCTTTTAATGATGCATGTATTATAGAGGAGATGAAAGGGATTGTGGTGCTGGCAGTTCTGCCTCTGAAGTGAATGCAGGTACTCACATTCTCCCCATGATCTCCAGGATCTCCCGCAGCACCCTGTGAGTAAATAACACTTTAAATTCCATTTCTTCATGGTCTACATTGGCACTTTCTCATATTATCACCACTCACTCTTTCTCCTTTGATCCCTGCTGGCCCCTTGTCTCCTTTTGGGCCCTAAAAAGCAAAGCAGCCGCATTAGTATGTGTATAAAATGTTAATTCAGAATCACTTCTACAAATGACCTTTAAGGATGTTTCACTAACAAAATGACAATTCTGTCATCATCATTTACCTACCCTCCACTTTTTCCAAAACTACTTGAGTTTCATTCTACTGTTGAACAAAAAAGAAGAATGTTGGAAACCGGCAGCCATTGACAGCCATAGTACTTTTTTCCTACAATAGGCTGCGGCTACCGAATTCCAGCATTCTTCAGAATATCTTCTTTTGTGTTCAACAGAAGAAATAAAATCATAAACGTTTGGAACCACTTGAGGGTCAATAAATAGTGAGAAAAATTGATATTTTAGGGTGAACTATCACTTTAACTACAAAGGATAACAAATCACAAAATATGACCACAAACTAATGGGGCATACATTAGATAAATATTCAGATTAACACATATAAGCCTTATCAACATATTGTACTGGTCATAAAAATAGTATTACATAGAAACTAAAAGAACTGATGAAAATGAGTGCAACTCACCTGTAATCCAGGAAGGCCACTTTCTCCAGCAGTACCTGGCAATGTCTTACCAGGCGGTCCCTTAAACAATCAGCCATTACATGAGTTAATAATGTGGTATATTCATGTCAGATATAACAAAGCTATAGTCCATTATCTATAATTTATATCCTGCCGCAGTGTAGATAAGCCAACCGCTTCCCTCAGGAGAACTGGTAAAGTACCAGATGGATGAGTGCACTGACTGCATGTGTGCTTCTGTTTATGTTTTTTTCAGGTCATTCTGCACACCTCGTACATATTTTTCAGATACTATAAAGATTCATCACAGGTGAAACTGTGGATGGCATCTTCTGACAGATTAGTTACTCCTGGAAGTGTTTGGCTGTACAGTGAAGGCAGGTGATGGATTTTGCCCATGGCATTTAATGTGCAACGGGCCACAGTAATTTACCTCCCTGTTCCTGTCCTGTCATAATTTCGTCAATAAATGTGGTAAATATATAAATATATATGGAGCACAACGGTGCCAATACCTAAATAAACTCATACACAATAAGGCACAATTACAGAGTATTTGTGTCAGAGATGGCAGGATGCTGAAAAAGAGGGTCATAAAGTTTGCACATAAAGTTTACCCACTACATCTAATGTTTTTGAGATTTAAACTACAACTACTGTACCTACCTAAGGCAAATGCAAAAAAAAATGCATTAACAAATGAATGAAATATTGCTAATAGCTGGCTGGTAACTAGTTTTATTAATCTAACAATGCCTGAGAATGTGATATACTGTAATTTAACAAAATTATTCAATCGAACAGAATTTGATCAAATGCCATTAAGAAACAAAATATGATCAGAAGATCGACTTGCATAATAGCTATGTACACAATATATAAATATGTAATCTGATGTGCTGTTTTGAAATGCAGTAAACCAGCTTCTGTTGATTTGTTTTAAAAGTGAACACAAAAACAAAGAAGTGCTTTTTACTACGGAAAACAAACCTGAGGATCAAGGAAAGCATTTTTTTCCATGGCAGTCATAAAGCCTTAGCTTACAGTCAGACAAAACTTAGCCTTTCTGCTTGGATTGAACAAATAAAAGTCATCACTTGTCCAAGGTTTACTTTAATACTTTGTGCTGCTGCTCGGTTGGCATTTGAGTGTGACAACACTGAGAGAAGATCTACTGAAGCGCTCACGTACATGCGCTCTAACATTATGTTTGCCTCAAATGAGATTATCTGTCAGGCAGGTGAGACAGGTTGATCTGCACACAGTGTTCGCTATGATGTAACCATGGCAACAACTCACCATCTCACCCTTCATTCCAGGGGGTCCGGTGACAGACTGCACAGCACAGTAGAAAAATAAATGGAGATAAAATGAACAGGTTGGAAATTAAAGACAAAGCCTCAATCAAACTGAATATTATGTTCAAATTCAAACATGCAGATGCACCTTTCCTGGTGGACCGCTGTCTCCTTGCTCTCCTTTAAGTCCTTGGGGACCGACCGGTCCTGCAATACCCTGAATAAAGTGACAGAAAAATAATAACGACAGAGAAAGGGTGGTTAAGTAGGGAAGATAAGAAAGGAGCGAAGAAAACATGAGAAACTGGTGGAGAAGATTATTAAATGAATGCACGTATGTCTTTGTAAACATCAAGGGCATCTAAGCACCTCTCACCATCTCACCTGTTTACCATTTAAGCCTGGCAGGCCATCCTTACCCGGAGCACCATCTCTCCCTGGGACCCCAGGCTTGCCCCCCTCTCCCTGTTTATTGCATCATGGTAAAGATAACATCATTAATGTAACAAGTGCCCGGCCTCACGGTCACATTACATGAGCAAACAAATTCATTATTACTGATCACAAACAACAAACTATTCAAGTTAATTCAATAAAATGCAGTGTATAAAATCGATTTTTGTCTATGTTAAAAGTATAGTTCACCCAAAACTAAAAATTCTGTCATCATTTACTCACCCTTTACTTGTTCCAAACCTGCTTGACTTTCTTTCTTCCGCTGAACACAAAAAAGACATACTGAAAGAAGCTGAAAACTTGTAACCCCTGATTTCTTTCGTATCTTTTTTTCCTAGTATGGAAGTCAGTAGACACAAAGCCAAGTTTTCAGCTTCTTTCAATATATTCTCTTTAATGTTCGACAGAATTAAATAACTCTTAAATGTTTGGAATCAATTAAGACTGAGTAAAGAGTGAGTAAATAAAATTTTTTGGCTGAACTATCCCTGCATATAAAGTAACAGAATTCCTTGCAGCTTTTATTGTTTAGGGAATTGGTTAGGATTGCTTTTAGAATTTAGGCTTTTAAGTAACTACCTGCATATAAAATCAACTGAAGTCTATGGAATGCCGTTTTTAAAATGTGTATGTGTGTTGGCAGAACAGAGGCAAAATTGCTTTACATAAAACTAGGTCTGAGAATTGCAAACCACCTCAAAATACAACACATATCCATGCAATATATACACCACAATGTCATAACTGGATTGAGCCTGAAACGGCCTGACCGAGAGCAAATGTATTCGTTTGAGAGAGTGAACTGCGAGTTCAACCTCACAGAAGCATTAGTGACTGAACGGCTATATTGTTGTTCAAATCTAAAGTCAAGTGCTCTCTCACAGCGGACACTTGTCATTTGTTGCATGGACCCGCAATCAAGCTTTGCCTCACTTTTGCCATTATGCCAATTACTTGAAGAGGTAAAATTGTCATTTCGCAAATTCTCTGTAATACATTAGTTTGTCTGGTATGTTTATTTACTCACCACTTGTCCTGGAAGCCCTTGAGGTCCTTGTGGTCCCTGCAAACATTAAAAACGCTGCAATTCATGACTACCCAGACAAATATAAATCATCAGTATCTATAAAAACAAGATGTCTATGTTAAACACACCAAAACAAAGACGGTAAACTAATATTTATGTGCTATCTGCTAAAACAGGCCTACTGTACTAGAGGAAGAAAAACACTGTAATTTTGCTTTCTGAAATACAAGGGCAAACTAAGGACTACAAGCGCCAAGGATAAATAAAACACAGACAGATGAACTGAGCGAGTGAAGAGGCTCTAAGCTGAAGCTGCAGATATTGTCTAATGACCTCTACGGAGAGACAGAGGTCAAATGCATCTGAGCTGTTGGAATGAGTCCAATATTGCGTTTTGATCTTACTATGGCTCCTGGAGTGCCTGCAGGTCCAGGTAAACCTCTGTTGCCCTGAGGTCCAGGAGGGCCCTTGAAAAATGAAGAGAGAAGATTGAAGAGTGAGTAAACTCTAGTTATGTAACTCCAAAAACACATTGCTGCGTATCAAATCGCCTGAAGGAAAGCATTATATCGCTACTCAGTTGAAAAACTTACTTGAACTCCAATGCCTGGTTCTCCTTGGTCACCCTAAACATCGACACAAAAAAGTGTGTACATATACATGCATTGTTATTAATAATTACAAAGCTGACGACAATCAAATCAAATTATGCAGCATTAACCTTCACGCCAGGAGGCCCTGGGGGTCCATTTCCACCCATCGGACCCTGAAAATTCGAAACAAAGGTTAGAAATGCTATATTTAATTTGTGTTTGTACATAAATGTGCATATATACATACAGTTGGTCCTCTTATTCCTGGTTCTCCTGGATTCCCCTGTACAAAATACATATTTGGTATGAACAAGGTGCTGATATAAATATAGAGAACACACATACACACATGCACACATAAACAGCACACACAAGCTCTAAATGGACAAACATACTGTACTGTATACTTTTGACTGCACAAACACAGGACACACATCAGCCATATACACACTGCAAATGTTTGGTTGTGCCTTTTAAGTCACCTATTGTGCTTAACCCTGTTCTGTATACATAATTTAGAAATTTACTGCACTAACAACCAAACTCACAAAAAATGCAGCTAGCTAACACACATTCTATACAGTGTAGAGAACTGAAATGAACAACTAGTGTTAATGGTACAAAAGCCACACATAAAAACACAGTGACTTCAACTGCTTATTATTAACTCCACAAATGGATTGCGCACATGAAACATTAATTTAGGGTATTATCTCCTGTATTTAAAGTTGTGTATTGAGTAGAGTTGTGATTTCTTAGACTTGCAGTGTGTACATGGCCATAAATTACTTTTCAAAAGTTTAAGGGCCAATAAGATTTTTTAAAGGTTTTTTCAAAGTTCTCTTACCAAGGCAGCATTTAATGAATTAATATTTAATTAACATGTTCAACAATAAAAACAGTAATATTATAAACATTACAATATAAAATTGCTACTTTATATATAATACGTTTTCAAATGTCATTTATTTGTGTGATGGTTAAACTATTTGTCATTTTTGACAATTTGATTTAAGGAGTTCTTACAAAGTAAATCCCAAAAATACTTTAAAAAAATCTTACAAACTTTTGAATGGTAGTAAATAAAAATACAAACATTCACACTGCTCAAAGACACATAAGGCATGTATATTTCAAAACAATGTAAACTTACACTCACACAAGTATGACACACAGAAGCACACACAAACAAACAAGGACAGCCCCCTTCTCGTTATTAGCAAAGCAGCCTATTTCAGCCACAGAGAACCTACCGGTCTGCCCAGCACTCCTGGGAACCCAGGCAAGCCCTAAAGAAAGAGGGAGTAAGGAATGGAAGGACAGGAAGTGTAGAGAGAGCAGAGGTGTGATGGTCCAAATTTCAAGTGGAGTGGAATCAGAAAATAAAGGAAGTGGGATTATAAAAAGGAGTGGTGGAGAAAGAGAGGAGACAGAGTGGTTAGCGGATAGAAGCGGTGCTGCATTTGTTACTTCTGTGTGGTTCATCTATGTAGCCTCAGGCAAAGAAAGTCAGCTAGTGCTCACAGCAAGGCCTACTACTCGCAGCAAATACCCAGGATTTTCCTACAAAGGCAAGCCCAAGAGAGGCTGCCACGTTGGGATGCTGTTACTCACAGATAGGCCTGGCGGACCGGCCGGTCCCTTCAAACCCTGCTCCAGAGGAGAATAAATAAAGGTGTGAGTGAGAGCTAAAGCTCTCCTCTTCTGCATTATAGCTAACTCTCTTTTCCTCTTTTCCATATCATAAGCGGCAGAGTGTTTTCATACTGTATGGCTACTAAAAGCAAACTAATCGCAAAACACCACCAGACTCTCAAATAAGAGCAGAAGAATTGCAGAACTCACCATTCTCTGATCATCTTACCTAAACTTGAACCTTAAACTTCCCTTAAAATTAAACAAGCATCATTTGATAGTGGTAGTGCCTGTGTAAATGATGTCCCTGTGTAGCTGCCTGTGTAGATGATTCTCCTAGGTGGTTAATAGGGTGTTGTAATCGTTTAATTTGATGGCTACTTACTGGCCTAAGTAAAAAAAGCCAATTCAAAATACTGTGATGTGCTGCTTCACTGTTACGTCTAGCGCCCTTCCTTTAGTGTCAGTCTGTGTCAGTCAAAAATCATCTTAGCACTTATTAAAGTAACAGAAAAATTATCCACAACAACTCAAATTATCTACAAATGGTGTAAAAAAAAAAAAAACTCACTTACGTTTACCCACTTAGAATAACAATTTTTGCTTTTTGTATGCTAATGATGCTTACCTTGGCAGATATCTCAAAACAACATCAAATACAGTGTTAATTAGATATAAAGTAATTAAAAATGTAAATTGAAACAGGAAGATAATATCTAAAAGGAATTTATTTCTCACCGGCTTCCCATCTTGTCCTGGTTTTCCTGACTCTCCTTGACTGCCCTAAGATTAGAAAACAACAGTGTAATTGCAAATTAAATAATAGAGACTAAGTTCTATTGTCAGTTAAGGGTATACTCACTGGGAAGCCATCTTTTCCACTTTCTCCACTTGCTCCTTTGTCTCCTTTCTCCCCACGAGCACCTGTGTAGCCCTGAGAGAGGGACATATCACAAATCAGACTGTCAACTAAGGTCAAGAACCTAGGTAACATGCTGCTACACATATAAATGTTTCAGAAACTCCACCCTCACCCGCTCTCCAGTAGATCCTTGAGGTCCTATTGCACCTGGCTCTCCTCGGACACCTGCGGGGCCTGGCAGACCCCTTGGACCAGGCAAACCGCTCTGAACAGAAGCAGAATCTCCCTTGGAGGGGGGGGGGGGATTCAAAGACATACGTACAAATTTTTTATAGACAAAATTGAAAAGTACAAATCTTATACTATTGTGTACAAAAAATATAAGATACACTGTGAATTACCTTTGGCCCTGGAGGCCCCCCTAAGCCAGGTAATCCTGCCGGACCCTTCAAAAATGAAAATAGAAAAAGTTTATTTAAGTTTCTTAAAATTTAAAAAAATATTTATTCATTAGGATGCCAGATTACTTTCATTCACATGAATTTACTTTGCATGAATGACAGCAATGGTACTTACAGCTGGTCCTTTGTCGCCTCTCTCCCCTTTATCTCCCTGCAACAAAGACAAATTATAATCTCATTTCAATATTAAATTCATATCATGCTTTCTTCAATCAGCCATTTATCTTCTAAAACATGTAAAAAATGGTATAGTGACAAATACCAATACAGTTCTACTTGTTACCTTGTCCCCAGGTCTGCCAGCTTCTCCAAGTTCACCGGCTCGTCCTGGTACACCTGGTATTCCAGGCTTTCCAGGTTCACCTGCTTGTCCTGATGGACCCTCAGGACCCCTCTCACCAATTGCCCTGCCTGTAGGACCTTGTGGACCAACGGGTCCTTTCTCACCCTGCTCTCCTTTTACACCTCGCTCACCTGGAAGACCCCTTGCACCCTGAAAGCCAAATGCATGATTGAAAAAAATATAAAGCTCAAAATAGCTGAGGATAAGGAGTTGGATGATTCAGCACCACGGACAGCACCAATTACTTTGTACCACACTTTTCATAGCAAAAAGCCCTGTAACACACTACTCATCCAACTATTAAATACCAGACAGCACTCGGTCACACATGAACATAATATGAACTCACATCTGCTCCTGAAGGGCCTCTAGGTCCGACTTCTCCTTTTTCGCCCTTCTTTCCCGACAGTTCACTGATCTTTGACACCAGAATGCTTTTTTCATCAACTAATAGTTTCAGTTCTCTGACCTAAAATGAAAGTTTCAAGTGAAGTATAGGAAAGACACTTATGTGTATATATGCAAACAAACTATGTCAATCTTGATTAATTTCTCGGTACCTCAATGCCAAAATCTGACAGAGCTCTTTTCACATCCTGTAACAAAAGATGGGGGAAAACAACATTAGTCATCTTGCCAGTCATGCATGTGCTACTCTGCACGTGTGAGCATTTTCCTCACCGCTGAAGTTCCTGGTTTTCCATCCTCTCCTGGATCACCCTGGCAATCAAAAGAGTTCAATTATTACAGTCAGGTGTATGGCCTTATGTCTGCTCTAAGAGCCATGAACACTAAAATACACATAAAAAATAAACTCACCACATCTCCTTTCAAGCCTGGCAGCCCTCGCTCACCCTACAATGATCACATTATGACAACTTGTGTCATGATATATAAAAGCACACACTGATTTGCACACACAAGATAAACTTACTCTTGCTCCAGCAGCTCCTGGAACTCCAGGTATTCCCTAATTGACAGAAAACAATCAAATACAATATATAACTGCATTTATATTGTAGTTTTTCTATTTAAAAAAAGTGATGCTTTTTAAAAAAAGTAAATAATATGTGGCAAAAAGACATAGTCTCTAACTAAAATGAACTAAAGATCCAGCATTGGTAGATATTACTTACTGGGGTTCCTGGAGGGCCCTGAGGCCCTGGAGGTCCCGGTGTTGCTGGCTCCCCTTTAACATAGACTACCTGGAGAAAAAGCAGAGCAAGATAGAGATATACAGCTCTTTGCATAAATGTAGCATCCTTCAGATTTCTTGTGGGATTAATAGTCGAGCAGAGTAGTCTATTTATATTCAAACACATGCACAAACGCACAGATCCTGGTGGTCCAACATTTCCAGGGACTCCAGGGGGTCCAACAGGACCTTGTGGGCCACTAGGTCCTGCAATGCCTCGATCACCTTTTATCCCATCTCGACCCTGAGGAAAGAGCGAGAAAGAGAGAGAGGAGATGAGAAAAATAACCATGATACAAATTAATTCTTTAATTAATGGGCATAAATTTGCACATCAAATAAACTCATCAGTGAAGAGTTTCTCCCATAAGGCTGCTGACTCATAATTACTGACTGCACTCAGCATCAAGCACAGGAAGAAGAGCATCCACACATTTAGAATGTGTGTGTGCGTGTGTGTGTTTCTGATTGAAAACATCCATTTAACAACAAATCTGATTTGTGCTGATGGGAAAATTAGCTGTGTGAGGCAGACAAATAGCAAAAAGGGCAGCAACAGAAAACAACCAAATCTGAGTACATTTAGAGTAAAATGTGGCCACAAATCGCTGGAAGAAAACAGCGGGTACAGGCGTAGAGTACAAAATGAAACATTATTAGGCAGCACTTAGGGGTCAAGGACAGCAGCCTTTTACAAACCTGTTATATGCTTACCTTTGATGCAACATAGCAAATGAAGTCCACAAATTGGTCAAATAACATATCTCTCAGAGACGTCCTAAAATGTACACTTGGAAAATGTTATGTAGTGCTGCTTCTGATAAGCTGTGATGGACTTGTCTTATGTTGTGAAAGCAGGATAAGAGTGTGAGAACAAGATGATCAGGAAGATAAGTTTGAAAAACTCACATCTCTTCCAGCAGGCCCCTGCTCTCCTTTATCTCCCTGTAAATGGAGGATTTGTCAGATGCTAATTATCAAAAAAGACAACCTAATCACACACAAGCGCTCAACAATAGGTTTTTTATTACCTTTCGACCATCCTCTCCTGGCACGCCATCTTCGCCCTGAATAAAAGTTTGATAGAAAACGAGGTGCTAAACACAGACATCTGGAGGAGTGCAAGGCGCGTTTTCATAATTTCTGTAATCAAGACTTCCTGTAATCAGCTCTTCCTGTTTTGGTATGAGAACTCTTGTAATTTTGTGCGGCTCATTCAAGCAGTAATTTCTCTTCTAAACGCTTCATGTGACGCGCAGCCTCATATTACAGATATATGACGGGTGCCATCCAGCCCAATATAGCTCCTGCAATTACCACAGCTGGTTCGGGGCTGTGATCAGTAAATCAGTAGAAACTGCAGGACGAGCGGGATTTGCGTAAGCTCAGCGCCAGCGGTGTAATCTATCTGAGTCAGGTTAACCGAACATTAGTACACGGCTGACTGAAACTCATATATTTGAACTATAAAGCATTTATTAGGCTGTGTTGCCTCCCCTTGAACGGCTGCTAAGAGGGTGATTTATAATCAGCAGGATGGTTTAATCATCTCGTTTATGGAGGACAAGGGCTCTGGTGTGGCTACTAAACTGGAATGAGTGTTTGAATGTTGCTGATCTGAGAAAAAAAGATTGGAAATTCATACATGCAACTGATATTACAATGGAGTTGTTGAACATGTCTAGAGTAATGTATTCTGCATGTACTGTAGATGCAAATATTTTTGAAAGAATATATAATTATAGCTTCACTTACAGCCTTTCCAGACAATCCTGGTTTCCCATCTTCCCCTGCTTTACCCTGAAATAAAGCAAAATATTATTTTGATGTGATAAAGCACATGCTTATGACTCAGCAAAGAAATTTGTATAGACACGTGATTTTCCCAACACAAACTAAGCTATTACTCACAGGTGTGCCATCAGCTCCTGGGGGCCCAGGTGGCCCTGGGGGACCCTGAGGCCCTCTTAATCCTGCCAATCCCTAGGAAACAAAAATTAATTAGCCAAATAGATTTTTAGCTGCGTCAAGTAGCAGAAATTAGAGTTTTAATTTAATTAGAGAAAAAAAACATTTTCTCCAGGACCTTCATCGGTTTTGATGTTTGATATTAATGATTTTAAATCTGCACAATTGTGACTACTTTATGATTATGTCAATATTTATACAATAGCCAATTTGCAACCACAAAACAAGCTGCTGTATGGGGACAGCTTGTAAACCTGGAAAATGTACAACAAACGTAAGATCAAAGAGAAGCACTGGGCAAAAAGCCCTTCTGTTTGGAAAATACCTCTTGTGTATAAAAAGCTGCAAACTGCTGTAAATTTTGGCCTGATAAATCATCAATGACAATCTGATTTGTGAGATCAAATGCGCTGCTCGCTCTTGCATAATAATCTAATAACATTTTGCAGCGTGTGATCCGCCACATTTATCAAATCATGTAGTGTGTACATATTTGAGGTTTGAGGGAAGAATTTTGTGACGATTCTCCTTATGTACTTGATCTACAACCAAGTTTAAAAATTCACACAGTCTAATCCTGGCTTAAAGGGATAGTTCACCCAAAAATAAAAATATACTCATCATTTACGCACTCTCAAGTGGATCCAAACATTTATGAGATTCAGAAGAGATTCTCAGGAATGTTGGTAACAAGTAGCAATGTATCTATGTAAAATACTGAGAGGTTATTATTTTTATCATCAGGAAAGCTGTCTGTGGGTCGATTTTATGGGTCTGTATATTCAATCCCCTCTCCTGATATACAGAGAAATAAAACCAAACGGGAAGAAGAGTTAGATACTGATATTGATGATGAAACATGGGGTGAACTCCTGTCGGACAACATCTCCAGCATGCTTCGTTCTATCTGACTAGTAAGTGAAAATTCACATTTTAGCAATATAGACTCTTGCTCGTCCCGCTCAAATCACAGTAATGCATATCTGGCTAACCCCATAGAGACTGTGTCTGTTCCTCGTATTATTAGATCAGGAAATAAACCTACTGTGTGCTCTAGAAAAAATCTATTAAGAATCAAACCAGAAAAACTGCAAAAAAGTGGAAATACTAATTTTTTAAAGCTTGGTCTCCTAAACATCAGGTCACTAGCACCTAAAGCACTTATCATAAATGAAATAATAACAGACAACAATCTTAATGCACTCTGTCTCACTGAAACCTGGCTGAAACAAAATGACTATATTAGCTTAAATGAAGCAACTCCTTCAGGATTCTTATATAAGCATGAGGCTCGTCAGACTGGTCGTGGTGGTGGAGTTGCATCAATCTTTAGTGATATTCTTAATGTTAATCAGAGAAACGGACTTATGTTTAACTCTTTTGAAGTATTGGCACTTAATGTTATGCTTCCGGATATTATGAAAAAACCTATATTATCTCTCGCTTTAATCACCATATATAGACCCCCAGGACCCTATGTCAATTTTCTAAAAGAGTTTTCTGATTTTATTTCTGACTTACTAGTTAAAACTGATAAAATACTAATTGTAGGAGACTTTAACATTCACATAGATGACGCTAACGATACATTAGGGCTCGCGTTTACAGATTTACTACAATCACTTGGGATAAAGCAAAACGTTGTTGGTCCAACCCATCGCTTAAAGCATACATTAGATCTAATTTTGTCTCATGGACTTGAGGTCATTGATGTAGACATTATACCACAAAGCGATGATATAACAGACCACTACCTCTTACTATATAAGCTGTGTTTACCTGAAATTAGCAGACCTGCACAGATATATCGCCCTGGTAGAACTATCGTCCCGTCCACTAAAGATGAATTCACAAATAACTTACCTGATCTTTCTCTATTTCTAAATGCACCAGCAAACGCAAATGACCTTGATGTAGTAATCAGCAGTATGGATGCTATCTTTACTAACACACTAAATACTGTGGCACCCATCAAATTAAAAAAGGTTAGAGAGAATAAAACTACACCATGGTATAACAGTCATACTCGCGCTCTCAAAACAGCAACCCGTGCCCTGGAACGTAAGTGGAAAAAAACTAAATTAGAGGTCTTTAGAATTGCGTACAAAGATAGTATGTCCAGCTATAGGAGGGCTCTAAAATCCGCCAGGGCTGAGCACCTCCGCAAACTGATAGAAAATAATCATAACAATCCTAGATTTTTATTTAACACCGTTGCTAAATTAACAAATAATCGGTCATCTTTGGAACAAAATGTCCCACCGCAAATTAGTAGTGATGACTTCATAAATTTCTTCAGCGATAAAATAGAAGGTTTCAGACAGAAAATAGAAGATGTTACACTTTCGGCACCGCCTTATACTTCAGATCCATTAAACATTCCGCTGAACCAAAATAATCTTCAGTGCTTCAAAATCATAGAACAGGAAGAGCTAGATAAACTTATAAATGCTTCTAAACCAGCTACATGTATGTTAGACCCAATTCCAACTAAATTACTGAAAGAATTGCTACCTGTAATAGGAGAACCTCTTCTTAACCTCATCAACTCTTCTCTATCTTTAGGCCATGTTCCAAATCCTTTCAAGCTAGCTGTTATTAAGCCTATTATTAAGAAACCACAACTGGACCCCAGCAACTTAGCTAATTATAGGCCTATTTCAAATCTTCCATTTATGTCTAAAATACTAGAAAAAGTTGTTTCTGCCCAATTATGCTCCTTTCTGCAGATGAACAATGTTTTTGTAGTGTTTCAGTCAGGTTTCAGGCCTCATCACAGTACAGAAACCGCATTAGTGAAAATAACCAACGATTTACTCTTAGCTGCTGACCAAGGGTGCATCTCGTTATTAGTTTTACTTGATCTCAGTGCTGCATTTGACACCATCGACCACAATATCCTCATAGATCGCTTAAATTCTACAGGTGTCCGGGGACAGGCTCTACAATGGTTTAAGTCATACTTAACTGACCGTTACCAGTTTGTAAATATAAATGGACAGCTTTCTCAGGTCAGGCCAGTACAGTATGGGGTGCCTCAAGGATCAGTTTTAGGCCCTTTGCTGTTTACAATATACATGCTACCCCTGGGGGACATTATAAGAAGACACGGGATCAGCTTTCACTGCTATGCAGATGATACTCAATTATATATTTCAACAAAACCTGATGAGACGTCTGAACTGTCTAAGCTAACTGAATGTATTAAAGATGTTAAAGACTGGATGACCAACAATTTCCTTCTCTTAAATTCAGACAAAACAGAATTATTACTTATTGGAGCTAAATCCTGTACGCAGCAGATCTCACAACTCGACCTGCAATTAGAGGGACACAAAGTTAGCTTTAGCTCTACTGTAAAAGATCTGGGTGTTATACTAGACAGCAATTTAACCTTTGAAAATCATATCTCGCATGTCACAAAAACAGCCTTCTTTCATCTGAGAAATATCGCTAAGTTACGAAGTATGCTATCCATCTCAGATGCAGAAAAACTAGTTCATGCTTTCATGACTTTTAGGCTGGATTACTGTAATGCTCTGTTTGCTGGTTGCCCAGCATCCTCTATTAATAAACTTCAGCTAGTACAAAATGCAGCTGCCAGAGTTCTTACCAGGTCTAGAAAATATGATCATATCACCCCAATTTTATCTTCCTTACACTGGCTGCCTGTTAAGTCCCGTATTGATTATAAAATATTGCTTCTTACCTATAAAGCTTTAAATAATTTAGCACCTGTTTATCTAACCAACCTTCTGTCTCGCTACAATCCAACCCGCTCTTTAAGATCTCAAAACTCAGGGCTGCTGGTAGTACCTAGAATAGCAAAGTCGAGTAAAGGTGGTCGAGCCTTTTCATTTATGGCTCCTTCATTTATGGCTCCTAAGCCTTCCTGATAATGTTCGAGGCTCAGACACACTCTCTCTGTTCAAAACTAGATTAAAGACCTATCTTTTTAGTAAAGCATACACTCAATGCATTGCATAATGGTATGATGCATGAATCTGCTCCACGCAGGTTTTTGCATCTCGTTTATATACACTATGAACAGCACCTACGCTAATTATTCTCTTTATTCTCTATTTCCACCTGGGGATACTCATCCCGAGGCCCCCAGAGACTATGCAGTGCCACTAATGCAATCCAAGACCTGTGAAGAGATGACCCCAAGGTTTCCATAATCCCAGACCGGGCCGTATCCTGAGGAGCTGCTGTGGTGGTCATGGAGGAGTGGAGAGAAAAGGACTGATTCCTGTGAGACCCCAGTGAAAGACGAGTCTTCTCTGACGTCCAGCGTTCACCAGCCTCCGGCGCCTAGACTGCAGCTCTGCACAAGACGTTTGGCCATAGGAGAAATGGTTGTGCCCAACTGAGCCTGGTTTCTCTCAAGGTTTTTTTTCCTTCACTTTCGCAAATTGGTGAAGTTCGTTCCTCGCCGCTGTCGCCACTGGCTTGCATGGTTCGGGATCTGTAGAGCTGCGCATCGATGGATTTGCTCTTCAGTGTTTGGACTCTCAGCAGTGAAAATTAAACCACACTGAACTGAACTGAACTTAAACTCTAAAAACTGAACGGACACCATTCCAATTCACTATAATCTTCTATGTGAAGCTGCTTTGACACAATCTACATTGTAAAAGCGCTATAGAAATAAAGATGAATTGAATTGAATTGAATATTTGGTCTAATGCCAAGCAAATATCCGTTTGTAAACATGCAAGAGAAATATAATATAAAATAATACATAGACTCCATATCACTCCTAACCACAGACATCTTTTTAACCCTTCTATTTCGCCTATGTGTTTAAAATGTAAAACTGATGTTGGTACTTTAACACATTGTATGTGGTCATGTAACAGACTGCAAAGGTATTGGTGTTGGGGGAAATGGAAAAGATCTTTAAGGTGTAGGTGGATTTTGACCCAGTTTTATTGATTTTGGGTAAACTGTAAATAATGGACACATTTTTTTCATCTGCTAATAAGAAATTGTATAATATATTGATCTTTGCAGCCAGAAAAAAAAATTGTACTTAAAGATTATCTTGTTCCAACCTTTAAGAGAGTAAATATATTTTAGTTAATTCCCCTGGAGCGTCTTACGCATGTATTACAAAAAAAAACAAAGAAATATTTTTACAAAGTTTCGACTCCATATTTGGAACCTAGTCTTTGCCCTATCAAATTAAAAGGAATAGTGTAATGGTATTATTATCTGGAAAATAAGCAATGTTTTTAAGTCATGTTTTATATATATAATCTTTTATTTCTTTTTCCTTTTTTCATCCATTTTTTCTCCCTTGTTTTGAGTTTTTCTTTATGTATCTTTTAAAGATGTATTGTTATGTGTGTATTATTGTGAAAATTCAATAAACATTATTACAAAAAATATATATATATGTATATCTTTTGTGTTTGACAAATGAATGAACTAAATGATGACAAATATTTCATTTTAGAGTGAAATATCCCTTTAACACCTTATTTAGACGGTGATGAGACAGATTTTCCACTTCCACTACAGTACAAGCAACTCCACAATTACATCTTATTCTTAGTCAACCTATTCTCCTAACCCTAACCATTACCTATCAGTCTACTAAAATTCTAATGTAAATTAGTTAACGTCTTTGCAAAGTTTCATTATGGTGCAACCAAAATTGAACATTTATTTATCCAGCATAACAATTGAAAATTCTAATTAAAACCTGGACTGATGATTTTTAATCAACAGTGGCAAATTCAAAACTGAAGCACTCACATCTCTTCCAGGATCCCCTTGTTTTCCCGGGTCACCCTACAAAACCAAAAAGATTCAGAAAATTATTCAGACTGATAATTTGAATGTGAAGTTAATGCAAGGATTGAAGGGATCTGACCCTCAATCCAGGAGGTCCAGGCAGCCCAGGTTTCCCATCCTGACCGAAGCGTCCATCCAAACCAGCCGCTCCTCGTTCTCCCTGCACACATATGCACGAATCAATATTCACTGTGACACACACATACTGCAGATATGCCCAAAACCCTCATCATAACTGTCAAAATCGATTTCAATTTTAGCAGCATTCAGCCATCGCCAACTTGAATGAATAATAATGAGAAATGGCTTACTGACAGATCCAATCTTCGTCGGTAACAATTCTCACATCACTGTACCAATGCATGCCAAAAGCAGAAGCATCATCTTTATCAGTGTAATAATCAATGAGGCTGGTCTAAAAACCCACAGGATACATTACAGACAGACTGGTATACATCAGACACGAGGGTCAGATGCAAACTAATTGGCTATATGTCTCTCTGACAGAAAGCAAAAAGCAACGAGACGTCGGTGAGATTTCATTTCCTCTCGATGGAAACCAACAAAGCCTTGTTTCAATTCTGTAGCACAAATGTTAAACAAAGATTAAACTGTCTCGCCGACAGCCAATAACAAATAATTGCACTGCTAGTGAGACCTGCTATTTAAAACCCCGAGAGGTAAAACCTGACGTAATGAAATGTGTCACACAGCCACTGCGGTATAGAGAGATCCATGACTAAGCAGTTATATTTATACTTTACACTGATTACTGCAGCCGGTGTTGTAAACTCAGCCATTTCTCAGCTGTCATCCACTGTATGACACTTACTTTCAAAATACTGTCACTGATGCACTCTAGAATAGAACATATTTTTTTTGCAGCGGTGTTACACCTGCCTTTGAAGGAATATTTAAGGAAGCTGTCTTATTTTATAGATGGTTCATTGCAAATGTAATTTGAACAGATGATGTTTCATTACCTGCTCAGGGGACAATTATAGTAAGGGCAAGTGATCAGACATCACAATCCATTTTGAACCAAATTAATTATTCAAAATGTTTTCTTCTTTAAAATTTACTGGCACTTGGTACAGTAATTATTACAAGTGTCCTTTTTGTAATACATTTATCAAGCAAAGATGCATTTTCATCACAACTGACAGTAAAGATTTTGATAACACAATCTTGTTGAAATGAAAACCTTGTGTATTTAAATTTCTATTAATAAAGAATACAAATGTATGACAGTTTTACCTCCAAAAATATAAATCCACACTGATACTAAAAATGTTGTTGAATGCAAATTCAGCATATTAGAATAAGTTTTGATTACTAAATTTTTTGATTGACTGCTTTGCTCAGCAGTGATTAACCTTAAATTATAAATAAGGGCTGGGAAGAATTACCCTCAAATGCATTTTGAGTTTTTATATATATATATACACACATTACAGACAAGTTTTGTGATGATTTGTCACATTAAAAATTATATTTTATGTTGTGGAAACAAAAGCCCAAAAACACATGTCCAATACCAAACAGAGAACCTTTAAGCAAACCATAAACTTCCACTTCCTTTAGAAAAATGAAGCAAACCACTCAGATCTACTGCATGATTTATTTAAAAAGATTAGCGGCCGAAAGCCATTGCTAAAAAATTGATGCATTGAATATTGTTTTGTAATCGTATCATGATTCCCTGAATCAAATTTTAATCAAACCTTGAGGTGCCAAATGATTACCACCCATGTGTGAAACTAAACTACAGTCTTTGCATTAAGACGCGCAGATGTTTAAAGGTGTTTATGTTTATTTGATGTTTCACATTATCTCAACTGAAATACGAAGAGAGGGTGGGACATAGAGTAGCTCCTCCCCTTTTAAAAAACAGCCAATAGCATTTTGTTTTATCACAGCTCTGCCATCAAAAACGCAAATGGGAAGCGTCTTGAAGGGGACGGGATATAGGGGTCAGATACTAGAGTACAGAGCATTTAATTGGTCAAGATTTGATGAGAAACTGAAGTTTGAGGTGACGTGAATTTTTTTTTTATCCATTTGGCGGGAGTGACAAACTGCAAGCTTTGAATGTTTATATCAGGTTCTAAACCCAAATTTTGTCACTGTTTTGGAGCACACTAGCTTATATATATCCTTAAAAGTAAAATACGGATACTAACATCTAAACAACTTTATTTTAATTGCACAGGACCTTTAAAAATTAGGCCATCTTTAACCATTATTACCACTTCCTGTCAGAAATCTTTTTGCTTAAAAACATCTGGTTTTTAAAAATGTTTTGTTGCAAAAACAATTTCCTATACATGGCTTGTGGTCATAATAATGTTCTCAAAAAAAGGACATGAGGGTCAAACACTTCTTTACTCTGGAAAATGAAAGAAGCTTGAAGCATGACATCCCATTGTAAACTGAGAAAACTCTTACCTTTTCTCCTGGACTGCCCCTATCGCCTGGGTCACCCTAGAACAAATAGAAAGAAGAATGAGATATATAGACTGCTATTAAAAGTAACAAATAGTTGTGTAATGTGGTTTTAAGAAATCAGATTTTAGTATGATTTCAGTTATATAAAGTTATACTACACTGCCCTAAATAACAATACAGTATGTTTGAATAAGATTAAAGGGATAGTTCACCCAAAGATTCTAATAAATGTTTCAAACCTCTATGAGTTTCTTTCTTTTTTAGAACATTAAAGAAGGTATGTTGAAGGATACTTGTTATACAATCAGACAGTTGAATGTCTAGGTCAATGGGTAAGGTTTACCAACATCTTTCAAAATATCACCTTTAATTTAAACCTTTAATGTAAACCTCATACATGTTTAAACTAAGTGTAGGGTGATTAAATAATTGTGGAATTTTTGGGGGGTATAAAGTCTCCTTTTAAATGTATCACTATATTTATAGTCATATTATACGCGGCCACAGTCAGTCATAAAAAGATGCACAAGTAGTGATGCAAAAATAGCTAAAAGACATTAAACTACGGGAGGTTCTTACTCTGGCTCCTGGTAGCCCACGCTGCCCCTCGGGACCCTAAAAAACAAACAGTTCCAGATATAAATCCTATTACTCTGAAGCACACACACTGTCTGATCTCCACGCTGACTTACGCTTGATCCTGCAGTGCCTTGAGCTCCTGCTTCACCCTTTAGGCCTTTAGCCCCGTGCTCTCCTGGGTCACCTGCTTCTCCCTGGTGTCAGAATACGGTTCATAATTATAATGATAAAATCAGAATATGCATGATAGCCAAAGTTTTAACACTATGGGTATTTTATAGTACCTTTTCTCCCTTTTCACCTCTCAGCTGTTTCTCTCCTGTTGTCTAACATAATGAACAAATTCAATTTCAGGTTATTAATGTTGTATAACTGAGATGTAGAAAAAAACGTAAAGAAATGAAATGATTTAGAAACATACCACATCTCCAGGAGGACCTGGGGGACCTTGTATACCCTATAATAACCAATTAGGAAGATATTTAAATGATTATTTCAGTGTTTATGTTGGTCTAAACATGACAACGTTTGTAATTTGAGTTTGTGATTTTTCACCTGATCTCCCTTTGGGCCTCTTGGTCCCGTTGTGCCTGGGGTACCCTATAGAAAAAACAAAAACGCTAATCACATGACCACACAAATAACTAACCCAATAGTCTTTACAGCGATCTGTTGTTCTTTTATTTGGCTTTTAATTAAACACTTGAGAAAACCAAACAAGATTTTAGCTTTAGTTATAACTAATAACATTAATAATGTTAATGTTCTGCAGGTTCATTGTTGTACTTTGTATTAAAATTAGTACAACCAAAGGGTATTTTTATTTATTCAGGCATCCAAAAAAGCAAGCAATACAAAAATAAATGCAAGTGAGTATTGTTCCCAATACATGTGTCTTGTTGATATTTATTCTTTTAATTTTTTTTTGCAAAAAATGGCTATAAGTTTTTCTCTGATTTATAGAACACACCCTCTAAAATACCAAAAATTTGTGTCAGGCATATTTAGAACAAGAATAATCTGATGGCATATTAAAAGAATTCATTTTGAATCTCAGATTATATTATTTTTTGTGCATATTATTTTGTATATTTTAATAAAAACAGAATAAGTATGTTGTTTCATTTTACATAAATATATCTATTACACTGAATAACGACTGACGAATGACATTTTGTATCATAGCTTTCTTTTTGTAATATGCTAACTTTTTTATTTTTTATTTAATATGATGCAGATACCATTGTCGTTGACCCATGTAATAATACATTCAGTCAGCCATAATAGTATGTCTTACATTTCGTCCATCTTCCCCTGGATCGCCTGTGTCTCCTTTTGTCCCAGGTTGGCCTGGTTGACCTGGTAGTCCCTGAAATATTAAAAGACCACTGTTAGGATGTGGCCAGACTACATCGCACAAAAATTTGTAGCATCACATACATTACCAAATCTGTGTACTTACTCTTAGACCTCTCTCCCCTGCTTTACCCGACAACCCAGGTTCTCCCTTAGAAACGAGAAACAAAGCAACAATACATAAAAAGCACAAAAAGGCATTATAAGAAATTCTGACAAAAAAACTTACTGCAATGCCATCCTCTCCCTTATCTCCCTTAAGTCCCTAAAGAAACAAAACAAGAGATCAGACCTCCTACATAAAATATTATGTAATGCTAAAAGAATACTTTTCTACAGCTTATTCACTTCATTTGATTCCCTTTGATGAATAGCAATACAGTTTTGTATTTCAAAAGCCACAAGTGCAAATAGCAGTATTTAAGAAAGTGTGGACTTGCATCTGAAGATAAAGAAAAGAAGTCACCTATTACCTTGACTACTTGTTACCTCTGTAAGAAAGATGTTAAAAGAAAACATGAAATTGTTAGTAGAGTGTAAAACATCATTACCGAAGTAGATTAGTTGTGAAGCTAAAGTAGAAAAAGCAGTAACTTTCAGAGCATGCAATACTGTAGGTTTTGTGCAAATAAGTGTTGGACCACTTACTGTAACCTCAAGAAAAACATTACATTAGCATTGGCTGCAGATAAAGATGTTAAAAGCAGCTTTACACTGTAAAAAGGCATCAGTTACTTTACTTTTAAAAAGTGAGTAAACCCGTTGCCTTAAACTTAAATTTTACTTAACTTTTATAATTATGCACATAGCTTGTTTACTTAATAATTACAAGGCAATGAGGTTGCTCTCTTTTTTAAAGTAAAGTCAACTAATCGCTTTTCACAGTGTAGAGTATAGGGAGTATAGTATCTAGAGGTATAACGATATTCAAATTAAAAAATAGATAGATAGAAAGATAGATAGATAGATAGATAGATAGATAGATAGATAGATAGATAGATAGATAGATAGATAGATAGATAGATAGATA
>CAIGQV010019356.1:12346420-12384893 GCA_903798115.1 Danio jaintianensis | reverse complement strand
ATAGATAGATAGATAGATAGATAGATAGATAGATAGATAGATAGATACTGTATTTGTATTTTGAAACATTCCAAATGTACTCTATGGTAGCATAAAGTGTTAATTTCTGACTATTCTGCTGTGAAGATATTTCATTTTAGTTTACCCAGAACAGCCGACTGCACTAAACAGAAACATGTGAAGCCAATGTATATAGTTAATAACGTTTTTAAGTTTTTTCAAAAGTGAATGTAGTTTTGCATAACAAGATCTGCCTCCTTAGCAAACTGAACCAAACCGAACCAAACCACACCACACCACACCACGAGCCCAATATGGTGAACTGAACCAAACTGTGAAATTGTTGTATCGTTACACCCCCTAACGAATAGGTGCAGACTCTCACATCTTTCCCTCTGGGGCCCATAGGCCCTTGTGAACCAGGGCTGCCTCCTTCTCCTCTCTCCCCTGCGTCACCTTGACTGCCCTAATGTCACACAGAGAAAAGAGAAGGCGCGATACATGACAACTTATTCAGGCTAATGCAGAGTCGTTTGCATGAATGTGTTCTGGAGTGAGAGAGCATTTAAAGATTCACTTTACCTTTGCGCCAGGTTTTCCAGACAATCCACCAGGACCCTGTTTAAATAAATCAACAGCTATTTATGATTTTAATTTATGATGAAATTATTGTTAGGATGGCAGAAATGTAGGTGTGCAATCTATTTCATACTTTTGAAAGAAATAAATTAGAGTCTGGAAATCCCTCTTTGGGATGTTATTATACAAACTGCAATTTTCTTTTATTCATTTATTGGCACACACAATAGACAAAAAAGCAAAAGTTACATTGATATTTGATACATCGATAACACATTTTGCAGATGCTTTTATCCAAAGTGACTTACAAAAGAGGAAAACAAGCTAAACATCGAAAAGTTTTTTCTTTGTACTTTTACTGTCTTGTTTGCTTACCCGATCACCCTGGTCTCCTTTAGGTCCAGGTTGGCCAGGCTCTCCTGCTCCAGGGGCCCCCTGTGGCACAAATTAGAAAAGCTCAATCATCCATAGTTTCACAATTTAAGCTGTACCTTGAAACTGGCTTTATGCATCTATAATAATAAGATTTTTATTACACAACCCCAAATGACCATAAGCAAAATTACTTTCAAAACAGTTGCAATTTTAAATGCCTTGACTGTCTCATCAGACAGGCATTTTCCAGATTGAACACTTTAATTCGGTCACAAAACTCACCCTTTCTCCTTTTTGTGCAGCATCTCCTTTGTCGCCTTTAGTTCCAGCAGTACCTGGAAAGCCTCTTTCACCCTAAAAACGAAGAATAAGCGGAGAAGGTTAAAATAGGTGAAGTATTGAATGGATTTTTTCCTTGGCATTAAAAATCTGATTTTTGTGGATTCGCACCATCTGAATGTCAGTACAAAAAAGACTTATCATAAGAATAAAATGGAAAGCCTGTTATCTGACATAGACAGGCTCAGACTCAAGAGCATTGTTCTTAAAAGTCATACCCGTTCTCCTTTTCTCCCAAATGAACCAGGATCCTGTAAAAAAAAAAAAAAAAGAAACAGCGAACAACGTCAAGAGAACCAGTACAACTGCATAAAATTTTCATACAAATTAAGAATAACATGAACATTCTGAGCTTACACTGCTTCCTGGTTCCCCTTTTGCACCTTCAGCACCCTTACAGCAGACAGAGGCACACATAAATATGGTTTAAAAATCAAAACAATAAAGATATAATAACTGGTCACAGATAACTGAGATTAATGATGTTTGTGGAGCTGACATCCTCGCTTACTTTCTCTCCAGGAAGGCCATTGCTCCCTGGCAAACCCTGAAGGCACATATAAATAATTTACAACATGCATGTACACTCATGCATTTTCACATGGCTTGTGACTTATCATGGCTCGTGCAGCCACTCACCCTCAGTCCTTGAGGTCCAGAGGGGCCTGCTGAACCTTTATCTCCCTAACATACAAACAAAAACAGACACAAACAACCACAGCATTACCCACAGCTCCCTAATAAGAATATACATGTTTTCACGAAAGGTTAATGACACACCTTGTCTCCTGCTGGACCTGAAGGGCCTCTGTCTCCCTAAAAAACATCAAAATCATAAAAAGAATTACATCAAAATCTACCTGTTTAATTTAAACAAGCAAATGATGGGTTTGTGGCTAAGCCACACCTTTAAAGAGATAGTTTTTTGTTCTGTTGAACACAAAAGAAGATATTTTGAAGAATGTTGGAAACCTGTAACCACTGACATCCATAGTAGGAAAAACAAACACCATGAAAGTCAATGGTTAGAGGTTTCCAACATTCTTCAGAATATCTTCTTTTGTGTCCAGCACAACAAAACTAAAAACACAAATTGGCAAGGATGAGTAAATGATGACAGAATTTTCATTTTTGGGTGAACTATCACTTTAAATGTGCTCTAAATAGCACAAGGGACACTGAGAGAATGATACTTACCTTGACTCCATCTGAACCAGGTGCTCCAGCTTGTCCTCGGTCTCCCTGAATAAACAACAAAACATCATTAGCTTATTCCTTCTCACACTTGTATCTCAATGACACAGGCCACAATAAACTGAATTCTGTTTACCTTACTTCCGCTTTCACCAGGAGGGCCCCGGGGACCCTGAAAAACAACGCATAAATAAAAGAAGAATGAAAACAAACGTTAGAGTGAACATGAGAAATATTAGTGAAATTCATACCCGGTCACCAGGATCTCCGGTGTTTCCTTTGGGTCCTGGTTGACCCTCAGCACTTTCAGCCTGCAACACAATCACAAGATAGAGAAGTAAAGCATACATTTTTACCACAAGCAGACACAACATCTTATGCGAAATAAATAATGGCACACAATAACATACAGGTTCTCCTTTTCCTCCTTTTTGTCCAGTCAGTCCTCGTGGACCCTGCAGACCTTGTGGTCCAGAACTTCCCTTAAAACACCCAGAAACACTATTCAGAGTATGCGATAATTCCTCAAAAACACACAATGAAGTAAACACAACCAGTTTACAGCAGCAACTCATAAATACTCGTCCACATCCATTTACACTGCCTCTTTGCCATTAATAATGGAAACGCTTACAGGTTCACCAGGATCTCCTTTAGCAGCTACTCCACTGCCCACACCAGGAAGACCCTTTAAATCAGAATGAAACAGAAGAACACAGTCATGAAAATATTCCATATTGTATCCCATTTAAAGATAGTAGTATGCTTTCAGAGAGTTCTGGCTGTCATTAGATAATTTTGCCCTTTTTGAATCCTTTAAAAACATTGCATTCTTTTCTAAAAGAGTACTTACTTCTCTACATCAAGAAATAAACTGATTATTGTTTTACATTTCTTGGAAATGCATCATAAAATGTATTTAATTCATATCATTTCCATGTGATGGACTATTTTACTAAAAAATACAACGCAAGTTGCAAAAATGGTTTTATTGTTTGGCTTTAGAAAAATTATAATAATTATATAAAGTTATATAATTATTATAATTATATAAAGTTTTTAAAATTATTAAATTAAGTTTTCCTTTCCCAGTGATGGGTTGCAGCTGGAAGGGCATCCGCTGCGTAAAATATATGCTGGATAAGTTGGTGGTTCATTCCACTGTGGTGACCCCAAATTAATAAAGGGACTAAGCCGAAAAGAAAATGAATGAATGAATGAATGAATGAAAATTTGGAATCCCTGTATGTAAAATTTATGAAGGAAGCTGATACAAATCTTTCTCTATATAACTTGTATCACCTACTATTGATATACCGTTGTTGTTGTTCTTATATGATGACCTTTATATCGCATATGTACATGCATTTATTTCTATATTTGTGTATATATATATATTGTTTTATATTATTATTATTATTTTTTTTTTGCATGTTTGGTTTTGATTTCTTTAAAATAAAAATAAAATACAACATTGAAAACATTCAATCATTGATTTTAGGTTAAATGTATATGAAAGATAAATCATATATTTTGGACTATCAACGTGCAATACATACAATACAATTTCTGCATGTTTATATTAACATGCAAGCTTTATGTAAAAACCTGCAAATAAATAATTATTTTCAAGGAAAATACATTAATTTAACATTAACTAATTGATCACCATAATCAGGCTAAAATAAAAAAAATTATCATTTATGGAGTGTGTAATGTCTATTTCATAATATTTATTCTGTTTTATTGTTCTGTTCTTAATTATTTGTTGATGTTTATTTGAGAAGTCTTCCCTGGCTTCTTTTGAAAAACTATTAGTATTGACTCACCCTTTCTCCAGGGCTGCCTTTGTCACCCTGCATGAACATAAAATGAAACACAAAAAGAGACAGGTACAAGATTGGCTGAAGGCACATTTGAAACTTCAAACAGTGAAAACAATGAATTTATTAATACTTCATAGGAGTATCGATTCAAATAAAAATGCCAGTGGTGCATCCACATACTTTCATAACCAAGGTAAAAAATAAAAAACTAAGCATGGCTTGTGTCATATACATAAGGTGTGATTATCTTAGTGTATCGACTGGCATTTGGTTCAATTAATAGGTGTTTATTTTGACCTCTAACCTCATTCAGAATCTGATGAAAGATAGGTGAGCTCAGGTATCACATCGATATTCAGATTCATAAATTCATAGGTGTTGTAAATTATGTAATAAATGATTAGAACAGTAGTATTTTCATAAGCTAAAAATTGTTTTTAATTATTTATCTTTGCTGTCATGTGTCAGTAGGAAATATCAGTTTCAATTTCCAAACATTACTTTTAAATTTTTCATATATATATATATATATATATATATATATATATATATATATATATATATATTTATATATATTATTTCAGCTACCTGAAAAACTACGCACAGGTTTCTCTAGGGCAAAAGCTGCTTTAAATGCAAGAGATGGTGACACAAAATGTTGATTTCATTTAGTCAACAGAATTGAATTGACAAATAAAATCTATGACACCAATTTAAGGCTGGTTTATACTCAACGTGTCCGCTAGTTCGCTTGAGAGCGCGCGGCGACTGTGACGTCCTCGCAGTGTTTGCGGAGGTTCGCTTTGGGTGCCCGCAACATGATTTCGGCTGAAGGAGCATACAAAATTTTTGAGACTCACGCAAACAGTTCGCGCGGCGCCGCGTTTCATTTGAGTTGAATATGAATCACTTTGAACAGGCGTACCTATTTCAGAAAAAATCTCTTCAGACACCTTTATGATCCGTCCATGCGTGATCATAGGGAGAAACCAGATGACCAATAGTTTGGCTAGAAATTGCAACAGCCGCAGGAAAGGAGGAAAGTTTTTGTAAAAAAATGTTTTGAAAAACTTGAGGGATAAGTTTGTTAAAACCAAAAAGAGAGGCCATGGCAAAAGTGGAGACCCAGAATATGTTTTTCCACCATTTATAGGTTTACACTGATGTATATATTAGAATTTTGAATTTAAAACAATTTAATAGTTACAAAACTAAAATGAAATAACAAATTATTTCTTTGATAACTGGAAAAGAATATTTGAACCTACCGGTTTACAATATACTGATGCCATGTTTTTCTAGGTTTTACTGGTGATAATGGTCAGGAATGTTCGACCATTATTGCCTTTTTAGCATATAAGTGGAGGACACAAACTAGTCAGACAGTAATGTGTGAATTGTGGAGTGGGCTAAATCTAAAAAAACCGTCAGAGCAACCCATGTTCTGTTGTCATTAATATTTTAATAAACCTTAATAGGTAGAACTGTCCGAGATATGAACAAATGCAAGTGATGCATCAAACTTGCATCAAAAATCTTGGTGTTATAAAAATCTTTATAATCATTAAAATAATTTATACAAAAAAATAGTTCCGGAAACTTCCTACTTCTATGTTTATCCGTCTGATTTTATGGTGGGTTTCTTTTGACGGCCCCCTGTCATTTTAAAATATATCTCATGGGCGAACGCGTCAGGTATAAAAGCCTCGTCCATTTCGTGAGGTGCGAAAGTAAAAATCAGCCTTTAGACTGCATTCTCATTCAGCTTTCAACTATAGCTGTGCAGGCAATTTTCTGGAAGTGTCTTGCCACAGATCTTCTGGATGTGGTCTGTCTCAGTTTGTTATGTTTTTTCATGTCTTCTGGATGATGGTTAGAGCTCTGTTTGAAATTATTACAATTAATAGCAAATTAATGAATTATTGGAAATGTAAACTGGTATTTTTCTACTGGCACTTTATTTATTTAGAAATAAATGACTAAACCAGTCATTTAATTTAAGCTAGTGTAAATACTAAAGTTCTTAGCATTCTAGCCAACACTGGAAAAAAGAAGATACTCTTGGGACAGGGCTATACATTCAGCATATTTAGAGGCTCCTTTATCGGAGAAGGAAATGGATTCTAACTTTAATAGAGAGTCCAGGTGTGCCTTGTGACCCCGGTCGACCGTCCTGTCCAGGCAGACCTCGTGCACTTGGCTCTCCCTTTGCCCCATTCACACCTTGACGACCAGGAGTGCCCTAAAAAGACAGAGAGAAGGAATGTGTTTTGTAACCTCCGTATTTAATATGCAATGACATGAAGGATGAAGTATGTTCTTCTTTTTATCAATGTGCAGGTGGGAGTCATTTTCTTGTATTTCTTACAGGGATCCCTGGAATTCCTGGCTCTCCTTTACGGCCTGGTAAACCTCCTCCAATAGCAGATCCAGCTTCACCCTGTAGTAAATAATAACAATCCATCATTTCCTGAACCCAACAATAGAAATCAAGCAATAAATCAGAGGGTGGAAGAGATCGGTGATAGATTTATTGCATTATTGCTCTTACCCTTTCACCTTTCTCTCCCTTCGATCCCTGAGGGCCAATTAGACCTGGTTCTCCCTATAAAACGCAAGGCAAAACATTTAATAAGAACTGGTTTATTTTTGTGTCTACAGTATATTGTATGTACGGTGTATTAGTGAATACTCACAGGGTCTCCTCTAACACCTGGTAACCCCTGACTGCCCTAAAACAACAGAATGACATCAGACAATGAATCCACATTAGAATTTAGATTCGTTTATAATTGGTAACACTTTATTTTAAGTCACAATTCACACTATTAACAAATAATTAAGTACGAATATTAGCTCAACAAACTGATTAGCTGCTTATTAATACAGTAGTTAGGTTTGGGGTAAAATTAGGGATGTAGAATAAGATCATACTTTATAGCTACTAATAAACAGTTAATTTCTTAAAAGACAGTAGTTAATAGCGTGAATTGTGACTTAAAGGAAAGTGTTACATTAACATTTTTTGTTATTGATTTAAAGAGAAGTTAATAAATTAACTGATTGAAGAAAAACTTGAAAACTTACAATTTACTCATTCTAAAGTGGTTCTAACACAAAAGAAGATACTTTGAAGAATGTTGGAAAGTAGAAGCCACTTACATTCATAGTAGGAAAGAATTATTAGAATTTGCCTAGAATTGGCTACCACATTACAAAATCTTCCAAATGTTATATTTGTGTTTAATAAAAGAAAACAGATTTGGAACAAGTAATAATTTAGAAGTAGAGTAAGAATTTTCATTTTTGAATGAACTGTGCCTTTAGAATGTTTTCGCATCCCTCCTGGCTTATTACCACTCATGCTACAGTATATCTACAAATGTTGCTTCTACTATCCTATTTAACTGAATTAATCATGTTTTTATTCTTACTGGCAGTCCAACAGCACCAGATCGACCTGGGACACCAGAACTGCCATCCAATCCGGGGAACCCCTGAAAAGAATAATTGCAAACAAACAGAGAATTAACATGAGTATATTAACATGTGTGATCAGTGTGGGTAGATAGTCTATGCATATTTAAGTGCCACTTACTCGCTCGCCTTTCTCTCCTCTCACTCCCAAACTGCTGCCTGGTTGACCTGGTGTCCCCTCTGCACCTCTGGGACCTTCACGACCTGGTAAACCATCACGACCCTATTAAAAAATGCACACACATTTAGACAGACATTTATTTTAGCATATAGTAAAACACTGTTTCTAGGCATTAAAAAATGTATGCCATAATGCATGATGAACAAACACAGCTTAATGTGTATGTAAACTAACTTACAGGCTCGCCTTTCCTTCCATCCACTCCATCTCTGCCTCTCTCCCCCTATATACACATTTTACCAGAAAACTACAGTAAAAATCACTGCGAATATTATGTGCATCAAGAACAAGAAAGACATCACGATAATTATTACCTTCTCACCCCGTTCCCCTTTAGCGCCCTGCAGAAAAGATAAAGGTCAAACTTCCTTTATGAATAAAGTTGCATGTAGATGTGCAAATGTAAACACAAATGAGCTTGCTCGTAGGGCTGTGCAATATGACGATATTTATTGCATGGACAAAATAAAAAGTCATTTCATATTATGCTCTGGCATCAGGGCGACACTGTGGCCCAGTGGTTAGCACTGTCGCCTCACAGCAAGAAGGTCGCTGGTTCGAGTCCTGGCTGGGTCAGTTGGCATTTCTGTGTGGAGTTTGCATGTTCTCCCTGTGTTTGCGTGAGTTTCCTCCTGGTGCTCCAGTTTCCCCCACAGTCCAAAGACATGTGCTATAGGTGAATTGAATAAACTAAATTGGCCATAGTGTATGTGTGTGAATGAGTGTGTATGGATGTTTCCCAGTTCTGGGTTGCAGCTGGAAGGGAATCCGCTGTGTAAAACATATGCTGGATAAATTGGTGGTTCATTCCACTGTGGCGACCCCTGATGAATAAAGGGACTAAGCTGAAGGAAAACGAATGAATGAATGCTCTGGTGTCACAAAATATATTGTTTATGATAATATTTTTTCACAAGCGCAGTATTAGATGCTATTACAGGGATGCAGATAAAAACATGAATAACAGCTAATAAACATGATAAATTTGCTATCTTGAAAAATCAATGTTTACATTTTGCATTTTAATAATTTTTATTTTGGACCTGTAATAATTAGGTTTTAAGCAGTGTTTTATATTTTATTAATATCTTTTTTATATTTCTAAAATTTTTATCAAACATTTGCCATGAAGTTCTAAAGAAAATTGAGAAATATGATCATATATGAATGAGTATATACTTTAAAATGTAAAAAAGAAATAGACCTTTACATGTAGTCAATATATATATATAAACTATTAATTGACTGAATTTACAGAAATGGTACTATATCGTGATATATATTGTTATCAGAAAATCAGATAACTTATATCGTGATATAAGATTTTTGTCATATCGCCCAGCCCTACTTGCTTGTGTGTTTATTCAGCATATTATGTATAATTACATCTGTGTATTTGTTTACCTTTGGACATTCCACAGTACAAGGCCCTGTCTAAAGGAGACAACAGATCAAAATCAGTCTTTACTGTACCAGATCATTTTTTTACATCAACAGAGACTATCCAACATAATATAAAAAAGCTTCTGTTGTACCATGACTCTCGCTGACGTGACAGGCCAAGCAAGCATCATAATAAAGAAAAAAGAAGATACGACATTTATGACAGCTAGACGGATGGATTTGATCTGACCGTGACACCGGTCCCTCGTGCGAGGCCACAGAGGAGGTCTGCCAGGTCGGGGTGGAGACCGTAGAGCTGATTTGCGTCTTGAGCATAGAGCAGATTCTGAGTGCTGCCATCCGTCACTGCCAAACGCAGCTCACTGGGGTCTGCACGTCCAACTCCTACCGCCAACACTGTCACACCTGAGGGACAGTTATTATAAAGCTAACTCACTCTCATGGACATGGGACAGAGCTGTCGGGATGTTTTTGTTGTTTTTCCATGGCTTACCATCAGCTCGAACTGCGGCAGCAGGCTGGCTAAGATTATCGGTTGACTTCTCATCGGCGATAATGACGACCACACCGGGAACGCCGGACCTCCGACCTGCTGGCGCGCTCAGCAAAAACTGACGTGCATATGTCATTGCCTGGCCTAAACATAAAAGCGGAAAATATCAATGCACTCGCCTTCACGTTAAAATGCCAAGTGAATGTCAAATCTCCACACGTTCGTAATTAACAAAATGTTCTATGCAAGCCTAAACATATTTGAAAAACATGCACATTTTGTGAAGTAACTCAAGGCTACTTTTAGCATTAACAATTTTAAAAAGTGTACATTTGTGTAACATTTACATAAAAGTACTATTGAACAGTGATTGAGATTACTTATATTAAATATTAAATACTAAATATAGAAAATATATATATTAAATATTGAAAAAAATTAAATAATATAAACATATAACACATTACATTGCTTACATTACCATTAAATAGGTAATTAACTTTGCAAAGATGTAAAAATACTGAAAAATGTGCTTAAATATACAGTGTGAAATGTGTAAAATGTGCTATATATATATAGTCAAGCCCAAAATTACTCATACACCTGCCAAATTCTGACTTAAAGTTACTTTTAATCAACCAGCAAGTTTTTTTAGACAGGAAATGACACTGGCTTCGCCTAAAAGATAATAAGACGATGTACAAGAGGCATCATTGTCGAAAAAAAAACTTTTACGTCAGAATTTTCCAGGGGTATTAATAATTTCAGGCTTGGCTTTATATATATAATGTTTTAATGTTTTAAATTGTTGATTTTGGTTAAATGTGATGTGATTACTCATACAGATACAACTACTAAATCATGGGACAAAGACATACACGCAGTTTAACTGCAAAATTTCAAAGATTGAAACAACACACCAAAACAGACCTATATTATTTCCCGGCCTGTTGTTGAACGGGGTGGACAAAATATCCTGCAGAAGGGTCTCACTGTTGCTATGACGATTGAGAAGGAAGCGCACTTTTGGATCTTCACTGTACATCACCACCCCCATCTGGAGGAAACAGGTATTACAAGCACTTCATTCAAACTGACCTGCTTAATGCCTCATTCGCTCTGTCAGAAGAGGGCACTCTTACGGCAAGTTTTTGAGCCATAAAAAAGTATTTTCCAAAAAAAAAAGGAGAAAGAAATGCACCTGGGAGTCTCTAGGTCCAATGGAGGTGAAAGAGCCAGCAGAACTGGCCAGCAGAGACAACACAGGTCCCACCAGACCAGATCGATCACGAGATGCAGGGACAAGGAAGACCACATCCAGACGTCCTCCAACACACACTAAAATATTGATGTATTGAACATAATAAGGCCAACAGAATGAAGCTGTAATTTACATGTAGTCAATAAAATCACCACTGCAGTTTGCAGAAACACAACATGCATTTGTTCATATCAGCTACATAGACGACTATAAAAAAATCTGACTCAAATCAGAGTGTTTCTATATAAATAATTATTTAATGATAGTGTGTTAAAGTACATCTAGACATAAAGCACTATGATCATCTCTCTTTCATTTCCAGAAGAAAAAACTAGCATGGAGAACATGAAGTGAGAGAAAAATCTGCTTGACTGACCAGCATAATAGTACGTTGTTCACCGTACTCACACTGCAAGCTATAATTTCCATTCACTTCAAAGTCAAAAGTACTGTGTGAAAAAATCAATTCACACAAAGGTTTTACTGTAAGAATCAGATCTGTATTTTCTATAAACATTACTTTTTAGAGTAAAAACTTTACTTTGTTACAGTCAGGGCCTAAAACTTAACATTTTGCCACACCTACCAATGCCTGGTGACCAATCCTTGGTGAGAAAATATTGACCAAAAATAAATTAATCACTGGCCATAAAATAATTTACATTATGATATTACATTATACCTTCAGAAAAACATTTAATTGCAAATTTTATTATATATATTTTTAATGCTAAATGATATTGTATTCTCATTGCATTGTTGGAATATTTTAATTCAGTTGTAGTAAATAAAATGAAAAAGGTATGTCAATATCAAATGTTAATTTTAATTATAATAAACTGACAAAAAAAGGTTAACTTTACATAATTTTAACTTATATCCTATATCACTTTATCAATAGTCACAAGTGACAGACACAGAAATTGTATAATAACCTGTTCGTTCCTCCACGCTGGTCTCTGGTCCAACCTGGTTTTGGAAGGTGGACTGCACTGTGAAACGGTACCGACGGCCCAGTCGTAGACCCATCACACGGTAAGATGTGGCTGAACCGGGCAGTGTTTCAGACTGAGTCGTACCTCTGTCTAAAGAGACAGAGAATTTATAACACACAAGAAAAAGAAAAAAAATTATCCTAACAGTGTGCATTTGATCCTAAATTGAGAAGTTTCACCTTCTACCTCCGTCCAGCGTAAAATATAACCTGTAGCCCCGGGTACTGGTGACCAGCCTAAAAGGACTGAGTTCTCAGTGTTGTCTGTCACACTTAAACCAGTCACTGGTGGCAGGGCATCTAAAATGGAGACAGAAATAATGAGTTAAAGAGACTGGACAATGACTTAAAGATAGAATGAGTAATAAAAAGTTCTCTATGTACCAGTAGATACTCTAATGCTGGTAGCTTCAGTCTCTAAACCGTTCAGCAGAGCAGAGAACCTTACGGTGTAGCTCAAACCAGGACGCAGTCCATCGAGAGTATATGAAGTTGCATCGCTGCTAATCAGACGACTTGTTTCAGGCTCACCTACTCAAAACAAGCAAAATAACAACATAAATGTAGCTCTCTGCTTTTTGTGTCTGTTACATGTGCGTATTTATAGCTACCTTGTGAAGACCTCCAGTACACTCGATACGAGCTGGCTCCACTCACTGCCCTCCAGGTTATACGCAGCCCTCCTGGAGACGAGTCCAAAACACGCAAATCCTCTACTCTTGTGACTGTCTGTCCCCCTAGACAGCAAAAAGCACATTTTCAAAAAGATAAAGGTCTCTCTTAAATTTGAACAGATCCTAGTAGTGTTTATATGCAGTATATATACAGTTGAAGTCAAAATTATTAGAAAATTGAATTCTTAAAAAAATATTCCCCAAGTGCTGTTTAATGAAGAAAAGATTTCTTCAACATATTTCTAAACATAATAGATTTAAGAACTAATTTCTAATGAATAATTTCTTGTTTCTTTCCCATGATGGCAGTACATAATATTTTTCTAGTTATTCTAGCGATTTAACGTCTTATTAGGTTATTTTGTTAATACAGTAGGTTATAATTATTAGGCATAAGTCAATAATGTTAACCTTAAAACTTTTTAAAAAATATGTTTCTCAACTGCTTTGATTCCAGCCAAACTAATAGAAATAAGACTTTCTCTAGAAGAAAAAATATTATAGGAAATACTGTGAACATTTCCTTGATCACATGGTAAATGTTTGAAAAAGATAAAAAATTTAGGAGGGCTAATAATTTTGATGTCAACTGTATATGTGAAGAATTCATATCCAAAAACCTTTAAGTGCTGTCTGAAATTCTCTTTTAAAATGAGCATTTTTTCTCAGTCTCCTATGTTGATGTTCAGTTTTTTTCACTTTAAAGACATTAAAAAGAACCTATTCTTTGCCATAAAAGTGAAATTACTGAACCTACACACAAGTGCTAATTTTAGCAGAAAATGTCAGATGGCACTTAGAGGCTTTTGCATCTGAACTCTTCAAATATATAAATATTTGAATATGATATATTATGTATAAATATATATAAATATTGAGCAAACATCTCTAAGAAACAGCACTCGCCTGTAGTGACTCTGACAGAAACCGGCGGACCCTCTCTGTTTTGGACAAGAGCCAGAACCTTCACCTCATACTGTGCCCCTTGATCCAGCTGCCTCAGATCCACTGATGTCACGTTTCCACCAACCAGCTGATTTCTCTCCTCTCCACCTACGAACACACTCTTAATGATTCTTCTATCATGGTCCACACTTAATTTTGAACTTTCAGCATCCATAGATTATAAGTTGCGACCACTGGAGGTCACAAACCCTCAGAGAAAAACATTTTCATTAAAACATTAAGTAGAAATGTGTTAGTATTAGCAAAGAAAATCTAAATAATATAGGAAATCTAGGAGATGCCATATAATACACAGCAATGTGAGAATTGACTTGAAAATGACTAAGATCTCACCATCTGTCCTTTTCCAGAATATTCTGTATGATGTTGCATTTTGAACTCCAACCCAGCTGACTCGAACAACCTCCCCTTGGGCCTCCAGCACTTGTAAATTGGTGACACGACCTACTGTAGCCTGATCTGAAGAAGAGAAGAAAGACTTTTTTTTTATGCTGGAAGCTCAGCGATTGACTAAACTTTAAAGTCGAGATGAAACAGAAACTGTGATGGTCTCTTCTTTTATTTATTGGGAGATATATATAACCTAGTGAAACCACTTGGAGAGTTTTTTGTTTCTGTTTTTTTGAGCAGAACATTCCCATACCAAAAGTGCCTCTCTTAATCTCAATCACAGTAGGTTCTTAAAGTAGGTTCTTAAAGGTTCCACAACTTCACACATTGGGTTAAATTAGTCTTTCCAGTCTCTGTGGTCCCTCCATTAATTCCACTGTATCTGTTCACCTCAGGGAACAGAACCAACCCTGTGATGTCAGACACAGTGATATTCCAAGATGATGACGCCAAAATGGTTACATTAATCAAGTTTGTTATATATATTTTCATTAAAGTAGAAATCAATTTACAAAATAATGTAAATTTGACTGACTGCTTCACTTCCACTTCAAGGGAAAAAATTGAATTGGAGACGCTAAATGTGTTAAAATTACTTTTATATGAAATCCTTTTTTACTTTTTACTAGCAATCGTGCATGTTCCGTTTATAGGGACAGTTGGTACTGACAATTTGTACCAAAGCAAGATAGTGGATGATGTTACACTGTCACAGTTTTGGCTATTTTTAAAGATTACGAGGACACTTGAATTAAAATACACATACAAAATATAAACAAATAATGTACAATAAATACGTATATGTATAATTTCATATCAAATGTAAAATGTGCCATTTGTCAAAATGAATCAAAGAAATGGCAGCAAACCTGTCAATGGAAAATATCACATACAGTATATTGTCAAAAGAAAAAAATTTTCTTGAAGATGTCTGGACACCTTTTACACTGTCAGTGTTGGTAACCTGCTACAACAAGTTCTTAGTGAGTAGGCTAATATCATGATCAGACAGGAAAATGCCTTTTATTTGATTTAAGTATCTTTAAAAATGTATTACTATTCTTTTGTTTTTTATTATTACAACTTTATTTATTATTCTTTTGATTTAGGTTTATTTATTTATTTTATTTTAATGCTGTTCTTTTTCTGGTGGATGGGTTGATGGAAGAAAAATTAGGATGTAAAAGGTTTGCTGTGCTTATAGTACATGATTGTTATATACCGCGTAACCTGTAGTAATATGCAAAAATACTATGTAGTAATAGTAATATGCAAAAAACTGAAAAAAAAGAGAATAAATATATTGTTAAAAAAAAAAATCTTAACAAAATCATGTGTACGGTTGTGTCCAAATGAGTAAACTACAACCTGTCCTTGCAGTTACAGTGGCAGCAGGTCCTTCCCGTGAGTTAAAAAGAGCTGAGACTAACACTTGGTAGGCAGCACCTTCCTGGAGTCTTTCAATGGCATAGGAAGCCACATCAGCGGATACATTCTCAGAGTCTTCCACTCCTATAATATATCGAAATAGAACAACAACAAAAATTCACCTGCATCTTAGCATAAATTTAGGACTGTAAAATGAACACCGTTCATACCGTCGCTACGACGCCAGATGATTTTATAGCCTGTAGCTCTATTCACAGGAGTCCATGTTATTAGTATCCTTCCAGATGTTACTTCAGCAACTCTTAGCCCTGTGACTACTCCAGTGGTACCACTAGTTCTAGTGGATACAGAGACTGCTTCTCCAGTTCGCCCGCCAACCACAGGTGCAACACCCACAGCTACAGTATCATCTGGCTGCAGGCCGTCTATAGTATAGGTTGTGATATCGGCATCTACCACACGGAACTGCTCTGCAGCTGAAACATAGATAGAAAACAGCTGACTGATTAAAACCAATATTCAAATGAGCAAATGTCCTTTAAAAAAAATGCCAGTCCACCTACTATTGCTTTGCCTCCAGGTAATCCGGTAGCCTGTGGCTCCAGAAACACCAGTCCATGCAATCCTGACTCTCCGACTGTTGCTCCCAACTACCCGCAAGTTGGTCACTCGCAATGATGCTTCTGTTTAACATTCAGTTACTAGCAGTTATTTTCAGACATTAATAACAGTATCAGTTTTTTAAACCTGTAGATAATGAATTATGCATGCTTTCCATGTTTATTATTCATTCATTCATTCATTAATTTTCTTTTAGGCTTAGTCCCTTTATTAAAATGGGGTCGCCACAGCAGAATGAACCGCCAACTTATCCAGCATATGTTTTACGCAGCGGATGCCCTTCCAGCTGCAACCCATCACTGGGAAACATCCATACACTCTCATTCACACACATACACTACAGACAATTTAGCTTACCCAATTCACCTATAGCGCATGTCTTTGGACTTGTGGGGGAAACCGGAGCACCCGGACAAAACCCACACGAACATGCAAACTCCACACAGAAATGCCAACTGACCCAGCCGAGGCTCGAACCAGCAACATTCTTGCTGTGAGGCGACAGCACAACCCACTGCGCCACCGTGCCGCCATACCATGTTTATTATAGTTTTGCAATTTTAAATTAGCTTTTATTTTGAAACTATTTTGAAACTTTATATTTTAGCTTTGTTTTAGTTTGTTTCATTAATGATTTTCTTAGATTAGTTTTGTATTTTGTGAACCCACATCAATTTAGTTTTTATATATACAGTTTTAGTTTTAGTAATTCAAGTTAAAAGAACACATCCAGTGTTGACCAAAGAAAAGTTTAGTGTTTGCACAGCTTACATTAACTTTTGTGCAAACCTCTTGGTAGTGAAAATACTACAAACACTGAATCCAAAACCATACAAACTCAAGGAATGAAAGTAAAAATTATGAATAATTCAGACAGACTTCTTCATATCAAAGATCATACTCTATATGTTTGTTTGTTAGTTTGTAAGTATAGTAAAACTATAGTAAAGTAAAGTAAGTATAGTAAAGTATAGTAAAAACAAGTCCAATAAGGCAAGTCCAAAAAGCCATTGGCTTTTTTCAATTGTGGTCCTCGATATTTTCATTTATTTTATGTAGTTAAACGTGCCTTGGAAGAAATTTAACAAAGGGCAGAATTCATGTATTGTTTATAGAAAAGATGTTTTTGTATATATTCATGATATATTCATGACTGATGTGTTTGGCTGTAAAAGCGCCACCTACAGGTATTTCTCTGAACAGACACAGGCCAGTATGAGTGCTTAAGAATTCTGAAAACGATTTATTTTTGTAAATTATTCTTTTATTTCAGTAAGTTTTTCAGTTACTGTTTTTAGTTTTGTTTAGTTTTACATTTTCATTTATAGTGAATTTTTTATTTTATTTCAATTAACAAAAATATTTTTGACCGATAGTTTTAGACTTATTTTTACTTCAAGTAAACTAAAACATTAACCTTGATGCGTTCACCTGTTTTAATGTACACTGTTGCTTGTTCTCCTTCTTTTGACCCAACTAGTGGTGTTAATTTGACAGCATAGCGCACATCATCTTCAAGGTCCTGAAGGTCAAAGGTGGTCTGATTGCCAGAAACTCTTGTCTTCACCTCTGTATTTGCTGTAAAAACATGGGTCAGCTGATTAAATCTACATTAGAGTGGCACATTCATGAATATTAATATATTATAAAGTAACACTTCAATGCTATATTGTAATACTGTATTTGTATCTAATCAGAAAGGTACATATAATATTCTCACATTCTGTATTAAGTATAATGATGTCGTACTGCGTTGCCCCAGTGACTCCTGTCCATCCTATCCGTATAATGTTTCCGAGTGAATCCACCACCCTCAGGTTTGTGACAGGACCGACTGACTGCTCTACTCAACACAATCCACACATCAACATATTACATGAAAAGCATGGGAGACAGAAACAAAAACAAATCCGTTTAGTCACATACTGGAAAAATAAGCCCAAACTGTTGTTTTGGGGGGTTTTCTGCATCTACATTATATATACAGAAGACTGATAATGTAAACTCTTTTGAACACAAGTTCACATTGTCTTGCTTCCACTGAAGAAGATGTTTTTTCATTCAATAATTCCCCCCAAATTATGGAATGCACTTCCTTTTAATATCCAAAATGCACCAACTTTGGATCAATTCAAAAATTTGACTAAGGCACAATAATATAAGTATGTTTTTAATTGATGGTGTATTTTGTATTTTGTACTGTTTTTATGTGTCTAATGGGGTATATTCACAATGACTTTTAATTTTCAATAAGCCAGTTCAATCATTTCTGGTGAACTGTCATGCCGTTACAAAATTGCAGTGTTTAAGGTCTGTTTTCTTTAAAAATCAGCGATCTTCACGGCCTGATTGATAAACGATTTAAAGTGGCCCTCAGACTGTACAAGAAGCACTGCATTAAATTCCGTTGTTCCACGCCATGTATATGTAATACAGAAATTTATTTTACCACAGTATATTCAAAGAAGATTGCTCGCCTGCTGCTCCTGGCGATGCTTGCTTTTAAACGGCTTTTCATCTCGTTTTATGCTTGAACAGCTCAATAAATCCTTAAGGCTATTTAACTGATTATATTTTAATTACATTACATTATCGATGCTGTAAAAGAAATCATATGAAATTGAAAATAGTCACATTTCACAGGAAGTTTATTGGTAGGTGAAAAACACTAGCTGTGCATATACCCCATTGTTTACTGTAGCACTTTCGGTTTAAGAAAAGCACGTTACAAATAAAATGCATTTATTATTATTATTATTATGCTCTCTGTATAATTTTCAAGTCATACTGGATAACATGAATCTCAGGGGTGCGCTTCTCAAAATTCTCATAAGCCTACTTGCTTGTGTGCTTCACACAGGTGAGTGGGCCTCAAAAACCACCTGTAACAGCTGAAACACTCTTCTCTCTTTAAATAAAACATCCCTCCCCCTCCTTACTCTAGCACTTAATTCTCTGAGCACTAACAGTTCCTTTATATAATTAGCACATCTTGTGCTAATCTCTTCTTGTTGTGAATTGTAAGCTTTGAACAAAAGCGTCTGCTAAATGACTAAACGTAAATGTAACTATGACAGCAAGTTCCATTGTTACCAATGTTGATTCTGTGTTTTCCAAATCTATGCTTCTATAGCTAAACATTTCGCAAACAGCATCACAACCTTGTGTGGTTTGAACAACAGCTCTTAGATGTTGTTTAGAGGCACAGTTTTTATCTTAAAATGACAAATGGGCTTAAATAATTCATGTAAATACATCCATCCATATACAAAATTCATTCTGCATCTTTTAATTTGTTACAAGAGTTAAAGCACCATTTTTGAAGAGTGTGCATCTACTTGTACAGTATGATGTAACAGCATGGCAGTCCTTCGATGTCATGCTTGTTATTTACAATAATCTGAAATCAAACTATTATTAGATGAAGTTACCACTCTACCACTTGCTTGATGGTACTATAACACTTTCAATACTCTTGTCAGATTGGGAAACAGTTGTTCATTTTTCCAACGATGTATCATGTGATGGTAGTTAAAAAGCAAGGTATCACATAGGAAAGGAAAACCAGGTTGACTTTCATGAAGCTGCTTTTGGGAAATTAAAACAACCTGAAAAGTGGTCAGTGGTCTATTAACTAAAATATTGTGATAATATAGTAATTACTGAAAGAAAATGGTGTAGGTTTTGTAAATGAACACTTTTCACTATAGTGCTTCTAACCTGTTGATTTGGTTGAAAAGAAAGTCGCTTCCTCTCGCCCGTCGTAGAGTGTGAATAGAGTTATAATGTACTCTGTGTTCGGCTGTAGATTTCTGAGCTCGTATTTGGTGGTGCTTTGTGGGAAATCTTGCTTCTGAACTCTGCCTCCTGTCATCGGAAAGATCACAAATATTATGACACTATTTTTCTGCAGTCATTGTGTTCTAGTTTATTTGTGTTGCTGTACTCACTTTTAGCTACTTTTAGCTACTATTTTGTAATGTGTAAAGTTTAGTTTATCCATGGTACAACTGGACTGCAAACATAAACATTCTTTTTCTATAATCTCCTCATATCCCACATAGAAATCAGATATATGAAAATATATGTAAATTACACATATGACATACAAGTTCATATTTGGATTTCACATATATGAAATATATGCAACTTATATTTTTGAAATATTGCAAAAATGACTGCTTTCATTTTTTCCCAACCATTAGAATTACAAATACGTACATATATGTTAAAAAATATATTAGCTATAATTTTATATATGTGTTCATATATGGCCATACACATACGAGGTATATGATGTCAAAATTATTAGCCCTCCTTTAATTTGTTATTATTTAATTAATTTAATTTGATTCTTTTTCAAATATTTCGCAAGTGATGTTTATTTTCATTATTTCCTTTTGAATTTTTCCTCTGGGAAAGGTTTATTTCTTTTAGTTTAGCTGGAGTCCAAGCAATTTTTAAATATTTTGTAAACAATTTTAAGGTCAATATTAGTAGCCCCATTAAGATATTTAATTTTTCAATTGTCTACAGAACAAACCAAATCTTCTCTCCGTTAAACAGCATTGGGAAATATATTAAAAAGAATTTTTAAAAAAAGTAAAATCACAGAAGGACTAATCCTTTTTACTTCAACTTGAAAAATATATATATATGTGCATATTTGTATTTCCAAGGGTTAAAAAAATGTATATGTACAGTATAAGCAGGCATTTTTGCAATATTTCGAAATACATGTTGCATATGACATATATTTAATATATGTAAATCCAAATACAAACTTCTGTCATATATGTAATTTGCATCTATTTCCAAGTATCAGACCTCTGCATGGGCTGGAATCAGATCAGATCGGTCAGGCTTTTTTTTTCATGTTACACAGCAGCAATTTGTGTTGCGCAACAAATTTACACAAGCTGTGGAAAAATAGAATTAGCATAAATTACCATAATCATACCAAAATGCATATGGTTATTTTTCCATAGTAATGTTGTGACAAAAAATAACCTGAATGCAGTGTGGCACAAAACAAACACAGCTAAATGTTGTAAAATCACTGCAAATTTGACATAGCGTTTGCATGTATTACTAAAAAGTTTCTTACTCTCTCCCACTTTCCATTCCAGTCGGTAGCCTCTGGCGGCCTGTATGAGGTTCCAGCTCAGTATGATGCTGGTGGGTCCAGTAGTCGTAGCTCTCAGGACCTGTTGCTCTGAGCGCTCTGAAAGCCAAATGCATTAAACATAATTCAGCTTTATCTCCCCTCCAGTCCCATCAAATATTAAAACAATGGCTTCCATCGTTCTGAAGTTGATGTCCTGTTATATTTATAGATAGTTGCTCCCTCTTTCCTCTTAGTCTCTCGCTCTAACATGTGCACACATATACAAATAAAACATTCAGCTGCGCAGTCTGTGAGTCATAAGGGGAAAAAAACTGTTCTGATTTAGCAGACAGTGAGTCAATGGCAAGATTAAAAGCAAACATCTCACTGTCTGTGTATGATAAATGTGTGGCTCTTTTTACGTCTCGCACGCATCTTGTTTCCTGTTATGCTCTCTTAAATTTCTCTCTGCACAAAACCATCTGTATCTTCTACTGAATGCATGGACACACACTAGCTGGCTATCTGCAAGCAGATAACATTGCATGCATAACATTGCAATATTTTGTTTTGCAGCGATATATATTGCGATATGAATATAATTTCCCCAGATGATCTGAATAGCTCTATTTGGAAAGATTTCATTCATTTAGATTGACTGGGATGATCAAGTCTTTTTGTATGCAGTGCAGCTGCATACATTATCATAAATAAATAAACAGTGCTTTATGGTTTTCTGTGGAGTCTAACAGTATTCAAGTACAGAAATTGAACAATCAAATGTAAAATACCATGGTCATCGTTGTATAAATAATAAAAAATAATAATATATTTATCTTTTTCTCTTTAATAAATCATATAATCCTGCGATATGAATATTGTGGATACACACATTGCGATATCGATGCTCAAACGATATATTGTTCAGCCCTAATAACATTATATGCATTAACTTTATTTAGATCTTTATTTTAGAAATACTTCAGAAATCGTTTCCATATCAGTGAATCCTTTTCAAAAATGTTAATTGATACATGTTTTTCTCCACTTTGATATTAACGGTGAATGTGACTGTATTTGTGTGTTGCATACCTATCTTAAAACGTGTAGTGGCTGCAGGTCCATCAGCTTCTCCATTGTAAAGAGCGATGACGGTAACAATGTACTCTGTGTCTGGTCTCACATTCCCCAGAGTATGAGATTCACTGTCACCTTTCAGCTCTACAGTCTCCACATCATTTCCTGAAAGAGGCACAGGCAAAAAGAGTCTATTAACGAAGTAGAAATCCATTAAAAACCAAATTAGCTTCTAAGAGAACTATAAAATCTTTATCATTGAGTGATGTATTGCTTAAGAATGTTCTTAGATTTGGATGCTGACCTCTGAAAGGGCCCCACACGACTCTATATGCTCTGGCTCCAGTCACTCCTGTCCAGCGAACTCGAACACTGTTGCTTGAGATGGTCTCAACTGAGAGCTGCTGTACTCCCTCTAATTGCACTGTAAACATTAAAGATTTGACAAATAAGCACGTAAACCTCAATGACGGAGGAGGAGACAATGTAAGCCCTAAGTACACTACAGTTTCTCATAAAAATGTGTGACATCCTCACTGAAAAAAATGATACTTTGAACCAAATTAAAAAAATTACTGTAATTTTTTACAGCTCAATGTTTTTTTCTCAAACTTTAATTTTGCTCTAGATCAATTTTGAATTTCTAATACAAATTTAGGAAAACAATACTTTTTCCTAACATCAAAGTATAATTTTGCTTTGGACCAACCTAAAAGACACTGTAATTTGTTACAGATAAATTTATTAATTTATTTAATTTGTTAATGACTTTCTCAAATTACAGTTTTGAAGTGGTTGAAACTGAAAAATTCCATGTAATATTAATAAAATATTTATTCTGCCCAAGGGGAAAAATATACATTCACTCAAAAGTAAAACATTTTTTATAAAAACCATGAATTAAGTGAATTACTTTGGTTCAACTTAAATATTTATTTTGAAAACACTATTTTTTTTTTCTATAAAACCAAAGTAAAGCTTTACTTCTAAACTAAAACAAATACATGTAATGTTAGGCTATGCTATTGCTAGTTATTTTATTTTAAGATGGTAATCAAACTCACATTTGAAATGCATAAAAACTGAAGAGCACATAAGCAGTACCTGGTGTATCTTTGTTAACGTAACTTTATAGGCTACTGTTGTTGTTGCCGCAATGTGGCATAAATAAAACATGTTTCTAAAATGTTCCGGATGATTAGGACAAAAAAAAAACTGTTACATTACATGAAAAAAGATTTTGAATGTTTACCTTGTCTGAACAAGGTTAATGTGAAAAGAACTATACAAATAAACTTGAATTTAATTGAATTTATTTTGGCCACAGTCTAGTCCATCTTCACATTTGAATTGAGTATTGGCAGATAGCAAAACGCTATCTGGTCAGGAAGTGATGTCATGTGGTCACATGACATGAAAACTGCTTTAAAGTGAAAATACTACTTTGAAAAAAAACTAATGCTTTTAATTTTTCCTAGGAGGCTTTTTTTTTTTTTTTACATTTTTAGGCAAATTGAATAAAACAGATGAATAAAAATTTTCACTTAATCCTTTCTCTTCAACTCGAATGAAAGACTCAGTAGTTTTACTTTTTTCAGTGCTCTGGTTAAAACAAGTAAATATACATTTCCCATACATTGTTTTTTTTTTAATAATATTTTTTGGGGGGGTTTCATCACTTTAATCGACATGTGTCGACACATATTTTGACTAAAAATTCTGTTCATTTTTTTAACTAGTGGTAAAGTCTGTCAAATTTCAAATAAACATTTTATAATTTTTATCACTTATCTGAACAGGTTTTTTTTTTACAATAGGTCAAAATAAATAGTTTACTGATAATTTTCAGACCTTCAGATATATTTTATATTGCATTATTGTCATGTTCTGCAAATAAATGATCTAAATTATAATACTCTTATTTGCTGCTATTATGTACAGCTTCAGTTTTCTTTAAAAACTGGGATACTATTTTTAGGATTTTTTTTGATGAACAGCATTTATATGAAATCTCAATCTTGTAGAATTTTTAATAACTTTACTGTCATCGTTTATACATTTATGCTTCCTTGCTGAACGGATTCTAAACTTTTGAACGGTAGCCCATGTGGACTCACATGTACGGGCAGTCAGGGAAGCTGGTGAGCCACTGTTACGAGGAAATAGAGGTAACAAGTTGATTGCATATTCTGTGTCTGACTTGAGGCCAAGCAAATTCAGCGAAGTAGACTCCGCCCCCACAGACTGCTCCTTCAGTCGTGCAGTAGGCTGACCTGTAACCCAATCAGACAACACAAATCATGAATTATGCCATGCACAAGAAAACGGCAAACTGTGGTTTAAATTATGGCAAAGAAGAGTGTGAAAACTGAATGATAAAATATACTTTAAGTCAAATGAATACTCAGGAGTTACTTGTTTGAATCTGTCTGTGAAATCTTCCACTGAACAAACTCAGTGAACTCATCCGTAGCTATTGAATCAACACACACTTCAACGCCAATAAAGTTGCTACCAAAGAAAGCAAAGTGCATTATCTTTTAATCTGTATGAGAAAAAGTTAGATCTCTTTTTTATGGATATTTATTTATTTATTTTTTACATTTTTCAAAGCGACAAATGCCTTTTCTCACATTTTACTTCAAAAACTTTTTAATGACTATATATATACATATACAGTTGCAATCAAAATTATTAAACCCCCTTTGAATTTTTTTTCTTTTTTAAATATTTCCCAAATTATGTTTAACAGAGCAAGAAAATGTTCACAGTATGTCTGATAATATTTTTTCTTCTGGAGAAAGTCTTATTTGTTTTATTTCGGCTAGAATAAAAGCATAGAAAAAAAATTTAATAAACCATTTTAAGGTCAAAAGTATTAGCCCCTTTAAGCTATATATTTTTTTGATAGTCTACAGAAAAAACCATAGTTATACAATAACTTGCCTAATTACCCTATCCTGCCTAGTTAACCTAATTAACCTAGTTAAGCCTTTAAATGTCACTTTAAGCTGTATAGGAGTGCCTTGAAAAATATCTAGTAAAATATTATGTACTGTCATCATGGCAAAGATAAAATAAATCAGTTATTAGAAATATGTTATTAAAACTATTATGTTTAGAAATGTGTTGAAAAAAATCTTCTCTCTGTTAAACAGAAATTGGGGAAAAAATAAACAGGGGGGCTAATAATTCAGGGGGTTTAATAATTCTGAATGCAACTTTAATATATATATTATGTACATTTATAACAAGCAATTTTGTGTTTAATTACTTGGCATCAAATCATACAGATCTAGTTAATGCTGCTTTGTGAGTGTTTCTAACACCCAAATTTGAGGGTAAATCCTTTCTCTATTCTAATCATTGTAATCAATCTCTCAATATTTTAACCCACTATTCTAGTCATATAAAACTTATATGGATTTTATATTATGTTTATTTATAGCAATACATTTTGTGTATTGCCAACTACCTTGGCATTAAATCATACAGTACTAATTAATGCTGGCATGTGAGTATTCCCAATACACAAAATTGACAGAAAATCCTTCTTTCTTCTACTGTACACTCAAAAAAATAATATTTTGATGCTTGTTCAAACTACTTATTTGAAATGAGCTAAAACAACACAAGTCTTAAGATTTGTTTGAGGACCACTTTAATTGTTTTATGTTCACTACACTTAAATGTAAAACTTAATCGATTTGTGTTATAGGACAACATGAACGATTTGTTTGGAACCATGCATTTTTTACATCATAAGTAATCTAGCAATATTTTATTCCACTGTTCTAGTCATAGTAAAGCTGCTATTGATTTTTTTTTACTTTTCCTACTTTTCCTATTGTCCTATTTACTTTTCCTATTGTCTCCTAACTTACATTTACTGTAGATTCTGTTCAACACAATAGATGTTTACCACACTATGATGACCTTCTATTCTGAAAACCCTATTGTTAAAATAGTGAGCCAGTAAATTTCACAGTATCATTTTAAATGAAATCAGTGTTTCAGCATCTGTTCATTTGCATTAAACGCTGAGCTGAGAGAGACATGTAGAAACATACCCCTCTGCTTTCAAAAACTAACCTTATTAAAGACAAGGCCACACCTAACCTGACAGATCTGTTCCCTGAATGCCAGCTCACACCTGGATGCCAACCAGGTAAAGAGAACTGGCACTCCTTTAAGCAATAGACAAAAATGCCTTTGGGAAACAAAAATCACATTCTTATCCATTCCTGTTTCCTTTTCATCAGCGAAAATCATTAGTTAGCAGCTTGCTAAGGCAATAATCACTGTTACTCTTGCTCAAACTTAGAGTAAGGGTTTTGTTTAAAATCCTTTCCATAAGTATTGCAATTGGGGTGTAACCATTTTCTACAACACACAGGAATATAAAATAATGTGCATTTTTGAGGAGATGAGGTTTTATTTGTTTTGAATCTAGTATTTTTAGCCTTAGTAACCAGATTGCAACATACACAGGAGCTGTATGGCATGTTTGCAGCTACATGTAAATATATGCAAATTACATATATGCAAGGGTGTAACTTTAGTTTGTAATTACAAAATGGGGGCAAATTTTTGTTGATGTAAATTACATTAACAGCATTTACTTGTATTTAGGGACTATGGTAATACAAAATTAAGGGGAAAAAAGGCTAATGAAATTTTTTAATTTAAAACTAACCTAAAATTGCATTAAAAAAGAAAAAACTTATAAAGGGTGTGTGCAGAATTATTTTGTAATATCAATTTCAGATAAACTGCAGCAAAATTTATATGTAAGCAAATTATATGAAAATGTTTTATTAACCATTATTTTATTAATCGTCTTTCATGCATAAACAACAACCATTGGAATTACAAATATGTACATATAAGTTCAAATATATTATGTGTGTGTGTGTGTGTGTGTGTGTGTGTGTGTGTGTGTGTGTGTGTGTGTGTGTGTGTGTGTGTGTGTGTGTGCGTATGTGCGTGCGTGCGTGTGTGTTCATATAGCATATGTTCTTATATGTACATATACTGTATAAACACATATAAAAAAATTATATATATATAAAAGCTGCCATTTTTCCATGATTTTTAAATATGTGACATATATTTTAGAAATGTGATATACAAATTAACTTGTATGTCGTATACAGTATGTAATTTGCATATATTACCAGATATCAGATTTCTATGTGGGTTTGTTACTAAAAGAGTAAAAATATTACTGTGAAATGTGTGATGGAACTGTGGAATAGCGTGTATGGATCTTATCTCACCTGTAGGTCCATACGTGATTCTGTAGCCCTGCACTTGCTCAGCTGGAGCGTCCCAGGCCAAAGCCAGAGAAAAAAACCCAGCCTGCACCAGTCGCAGTGTAGTCACGCCCAGAAGAGGCTCTAGAGGGAGGTTTGAGGTTGAGAGAGTTGTTTTAGAAGATACTGGATGTTGAATTAGACAAGCCAATATTTGTGTTGTGTGCAGTTCTCACTTGTTCGAGCCTTGGCAGACACTGACTCTCCTAAGCTGTTTGGGTACTGAGCAATAACGGTGATCAGGTAATCTGTGCCTGAACGCAGCTCACGTGCATTGTAGCTCTGCTGATTGTTTGGTATTGTTTCCTGCAGGCCAAAAGATAAAGGCTCGCTGGAGAACAATACACTATACTGTACATTTGTATAACAGCACTGCCATTATTAACTAAAACTAAAATTATTTGTTTTAGGTAATTTAATGGCTAAAAGTAATATGACACATATGACAGAAAAAACAGATGCCATCAAAACTATTAAATAAATTAAAAAAAACAAGTGTACTGAAATAATAATAATAATATAAAATATATATACAAAAACACATAGCAAAATTAACAAAATAATATAATTAATAAAATAAATTGCACATTAAATAAAATCTAAATATCTAAAATAAATACTATAATAACATAAATATATATATAAATTATGTACACACACACACACACTCATACAAATATATAAACAAACTTGTGAGTAGCAATAATCTCCTCCTGCATTAAAGCAATTCAGTTAAATGGAGAAATGTATCAGCTTCTGCCAATATTTGCATTTACTACATGTACATGTATTCATATATAGTACACAGTTTTATCCCAATCAACTTGCTAATCAAAAGCAGACACTAATATGTAATTTTTCGCAGATACAACAGTATCAATGGTATATAATCCCAGGTTTATTGCAATGGAAACAAGATTAGGAAACAAGCTACAGTATTCATCATAAAACACTAAATCTCTCAGGTATTTTCGTACCCCAAAATGCAACAGTTATTTAGGACAAGCATTCCTCTCACCTGGCGGAGCTCTGCAGTAATTGGCTGACCCAGGGCAGATAATGGTCTGTACTGAACCACATAGCCACTTACAGGCCCTCCTGCAGATGTCCATCGAAATCTCAGTGAATCAGGGGTCTCACCAAAAACCTGCAAGTCTGATGGACCACTGTAGGCTTCTGATGAAGAAACATGGTCGGATCATACAAGATTTTCATTTAGGAGGTTCAAATAAAGTATCTCACAAAACTCCAATTGTACAAGTAAAGGTATAAAAACAATGATATTCGACAATGTAGTTGCACTGTGTATGTCTAACTTAGGCTTACCATCACTAGAGTAAGAGCCTCCACTTGCTGTACACACGCGTCGAGACACCAGGGGCAGTAAAGAGCTAAGAGCTCTGAAGTTCCCAATCTGAGAGGTGAACTCACTTTGAGGAGGTGAGGCGATGAGCTTCAGCTCAGCTGGATCTGCACTCTTTATACCTAAGAAATAGAGAGAGAGAGAGAGAGAGAGAGAGACAAATAAGAGTAATACATTTTTAATCTTCCCACATTGAATCTGCACATGCACTTACATTTACAGGGTAAAACGACACAGCTGACTGACTTACCCACTGCAAATATTTTGACTCCAAGACCACGCAGCTTTTGAGAAGGTTCCAGCACATTGTCCTGAGATTTACCATCAGTAATGAGAATAGAGATCTGAAAGAAAAAGACAATATGATCAGTCTACATTATTCATTATTATATATGCTTATATAATGCATATATATTCATTCATTCATTTTCTTTTCGGCTTAGTCCCTTTATTAATCTGGGGTCGCCACAGCGGAATGAACCGCCAGCATATATATATTTTTTTTTTTCTTCTGATTATTCTAAAAGCATAGACATCCTCAATCTTTTTATAATAAAAATATATAAAATTATATATATTATACATTTTATTTTGTATTATTTTATATATTTTAATTTATATTATTTAATTTGTATATTTCATATTATATTTTTCCTGTGAAGGCATATCCTTATTTTTCATTATAAATCTTTTAATATATGCTGATTTTGGTGCACAAGAAACATTTTACAATTATGAGTTTTGAAAAAAAAAAACTTTTAAAACAACATTTAATTGAAATAATCTATCTTAACATTGTCACTTGATCAGTTTAATCCATCCATGCTGAATAAAAAGTATTTAATAGTTTTCTAAAACCACTTACTGACTATGATCTTACAGTTTTGATCAATAGTCTTCATCATGTACAAATAATTCCTTCAAACCCAGACAGAGTTATTTACACACTTATGGTTCATGTCAAAATGTCAAATCAATCAACGTGTCATAATTCCCAGCTCACCTTGGGTACATCTCTGATAGAGGCTGGGCTGAAGAAGTTGTCTGCGATGTATTTGAGACCAGCTCCAGTGCGCGTGTTTCCCCCTTTATAATTGATATTCTCTACAGCAGTAATGAGCTCAGTGCCATTCAGGTATGCAGTGAATGTAAACTCCACCCTGATTGTCAGACAATTCACAACTATAATCAACAAACATCCCAACAATCTATCACACACACACATCAACCTTTACTGTACGTACTGTAACAAATGCAGTCCATCAAACCACCTTCTGAACTGTTTCTTAAGATTAAACTAATAATACAAATCAAATATATTAGAAAATTGTAAATATTGTCAAATAAAATGTCTCTTATAAATATGATATTTTACATTTTCAACTTTAGTATGTTATGTTGCTGTTTGAGCATGAAGAGGATCTGCACAGTTACTCCAATGGGACTCTCTATATCAGTAAGCACTGTTTATAAACTCCCTCAAATGCTACATAGTTATATAGTTCTATATTTATATAAGTTATATAAAGTCGTGGCCAAAAGTTTTGAGAATTACATAAATATTGGACATTGGAAAAGTTGCTGCTTAAGTTTTTATAATAGCAATTTGCATATACTCCAGAATGTTATGAAGCGTGATCAGGTGAATTGCATAGTCCTTCTTTGCCATGAAAATTAACTTAATCCTGAAAAAAACTTTCCACTGCATTTCATTGCTGTCAATAAAGGACCTGCTGAGATTTTTTCAGTAATCGTCTTGTTAACTCAGGTGAGAATGTTGACGAGCACAAGGCTGGAGATCATTATGTCAGGCTGATTGGGTAAGAATGGCAGACTTGACATGTTAAAAGGAGGGTGATACTTGAAATCATTGTTCTTTCATTGTTAACCATGGTGACCTGCAAAGAAACGCGTGCAGCCATCATTGCGTTGCATAAAAATGGCTTCACAGGCAAGGATATTGTGGCTACTAAGATTGCACCTAAATCAACAATTTATAGGATCATCAAGAACTTCAAGGAAAGAGGTTCAATTCTTGTTAAGAAGGCTTCAGGGCGTCCAAGCAAGTCTCCTAAAGAGGATTCAGCTGCGGGATCGGAGTGCCACCAGTACAGAGCTTGCTCAGGAATGGCAGCAGGCAGGTGTGAGCGCATCTGCACGCACAGTGAGGCGAAGACTTTTGGAAAATGGCCTGGTGTCAAGAAGGGCAGCAAAGAAGCCACTTCTCTCCAAAAAACAACATCAGGGACAGATTGATCTTCTGCAAAAAGTATGGCGAATGGACTGCTGAGGACTGGGGCAAAGTCATATTCTCAGATGAAGCCCCTTTCCGATTGTTTGGGGCATCTGGAAAAAGGCTTGTGCGGAGAAGAAAAGGTGAGCGCTACCATCAGTCCTGTGTCATGCCAACAGTAAAGCATCCTGAGACCATTCATGTGTGGGGTTGCTTCTCATCCAAGGGAGTGGGCTCACTCACAATTTTGCCCAAAAACACAGCCATGAATAAAGAATGGTACCAAAACACCCTCCAACAGCAACTTCTTCCAACAATCCAACAACAGTTTGGTGAAGAACAATGCATTTTCCAGCACGATGGAGCACTGTGCCATAAGGCAAAAGTGATATCTAAGTGGCTCGGGGACCAAAACGTTGACATTTTGGGTCCATGGCCTGGAAATTTAAGTTTCTCACTCTTAAATGAGAAAAAACCCAAAAAGGGTAATTTACAGTATGGTATCAAATTTATCCATTTCATATTTTAAGCTGAATCTTCACTGAAACATTCTGGGGGCACATGGGACTTCAACTAATTTCAATTTTTCATTCATTCATTTTTCTTTCGGCTTAGTCCCTTTATTCATCAGGGGTCGCCACAGCGGAATAAACTGCCTAATTTCAATTTGAACTCTTGTAAAAATAACATAATAGCATGCCTTTAAGTACACAGTACACAAGGACACACAGACCTGGCGGTATCGCTGTACTGTACGGCTCCAAATCGGATGCCATTGGGTCCTACTGCTCTGGCAAAGGGTTTGACAATGCCTGCCATAAAACTCTTGACCAACATAAAATTGGCCCGGCCAATACTGGATGACCCATCCACTAGGAAAACAATGTCTGCTGCAACAACATCATTGCACTGGCCTGTAAACAGAGAGAGGGGAAAAAACAATTAATACCGACACAATCAACACAACTGTCTCCATTCCACAGTAAAAAAAAAAAGATAAATAAATGTTTATAGCAAACGTCTTTGAACTCTGGATATGTGGGACATCATTAACACAAATACAGAATGTTTTCATTAGTGGAGCCAAAATTAGATTAGTGTAACCAAAGTGGGTCAATCACAGTCACTAAGAGTAATAAATATACATTAAGGAAAAGAAACACAGTGTTAATTCCTGTTCCACTCCATATACAGCTAATATTTACAGTTGAAGTCAGAATTATTATTATAATTATTATGATTTTTTTTCTTTCTTAAATATTTCCTAAATGATGTTTAACAGAGCAAGGAATTTTTCACAGTATTTCCTATAATTTTTTTCTTCTTGAGAAATTCTTATTTATTTTATTTTGGCTAGAATAAAAGCAGTTTTCTTTTATTTTTAAAAAAGCATTTTAAGGTCAATAATATTATCCCCCTTAAGCAATATTTTGTTTTCGTTTGTCTACAGAAATGACTTGCCTAATTACCCTAACTTACCTAATTAACCTTAAGTTAAGCATTTAAATATCACTTTAAGCTGAATACTAGTATCTTGAAATATCTAGTAAAATATGATTTACTGTCATCATGACAAAGATAAAAGAAATCAGTTATTAAAAATTTGTTATTAAAGGTGCAGTATGTAAGTTTGACACCCAGTGGTTGAACTGGGTATTGCATTCCTGGATCAAAACAAATGCAAGCGCAGGTTGCCAGATTGACGACACCAACAGCGAGGTTGAGTTGATAAGGGGAATATTTCCTGTATTAAAAGGAGTTTTTGTTCTAACCAACACCTCGAATTCATATATTAGAAACGGCTTCTATTTCTCACAGGTGAACAACGGAATAAACTGATCACCAAGAACACCTCATGTGCTTTATTTAGTGTTTAATGCTAATAATGTGAGTTTTGATGCCATTTTACATGACATTTATTGCTGAAAGCAGCAGCAGATAGTTCACCTCAGATCTTGAAAATGAAATAAACCGTTTGAAATTGAACTTCAGAACTGTGACTCACTATCAGTGATTCTGCATGTACATTTAATAATGGTAAAGAGGTTTAATATGTATTAATTAGATTATAAACCTTACCATTTCGTGAGTGAGTGCATATACTGTGCTTCTGAATGGCTGTATTTAAATTTCTGTCGTGTTTCGTCTAGTCCAAACAGCCAAATTGCTTATCACTGCATATCTCGTCGCGTAGCGTGTTGTTAGGACATGCGGTTACAATGTAAGCTGCTCACCTAATGTTTACGCTCGTAATATTTATTTGCTAATTAATAACCTCATGTGGAACTCTGAATCTGCGTCTCATTTTGGAGTCTGCTACTGTCCACTGTAGGTCGCATTTCAGTTGCAGACACATGCTTTGAGAGTCTTCCTGACTGAATGAATGAAATATGTGGTTTTCCAACAAGGCAACCCGGGGTGCTGAATTATAATTGGGTAAGCTGGCATTGGGCAGGTTAAAAAAACCATAAACAAAGACAGCGTTCCGGCATGGAAAACACATTTTCAAAGCAGAATATCTGACTTCAGCATTGTTTTTCAGATAAACAAGAATGTTCACTTGGCATGTTTCTTAAATATCTGCAAACATATTATGGTATTTATATGCTTTAGAAGAGTCAAAAACTTACATACAGCACCTTTAAAAATATTATGTTTAGAAATGTGCAGAAAAAATCTTCTTTCTGTTCAACAGAAATTGGGAAAAAATATACAGAGGGGCTAATAATTCAGGAGGGCTAATAATTCTGACTACAGCTACAGGAGGTAGACAAAACATTTTGCTGTGCGCCATTGTGTATGTGACACAACTTGAACTTCAGTATTTCCATAAAGATCCACATCTGTGGCCTATTCAGATCATGTATTGAGTGAAGGATTATGGAAGGATCAGGGTGAGAAGACACACAGGAAATGACCATCACCACCCAGTCTGTTAAGCCATTTGAAGCAAACAAAGCAACTGGGCCCATTTATTCAGCGAGTGATGTGCAGCTCAGTATGTTACCAGTCATCAGATATATGGGTTTGTGTGACTCACCGTCTGTATGGGTGAATAAATGCCCTCAAGGTAGGAAACTAATTAACCTGTTGTGCATAATTTGATCAATGAGTCACTGCTATCTTGATTTAGGCCATGATGGGAAATAGGCAGAATGGCAACTATCTATTATGGGTGTTCAATGTACATGGAGCATTTAAAATTAGGGATGCACAATATACTGGGACCAACTTAGTTATCTACAGATAATAGTGATTTTTAAAAATATATCTGCATTGATTGATATTAGATATATATCTGGCATATTTTACGGTCTTGCTGTGTGTAGGTGTTTGCTGTAACTTGTACTGTGTGTTTAAAAATGCATTCAAAAAATACATGAAATCTAAATATAACTAATAAATGTTATAACATTTCAATAAATATTTATAAATCTCCCTCTAACAAATTCGGCATGATTAATGAAACTTATTATACTTTTATACTGTGCTGCTACAGTTTATTTGAGCTAAAAAAATTATACATTTTTAATATCTGCCATTTTTATTATGCCATAACATAAAAAAAGTTACTTAACAGTCTCAGCTATAACTGAATAATATTCTTATGTTAATAAACAACAACACCAATAATAATAATAATAATAATAATAATAATAATGTGTGGATCCATATTTACATCACAAATGCATAAATAAAATGCATTATTTGAAGAAATGAAACTGAAATGGCAGACTGCTTAATCAAACGTATTTCTTTAACTTAATTTTAAAATAACTAGGCAACATTTTCATTCAAATGCTGACAATTGATTGCAATTTCTACATTTATAGGTACATAATATGTCTCATTTTCATCACATAGGACAAAATTAAACAAACTGATATTGTATGCTGAATGGTAAATGAGAAGTACATGCTCTGCTGTGCACATTCATTTAATCAGTACTTCCTAAAAGAGTACATGAATTATTACCTTGAGCTTTAGACAGCAATGGGAGAACCAGCAACACAGCAAGCCGCAGAGTCCATTGCAGCAAACACCCCATTTTTAATTCCTACACATAATGACACACACACACACACACACACACACACACACACACACACACACACACACACACACACACACACACACACACACACACACACACACACACACACAAAAATGAAAGAGGTCATCTAAACCCAAAATTATGGATTATGCAGTTAGCAAAGTGTTTCAGGTGAAATGAATGCCCAAATATCATGGACATCTGGTAGAAGCAGAAAAAAGCATAGTGGGCCTTGCACCATAACCACAACACAAATGAACAGGACGAGATGTTTTTGCAGGTTTAAAAAAATATATTAAATGCATTTTTATTTATATATTTATTTTTTATTTATATTTTGCTTAGAAGAGTTGTTTGTGTTTGATGCAACACAATGAGGAGAGAACATTTGCTTAAAAGCACATTCCTATTATATTGTTATCATGATAACAGAAGTGCTCGAAATAATATGCTATTGTGTGGTTTAATATCCATAACAGAGTTGAAGGCATGTGCCTATTTATTAGCATGCTTCTGCTTGCACCGGTGCTGAAACCAAGAGCACACTTCCATTAAGCAGATTTCTTCTTTATACTGGTTATACATTACAAACACACTTATTACTTTTTTTTTTTGTTACTATTTATGAGTAAAAATATGCAGGCTTGTCCTGTTCCTTTTTAACTGAAGTGGTCTAAACATAAATTGTTGTGTTTTGCTTGTGCTGAGTGTCACTGTTTGCAAAGATGCCATTTTTTCAAAATACATTTCCAGAAAATGCGTCTGTTTTTGATTTATAAACAGAGGAAACTGTGGTCCACATTTGAAGTCACGCTGGTTTGCACTCAACGGTGTCTGCTCTGGAAAAATGGCCTGCCTAAAAACGAGGTTAAAAAACTCACTGACAAACAGACACACACATAAAACACACATATGGACATTGTTAAACCTTTAAAGAACAGAGTCGGGAAAGCATAATTGAGTATGTATTGGACTATTTTTGTGGTGTCTCTTGTTTTTTACCTATATTTTATCTGTATACTTTTTAAAAATCTTTGTTGGCTATTAGTTGGATATTATCCATTTTTATAATTCTCCAAAAAGTTTTTAGCCACTACTTTTAAAAATAACCAGACATCCAAAAAACATAAATCTCAAAACAGGTCTATCGGAAACCCACGCAAATACACAGAAACGCAGACTAAACACTCCTCTAAACAATCAAACCTCCCACGTACACACATGCGAGACACTTTTTGTCCTTTATTTTCAGTTGAGTGCACTTGTCCAATGACGACATCCTTTTGTTGGGCCATTAATTAAATCACATGATGTCAGGTCCTACTAGTTTGATTAACTCATTGGCAATAAAGCATGAGGAGTAGAACGCAGAATAGGGCGATTATTGTCAATAATAATATAAACGTTAGGCCTTAACACTTTTTTATGTGGAATTTTTATGTGGAAATCCAGTTTTAGTTGTTCTCCCCATTTCCTATTAAACTCTCTCCCTTTCAATCAATATGTCTGTTCCTCTCAACACTGTTTGCATTCATTATAAGGATCCCGTCATCATTATGTGGCTTATGGAAGAGTAATTATAGCATTTATAAGTATCCTGACTGAACCGCATTTAAGTTTGATCTGCCAGCTTGTCTCCAGCAGCCTCTCCCTTCCTTCATCTGTCGCTCTCGCTTTACACCTGTGGTTTCACAGAATGTATTGCGTCGGCGTCATTGCACACCTGAGGTCAAGAGAGCATGGCTATGGAGACCTCCATCATTCACTTGCAAAATAGGACATTTTTTGAAAGTGAACCCAGTTAAAAGTCAGCCCTGACTTTTTGAAACAAATAAAAATGGCTATTTAGTGTGTGGCTTAACATAAAAGACTGGGGAATTACAGACACATTCTTGAGCCCTATAAAGTGGATGCTGGGAGAAGAAACAACAAGAGGCCACTAAAGTACACAACAAATACCAAATACACCAACTAAAATGTCAGTTTTCATTGTCGTCTCATCTTGTCTTAAAATGCAGCCAAACTAGACTAAAATGTTTTGGATTAATACTCATGGATGTCAATAACTGTATTTTAGATGAGTAAGTCAGAACGTTGTACACTGTAAAAATGCTGGATCCCACACAATTTCCACACAATCAATTGAGTTAATTTAATATTATTTTTTACTAATTTAAGTGGATTGAACATAAAACAATTAAGCCCCCGCTTAATTTTGAGTGTAGGAGAACTGAAACAGTAAAAAATGTAAACTCTTAAAACCTTTAAAAGAAAAGCGTGAACACATATTATAGTTCACCTCATAAACACAATCAATCCTCAGAATATAATTGGTTGACCACAGGTTTATGACAGGGACTTGCTGGCAAACATTGACCACGTTTACATGGACATCAGTTATCAAATTATTTGCCGTAATCTGAATAAGACAATAATATGATTAAGGTGTTTCATGATTCTGTTTTACATGTTATAGCACATAATACGATTACCATCATTGCGTCTTCACGCTATCCACATTTCCTCTGGAATTTCATGTAATTTCGGGTGTTTCATTTTTAATGTGTTGACTTTAACTGCAGCTTGGCAGTTTCACTTTCATTAAGGAACATTTCATGCATGCCCCTGTGACAAACGAGATATTGGATGTGAGTATGAACTGCTGGAAGAAAGTCCTACATGACAGTAATAGTTTGATTAAGGTGTTTACGTGTCTGTACTGCACTTTAATAATGTGACTAATATCAGAATACTCTACATGTCTTAATTCGATTTCTGTTTAGTTCGATTATGACCTTAATCGGATTAAATTAATTGAAAAAATAGCTGATTACATAGGGTAGACTCTTCCGAGTTCTTCGGATTATTGGTGTTCATGTAAACGTACTCATTGGCGAGTTTAGTGTCATATTTATTTATCAATTAAAGGCCTAAACCAGCAGTCTCGTATTGTACATTTATCATGATAAATTTTTTTCTCAATATTAAACACTGTTCATCCAAAAATACAGTAAAAACACTGTCAGCATTACCAGTGTACTGTAGTACGTGTTTGGAACACAGATCACTGAACATCAAATTTATGATATTAGTAAAGTCAACTACCCTTTTTCATTCATTCATTCATTTTCTTTTCGGCTTAGTCCCTTTATTAATCTGGG